>CAJQUN010000078.1:2353364-2680872 GCA_907163345.1 Haberlea rhodopensis
TTTGGCAAACTAAGTAGATTCACAAGCAATCCAAACCATGATCATGGAACCATGGACGAGGACTAATATTAAGATACACCCTGAACTATGGATTGTACTATACAAGATATCATGTTGTATTGGAAGGATACATTGATGCAAATTGGATATCGGACACTCAAGATCCAAGTCGACAAGTGGTTATGTTTTTACCTTTGGAGGGGTTGCAGTGTCGTGAAATCTATCAGCAAACTTTGTGTTGCTAGATCCACTATGAAATCTGAATTCATAGCTTTGGATAAAGTGGGAGAAGAAGCCGTATGACTTAGAAGTTTCTTGGAAGAATTCCTTGTTGGAAAAACATGTGCCTACAATTAAAATACATTGCGATAGTCAATCTGTTATAGGAAGGGCACATAGTAGCATGTATAATGGTAAGTCTAGATATATCGTCGTAGACACAATACATTAAATAGTTGATCTCAAATCATTATGTCCCTTGACTACGTGAAGTCAAAGGAAAATATTGGGATCCGCTCACGAAAGGCTTGCCTAGAGATCAAGTAATAGTTTATCGAGGGTGAGATTAAAACCCTATAATCAAAATCTTGTGGTGGATACACAACCTATGTGACTGGAGATCCAGATCTAGGTTCAAAAGGGACAACCAAACTACAAGATTGATAAACACCTTGGAGAATTAATCTCTGACCCATTCCTATGATAAGGGTGTAGCCTACAAAAGGGGTACATTGTTAGGCAAGGCCTTTAATGATTCCTAAGACATATAGAATATGTTGGAGTATAGCGGGATACTCTTCTAGGAGATCACCTACGTAAGTGCGAAGTGTGGCCGCTTCAAAGAATGAAAAGCACTTATGAAACCAAGCGTGGTCCATGGTCGAAACGGACACAACCGTAAAAACCAATACGGAGGTTAGAATTGTTATGGTGTTGCTTCAATTGTCTTGGTTACACCAACGACTAAATAGTTCAAGACTATAAGTTCACTATTAAGTCAAGTAAATCCGATTGAATACTACTATGGAAGATTCAAAGCCGCAAGCTATCTCTCCAGATGCCATTATAGTTCGTCAAAGCACTCAATTGCATACATGCATTAATTTAATTCATGTGGGGGATTGTTGAAAAAGTAAGAATTAATTTTTTTAACATGCTCGATCGATCGAGCGGGCCAGAAAATTGTTGCTTCGTGAACAGTAGATCGATCGATTGAGCTCCTTGCTCGATCGATCGATCACTGTATCTGTTTTATGAATGGTATGTCCATTCACATTTAGGGTGCGATTTTTGGCGATATAGTGCCTCAAAATGGTGTCCATTCGGACTTGTTTTTGGTTCACTATATATAAACAACATACCCCACTTGTTTTGCATATTTATTTTCAAATTCATTCAGACAATAAGTGAGAAAATAGAGAGTATTTTGTTGTTCATCGTTTTTCTTCTAGTTGAGTGCTTTGAACCTTTGTGGTTTGAGGACTTGTGATTTGGAGTGCTCCTATCACAAGTCATAGTCGTTGTATCTTGGGAGACAAATTGCCATAGCAAATCGTTAGCACCATAGCGGGACAATATTGTCTTAATGACGGAGATTACAAATTTCGTCTCGACATAAACTTGTTTGGAGCCATTATTATTTTTTATTCCTGAGATACACTTTGAGAGAAAATATAGACAACAATAATCACATGCATCATATCTTTAATAGTTATGCATTCTTATCTCTATTTCTATTATATTGTTGTCATACTTTATTCTAATGTACATATATGATTGTTCTACTTTGGCGGAGCAAAATTGCAGCTAATGGGTAAAAAAAGAAGGATGAAACCTAGGCCATGATAAAGATTAGAATGACAAAGCCAAATGATATCTTTATTCAAGAAATAAGCAGCGGCAATGGCAAATTTTTTTATGACTTTCGGTTGATTGTTTGCATCGTATTTGACAAATATACATCATTTTTATATTATGTAAAGTGTAATTCAAATATTTATTCAATCACTCTCCTAACAGCGAAAATTATTGTTCTTCGAAAAATATATTTTAGAGAATGAAAAATGAACATGAATTATTAATATTTGGTCATATGATAATGAATTCGAAAAATGAAACAAAACCAATGTTACCTCTATGTTTCAAAATGTTTTGTAATAGTATGAATTCATTAAAAATGACTTATATTATTATGGAGAATTAAGGATGTCTAACATTAAGTTCACGACTTAGCAAAATTCAATGGTGACTTATAAAATTTAGTCGTAAGGCGTCGTATTCGCACTCAATGCTCCAGATCACGACCGGAGTGTCAATGCATGACTTAATAAAACTTACTACTTAGTAAAACTTAGCGCGTCTTAAAGCGCCGCACAAGCACCCAACATCAGTTCGAGAAACCGAGCATGTGACACCGGCGTTGATTCCAAAAATAACTCGAATTTCAACAAGCCTCGTAATACAGATTATAGCGATAAAACCAGTCTTTATTCCAAAATAATCAAATATGTCTTTACAACTTGAAATATAAATATTATAAATTGTTCAATATTCTAAAGCATAACGGAAGCATAAAATAAAATAAACTAATATCTT
Organism: Haberlea rhodopensis; assembly: GCA_907163345.1. Taxonomy (NCBI): domain Eukaryota; kingdom Viridiplantae; phylum Streptophyta; class Magnoliopsida; order Lamiales; family Gesneriaceae; genus Haberlea; species Haberlea rhodopensis. The sequence goes on from CAJQUN010000078.1 coordinate 2,355,960, forward strand.
GAGTCTTGAAAGCGTCAAAGGATCACCAACCTCAAAACTGTTGTTGTTCATCATCTTCGACCTCCTCGTTCTTATCTAGGAGGGAGAGTAAGGGGGTGAATGTTTGGGAAAACACTCAGTAAGCAGGAGACAATTGCATATGGTACAAACATATACATATACATGCGCATAAACTTTTCAAGTAACTCTTATCAAAACACATAACACATATAGTCATAGTTGCTCACCTACAGCCTTATAACATCTTTACTAAACACATAACAATATACTCATAGTCACATACACATAGTCACATATTGGCTATCTCAGATTCAAGAGGTGGCTCTCGTATTCACAACACTTTGCTATTAGGGTTCAAGAGGTGACTCCCGTACATGTAGCACTTTGCCCCGAAGGTTTAAGGTGGCTCACATCCTACGTAGCACTTTGCCCTACCGATTCAAGAGGTGACTCCCACACACGTAGCACTTTGCCCCATATAGTCTTTCGCTTATAATCACATATTACATAAGTCGTCAAGCTTTAATCTTAAAATACTTGCACGTACAATTGAGAAGTTAACACATATTTATTTTCAAAATGAAAGAATATTTGTATAGCAAAAACCCACTTACTTGATTTGAAACTTGAAAGGATTCCGGGTTGCAAATTTCCTGCTTTCTTCTTTGAGTGTTCTTCGAAAATTATCGTGTGTAAATGTGTGTAATTTTTCGAAAATATGGCTGAATGAGAGAGCATTTTTTTTGGTGGTGTATATGACTTGGTGTCTTGGTAAGATATAGGTGAAATCAATGACCTTTGTTCTATAATTAAGGTTGATGTGAGGTGCAAGCTTTGATCTTGTTTCCATAGCTAAAGGTGATATTCCCTTTGATAGAAGATTTAGCTTAATTGTTGTACTTTCCATATGAGGAGATTTTGGCTCAGTTGATGCAAGATTTGTGTTTTAACATCATCCCCTCCTTATTGGTAGTTTCGTACTCGAAACTTAAGTCTTAATCTTGACAGAGATAGGGGTACTTCTCTCGCATATTTTCTTTTGGTTCCCAAGTGGCCTCCCTCTCTGTATGGTTGACCATTGAACTTTGAAGTATGGAATGGTCCACAGCCTTAATACTTGGTCCTTTGAATCCACGATCCGGATGGGAACTTCTTCATATTTAAGATTTTCGTTCAAGTTACCTTGAACTACTAGTAGTTATGCTTCAAGCACATGATTCGGATCAGCAATGTACTTCTTTAAGTATGATATGTGAAATACATTATGAACTCTGGACAGACTTGGCGGTAGTGCTATTCTGTAAGCTAGCATTCCCACTTTCTCTAGGATTTCAAATGGCCCAACAAATCTTGGTCTTAGCTTTCCCTTGCCTTGTCATACCGAATGACTCCATTCTTACATAGACTTTGTCGCCAATCTCAAATTAGCACGGTCTTCTTTTCATGTCTGCCCAACTTTTCTGTTGATCATGTGCTGCCTTGAGTCTTTCTCGTATTATAGAGACTTTGTCAGTGGTGACCTGGACTAGTTCAGGCTCGTCGATAGCTCTATCTCCTATCTCATCCCAATATAAGGGTGATCAATATTTGCACCCATAAAATGATTCATATGGCGTCATTCCAATACTGATGTGGTAGCTATTGTTATAAGCAAACTCAATTAGAGGTAAGAGTTAGCTCCAATTTTTTCCTAAATCAATGGTACAAGGCTATGCGCATGTCTTCGTGAGTCTGGATGGTTCTCTCTGTTTGACCATCAGTTTTGGGTGATAGGTCGTGCTAAGAGTCGCTTTACTTTCCCATAGCCTGTTGAAAACTTTTCCAGAAACGTGATACAAATATGGGGTCTCTGCCTGACAGAATGGTCACTGGAACTCCATGTAATTGCACAATATTGTCCATGTATATGGTTGCTAACTTGTCCAGGTTATAGTTCATATGGACTGGTAGGAAATGGGCAAATTTTGTGAGTCTATCCATGATTACCCATATTTCGTCGTGACTCTGTAGAGGCTTTGGTAAGCCTACCACGAAATCCATGGAGATGGGTTCCCATTTCCATTCTGGAATTTCCAAAGGTTTAGTGCTCGACTTTGACCTGCTGACATACTAGACAATGAGCAACAAATTCAGCCACATCTTTCTTCATTTCATTCCACCAGAAACTCTCTTTCAAGTCATTGAACATTTATGTACCTCCAGGGTTGACTGAGAATTTCGACTTATATGCTTCGGACATTACCTCTTGTCTAAGGTTGTCAATGTCGTCGTCCCTTCATCCACAAGATTTCGTCATTGTCCGATTGAAAATCAGAGATCTTTTTCCTCTTTGACCTGTTCTTTTAATCTTGTCAAACTTGGGTCTCTATCCTGCTTTAGTTTGATTGTTTCTCAAAGACAAGGCTGAGCTGAAACTGAAGCCAAAATCATCTTCCCTTTACCCTTTCTGCTTAAAGCATCTGCCACTTTATTTGCCTAACCCAGGGTGCTAATTGATCGTGAGATCATAATCTTTCAGGAGTTCAATCCATCGTCTTTGTCTCATGTTCAGCTCTTTCTGTGTAAACAAATACTTGAGACTTTGATGGTTCATGAAGATTTCACACTTAGCGCCATAGAGATAGTGTCTCCAGATTTTCAGAGCAAAGACCATGGCAGCTAGTTCGATTGCATGTGTAGGGTAGTTCTACTCGTATGTCTTAAGCTGCCTTGATGCATATGCAATCGACCGAAACTTCTTGCATGAGCACACATCCTAGGCCTCCTTTCGATGCATCGCTGTAAATAGTAAAACACATGCCTTCAGTAGGTTGTACCAGTACCGGCGTAGATGCAAGCTTCTTTTTCAAAGTTTCGAAGCTTTTCTCACACTCTTCACACCATATGAATTTAAAGTCCTTTGTGTGAGTTTCGTAAGGGGTATGGCTATTGAGGAGAATCCTTCAACAAAGTTTCGGTAATAGCCAGCTAACCCTAAGAAACTTGGAATCTATGTCACAGTCTTTGGTCTTGGCCATTCCAAAATTGCCTCCACCTTCTTAGGGTCTACGGGCATGCCTGCTTTTGATATGATGTGTCCTAAGAATGCTACGCTCTCTAGCCAGAATTCGTATTTCTTGAATTTTGCTAACAATTCTTTCTCCCTTAAGGTTTGGAGAGTGAGACGAAGATGTTCTTCGTGTTCTTGTTTGCTCGACAATATACTAGAATATCGTTGATTAAAATCACAACAAATTTGTCCAGGAATGGGTTGAATACACAGTTCATCAGATCCATGAATGCTGCTGGAGCATTCGTCAATTCAAATGGCATCACTGTGAACTCGTAGTGACCATATCTTGTTCTGAATGCAGTTTTTTGAAAGTCATATGCTCTAATCTTGAACTGTTGATAGTCGAATCTCAGGTCGAGCTTGGAAAATACTTTAGCTCCCTTGATTTGGTCGAACAAGTCATCTATCATTGGGAGGAGATATTTGTTCTTGATTGTGATCTTATTCAGTTCTCGGTAATCGATAGACAACCTCATGCTCCAGTCCTTCTTTTTCACAAATAGTACAGATGCTCCCCATGGAGATACGCTCGGTTTTCTCTGCTTTTTCCTAAGAGCTCTTGAAGGTTCTCCTAAAGTTATTTCAATTCTGCTGGAGCCATTCGGTATGGTGTCATTGGTGTAGTCCATGGCGCCAAGTTGATTTCAAACTCCAATCTCGGTCTGGAACTGATCCTGGCAGCGCTTCTGGAAAGACATCCTGGAATTCTCGCACTCTACTTCAATGTCTTATATTTTGAGCTCATTCCTTCCTTCGACTCGCTTATAGTGGCTAGGTAAACTTCTTCACCATTTTCCATGGCTTTCCAAGTTTGTAATGCAGATAGTAAAATCTTTCGTTCGTTCTTGGATTTACCATGATATACGATTTCCTCTTCTTAGCTTGGCATCCTTACTGCGGCAGTCAACTACAACATGATGTTTAGCTAGCCAATCCATTCCCAAAGTGGCGTCGACTTCTACCATGTTGAGTTGGATCAGATCTGTGCTAAATACTTTTCGCTTAGACCAACCTTGCAGTTCTGATGCATACTGTGTTTTTTGTTGGCGGGGGTCACCACTATATATGGTTTATTAAGTATCTATCTCTTAAGTTTTAATTTCTTAGCAACCTTTTAGATATAAATGAATGTGTGGCACCACAATCAAACATACATATGCAGGTAATGGTTTATCGAAATGGTACCTACCACGACATCATTGGCGTCCCCCGCTTCCTCCTGTGTAATGGCAAAGACTCGGGCATTGGGCTTGGTCTATCTTGGATTGTTTGGAGGGCCTACATACCTGTACCAGTCCTATTTTTGTCGGCTTAGGGGCAATTTGCAATCATGTGTCCAATCTTTCCACAACGAAAACAAGCACCACTCACTTTACAACATTCACCACTATGCACGATCCCGCAGATAGGGCATTTCAGTCCTTCCCTATTGGTCATGTTAGCTGGGGTTCTCTATGATGATTAATGGACTGGGTTGGTCATTTGAATTGTTGACCGTTGTTGGAGGGTTGATTAGGGGAAGGCCACATACGTTTAAACTCCTCCTCACGGCGTAAGATATCATATTCACCCCTGATGGCTGCTCCCATCAGATCTCCAAGTTAGTGGTCTCGTAGATGGCTAGAGCTGATCGGATGAGGCTATTCAATTCTTGAATCGTTGTAATTTCAAGTCCTCATCTGCCATAATGGTTGGGACGTAAGTTCCCAGTGAATGAAATTTTGAAGAATATTATATTCTACCACCGTCATCTCAGGGGTTCACGCCAGGTTATCAATTTTTTTCAACTTCTGGAGTCTAACGGCTGCTGGGAAATACTATTTCAGAAATGCGCCTTGGATGCCAAGTGATTGGTCTGGTGTCTTCCATTGGAGGCGACACCTTCACACTCTCCACCACTTATTCGCATCGTCAACAAGAAATGGTGACGTGACTTCCACCCTGACCTCTTGTGTCACTTCCAGTAGTCTATGGTGTGTTTCTACTTCTTTCAGCTAGTGCTGAGCCACTTCTGGACTCGAGTTACCGTCGAACGTTGTCACTTGATTCTTACAGAGAGACTCGTAATGATACTTAATCCCATGTGGTTGTTGGGCCGGATGCGGCTGAGGCTTTGTTGTTAACTGGAATAACCAACCCCTGAAGTTTAGTGGCCACGATGGTGGCAATCGTCGTCAAGTCCTCGTGACTTAAGCCCATACTCGGTGGTGGTGGAGGATTCTAGCTCCCATCAGTTTCTCCCCCATTGTCATTAGGTTGGGTTGCATAGCGGCGGTTGCGGTTGTTTCGGATAAGTCGTTCAGCCATGTCCTACAAATTTGTATAGATCAAAGGTCCTTGCGCTGTAGTATAATTGATAACTTTGCTTGAAATAAACATACCAGAGACACATTAAAAGGAAAGTAATAGTTTTATTAATATTTGAAATGTTCATAACGGGATCAAACTAAGTCAAATGCGTTTTAAATATCAAAATATCTTATTACATTGAACCCTAAGAAACTAGTCCACTACGTCTCCACTTCCTAGATCATCTTCATCTTCATCTTCTCCATCGTTCTTACTCGGGGTCTTCCTCGAGGCCTTGCCCTACCTGCATGTTTTTAACAATGCCTTGCAGGTGGTCATTGATGTCCTGAAGATTGTTGAGGGCAAACAACATCTCGTTGTCTGTTACTGTCAGGTGCTCGTTCGCAGTCTCAAGTGCATGAATTCTAGCCCCCATTTGCCCATTTGCTGTCTTTGGGTCCTGTAGAGCTTATCCAGTCGGGTGACTTCTTTGTTCGCCTCTCTGAGTTACCCTTCGGCTTGGTGGTGGTAGTAGCCAACCTCTAGACATACCAACGCAAGTGGTCCCTTAACTCTAGTAGTTCTGATTCGGACTCCTTGAGTTCTTCCACCTCTTGCTCCAAACGAAGGATCTTAGCGTCTTGAGTACGGTTCGACATCACCAACCCAAATAAGGAGAGATTTTAGCCTATAAGATTTATAAAGTTTAAAATATATTTAATTTTAAGGAGTAATAATAGCACAAAATAATCCAATATACCAAATATTAACAATATTATTAAATTATTAATATATATAAATATATTTTTTTTGTTAGGGAGAGAAGCGGTACTTGCAATTGGGAGGGTACAAAAATAGTTTTTTTAATTGACTGAAAGATCGAATTACCCATGAGACATATTGCTTATAGCTGGAATGAATTTAAATTTTGATGCTTATGGAGGAATTTGAAGATCAATATTCGGCAACTAGGGTTCTAATTTAGGCCTAAATTTGATTCCAAATTCGTAATTATATGTTGTTCGTGATTCGGAATTGATAGAGGGATTTGGTCGAGCACGGTATATAACCCAGATTTAATTTGAAAAATATGTTCAGAGGTTGAAAAATTGGAGATTGAAGTTTTGGCGTTTTTAGGGTTCTTAGCCACGATTTTCGATCTAAACTTGGTAAGTATATGGCGGCGAGGGTTTGGAATTGCCAGAGGGTTTTAGTCTACGGGTGACAAAGTTCACGATGGTACATCGCATGATAATTTCGTGGCCAGAGGCGTCGGGATTGAACAAAGCCGACGATTGGTGAACGCGCGTCTTCCATCGGAAATCGACTAGGCAAACGACGTCGGATTCATCTAAGATTCTGGCAGTATGATCGTCGTGACCTCATGATCCTGGTGATGGGTCGACTGAAGGTATAGGGTAGTGGCAAGGCTGGCGGCGGTGGTGACCGCTTGATGGTTTAGGGTTTCTGTTTTTTAATTTAATGTTAATAATATAAATAGTTTTATTATTATTATTCAGTAGTTTATGGAGAGACAAGGAAGTGTTTCCCAACTAATTTTTTTTATTCTTCAATTGATCTGTTTTAACTGAGATTTATATTTTGATATTTTTATCAACCATAAATCTTTTCCCAGCGGGATTGTGGAATCTGGGTCGCTCTGACCACTTAAATGTCACTCCCCGAAACAAAGCATGTGACACCGGCATTGATTCCAAAAATAACGAAATTCAACAAGCCCGTAATACATAGTATAGCCAAAAAAACCAGTCTTTATTCCAAAATAATCAATATGTATGTACAACTTGAAATATAAATATTATAAATTGTTCAATATTTTAAAGCATAGCGGAAGCATAAAATAATTAAACTAATATCTTGAGTCTTGAAAGCGTCAACGAAAAACACTCAGCAAGCTTGAGCCAATTGAACATTGTATAAACATATACATATACTGTGCATAAACTTTCAAATAGCCTTATGACATCTTTACTAAACACATAACCATATACACATAGTCACATATTGGCTATCACAGATTCAAGAGGCGACTCTCGTAATGCACAACACTTTGCTCTTAGGGTTCAAGAGGTGACTCCCGTACATGTAGCACTTTGCCCCGAAAGGTTCAAGAGGTGACTCACATCGTAATGTAGCACTTTTCCCCGCCGATTCAAATGGTGACTCCTACACATGTAGCACTTTGCCCCCGTATAGTCTTTCCTTATAATCACATATCACATAACTCGTCAAGATTTAAACTTTAAAATACTTGCATGTTCAATTGAGAATTTAACACATATTTACTTTTCAAAACGAAAGAGTATTGTATAGCAAAACCCCACTTACTTGATTTGAAACTTGAAAGGATTCCGGGTTGCGAATTTCCTCCTTTCTTCCTGAGTGTTCTCCGAAAATATTTGTGTGTAAATGTGTGTAATTCAAAAAGGCTAAATGAGAGAGCAATTTTTTTGGTGGTGTTTATGACTTGGTTTCTTGGTAAGATATAAGGTGAAATCCGTGACATTGTTTCCATAATTAAGGTTGATGTGAGTGCAACATTGATCTTGTTTCCATAGCTAAAATGTCATCTTTCCCTTTGATAGATGATTTGGCTTAATTGGTGCACTTTCCATATGAAGAGATTTTGGCTCAATTGATGCAAGATTTCAGTCTTCACATTGTTTGTCATACTTTATTCTAATGTACATGTACGATTGTTCTGCTTTGGCGGAGCAGAATTGCAGCTAATGGGGTAGCAAAAGAAGGATGAGACCTAGACCATGACCAAGATGAGAATGATAAAGCCAAATGACATCTTTATTCGAGAAATAAGCAGTGATAATGAAATTTTTTTTGTGACTTTCGGCTGATTGTTTGCATCGTATTTGATAAATTTACAGCATTTTTTGTATTATTTACAGTGTAATTCAAATCTTTTATTCGATCACTATCCTAACAGGGATTGTTCTCCGAAAAATATATTTTAGAGAATGAAAAATGAAATGAATTATTAATATTTTGTCATAAGATAATGAGTTCGAAAATAAACCAAAAAATGAAACCAAATATCACCTCTATGTTTCTACATGTTTTATAATAGTATGAATTTATTAAAAAGGACTTATATATTTCTGGAGAATTAAGGATGTCTGACATTTAAGTTCACGACATAGCAAAATTTAATGTGTGACTTAATAAACTTAGTCGTAAAGCGTCGTATGAGCACTCAATGCTCTAGAACACAACCGGAGTGTCAATACGCGACTTAGTAAAACTTAGTGGCGACTTAGTAAAATTTTATGCGTCTTAAAGCGCCGTACAAGCACTCAAAACTTCAGTTTCAGAATGAAGCGCCAGTCGCAAAAGGAGATGAGAGGATTATGTGACTTAGGGCTCCACCCATGGACTCGTGCCTCGATTTTTTTTTTGCAGCATATGCAGTAAATATTGTCTCGATTCTCCTTATTATCTCTTCTTGGAATCCATTTTCTGGGAATCAAGTCAATTCCAGTCTTTGTTGTGCTCTACTTTCTTGTGCTTTTGTTGGCTCAATACTATTTGTAAGCTCTTATCCTTCTACAATTGGACTCCAAGATAATACCTCTTCCTTCAACTTTCTTAGACAGAACAAGTGAAAAATATTTAATAAGTTTTAAAATTTATTTAATTATTTGCATGACCATGCTTAAATTAGTAAATATATTACCACGTAGATCTAATACAAGATGAAGAAGAAATCAATTTTGAAATTAGATACCCGAAATTGCTTGTGTAAATTTTTAAAAAAAGGGAAAATTACGGGCCGGTACACTTTGGTGAAACATAATCTATCCTAGTCCAGCGAAAAAACATTAGTTGACATAAGTCCATTCTAGGTTGAAATGACCATAATAACCCCATGTGGTCCAAGCGGTCCACGCGGTCCAACCAATCTTTAATAAAATTGCATTCTTAGCCCTAGAAAATGTTTAAAGAACAAAATATGCCACAATATACTATTCATCATCGTTTTCATCCTAATATTTATCAAACAGAAACATTATATGAACATGAGATCCTTCAGTTTCTGTCATCTCGAGATGAATCCCAAGAGCATACTTTTGCAAAGGACTCACGGTTTATATAACGTTCGTCTAATTATAATTCAACCCGATTTGAAGATCATGTTAAAAATAAATAAAAGGCCCAACATGCTTCCGTATTACAATAAAATTTTAGCAAACTGAAAAATACCATTTTGACCATAACGGCACCGGGTGAGGTGGGTCGCAACTTCCACCAGTCGAAAACTTACTGCCTCCAGACTGTTTTACGAATGGCTCCTCACCATCCAACCTCAGCACACGGGCGAGGTTAGTCTGCCAGTTATCCGACTCCTTCAGAAACCGCACAGCACAGCCCTAATTCGTTTTCTACCTTAGGGCGTAAGGTATATTCAAGATATAAAAAAGATTTAAAGAAATCTGGGAGATAGCTGGGCAACAGCCTTATTTTATTCTGGAATACTTATAACATCTATTACATTAAAACGTCTCCTTTTGGGAGGAGACGGACTTGTTTAGCCTCTCATAAAGATGAGGCTTGACTCAAGAACACATTAAACTTAAAACCAACAGAACAATATTACAAATGATAACAAAAGAAATAAAAGAAAGAAAGATTACCAAGCTACGAAAGTTGAAATATTACAAAGCTTGGAGACTCTAAATTTATTTCTCAGAAAACTATGGAGAATTTTCGATGTCCTTAGCTTCCTGAATGAGCGCCCTTATATAGGCATGAATCCGGATTTCAAATGCGGATTCCAAATCTTGATAATTGTTGAGTGCGCCTGTGAGTGCGCCTTAACTTTCACGTGGTCTGGCATCTTTGTCCGGTTGTGCCAACTTTTCTCGTGAGTGGTCCATTATTTTTTGTCTGAGTGCGTTTGAACAGTATCCGCACTAACTTCTAATGGTCCACCTCTTTTCCTTTGTCGGGGAATCTTTACATTAGTGGTTTTTGTGGTCCCCGAGCTTTAGGAAAACGGGCTCTCTTGTCAGCAGGTCTTTTGTCTTTTCCTGCCTCTGATCTGTCGGGTTTGGATCGGAATCCTTTCCCGAACTCTGGTTCTTTCTGCTCCGGGCATGCTAGGCAGATATGATCAATCCATCGGCCAATGTGTGCCATGTTGCAGAATTTCCGGTAAGTCTCCTTTCCTGCCGGAATCTTGTTCTCCCAAAGAATTCTTCTTTTTGTTTCAAAGAGTTCTTCGGCAAATCTCGTGGAGGTTCCTGTCATGGAATTCAGCAAGAAAGTTCCATTGGCTGAATTCTGAAAGAACTTGGATGTGTATTTGACTTTGTCCATTTCAGTTAGACAAACCCAAAGACCCCATGCTCGTCTGGTTGAAACTTCATCATCTGTGATAGTTCCTGCCAAAATTGGAATTCCTTCTGGTAGCGCCATTTTTATATTTTTCAGGGCGTTTCCATCTGGTCTTCTCAGCTTGATAAAATGAAAAGCTTCAATGAAGCCTTTCTTTGTCGGTTCTGGAGCAGCACTGAAAAAATACAACTCCAAGATATCACCTCTGGCCAAATGTGGATTATTGGCCCAAGTCTCGTATACAGCTTCTCTGATCCATTTTGCTAATTTCGAAATTTCAGAGAAGGCTGGTGCCACAGTATAAACCGAAGCCAGAGCTCCGAAATTATACCATTCCTGAACATCATTTGGATGGCTGCCTGGTTTCATCCAAACTCTCGGATATTTTCCGGAGATATCAACTATTGATTTTTCTGGGTTGATACCTCGCCTGGTAATTAGTTTCTCCCAAGTGCGCTGGTAATCCTGCATAGGTGAAGAAACTAAATCGTCTTTAGTTTGAACCTTAGACTTGCCAGTCATTGGCCTAAGATTCAACTCTCCCTCTTTTACCCCAGAGGTGCTGGGTTGACTTGAAGGTTCAGATTGTGATGACACCTGACCTTCAACATTCGCTTCAGCTTGTACATCCTCAAGGAATGCATCATCTGAAGCACTCGTGACAGGGGTACTTGAATCCCTTGCCTCCGGGTTAGATGAGCCCCGTTCTCTAAACACTTCTTTTTGCACTATTGAAGGTGCTGCCTGAAGTATAGGCCCTTTCAAGACTTCAAACAACCGTTCGTGGTCCCGGAAGCATGCTCGTATATGATCAGTAACAAGTTCCTGATCTGCTCGTTGAAGTCGTCCCGCGACCTCTGCATTGAGACACAGAGTCCCAAAATCTCGTTCCAGGATCTCCAGGTTTTCCCTGAGATTCCTAACTCGTTTGAGGGTATCGCTAGCAATGTGTCCCTCCATCTCGTGTTAAGAAATCTGCAAGAATATTTTTATTAGATTTCACAATGACAATATCATAATCATAATATTGGCATTCAGCTTGCCATCTTAAAAGTCTAGCCTTTTCTGGTTTTGATTCTATTTTATTTTTTAAAAAGGCTTTGACACTTGTATTATCTATTTTCAAGATAAATTTCTTTGCAAGTAAGAAAAGTGGCCATTTCTTAAAAGCCTTTCGAACAGCAAAGAACTCCTTTTCGTTGATGTGCCATCTGATAATTTCGTTGTTATCGAATAGCCCACTGCAATATCTGCATGGCACTTCTCCTTCAGGTGTATTTTTCATGAGAACTGCCGCCCACCAATGATCACTGGCATCTGTGTATAATACCAGTTCATCCTCGTCGTTTGGTATTGCAAGCTTTGGTAGTTGCCTGCAAACCTCCTTCAGCTGTTTGACAGCTTGTCTATGATCGTCATTCCACTCAAATTTAACATCCTTTTTGAGTAGCGGACTGAACACCTTCCTGTGGTTTGCCAGATTGTTGATAAACATCCCAGCGAAATTAACAACTCCTAAAAAACTCTGAAGTTGTTTTAAATCCTTGAAGTCATCCGGATATCCTTGTACTTTTTCAACAATATGATTTTGCAGGATGATTCCAGATTCATCGATCTCAATTCCAAGGAACTCGATCTGTCTTGGAGCAATTACTGCTTTCTTTTCGGAAAGCACCAATCCTTCTTTGTAACAAACGTCTGAAAAGATTTCCAGATGTTTAAGATGTTCTTTCATGTTTTTTGACGCTATGAGGATGTCGTCAATGTACACGAACATGAAGCTAAAGTAATCCTTGAAAAGATTATCCATCTTCCTCTGATATATCTGGGGAGCATTTGCTAATCCCATTGGCATGACATTCCAAATATAATGTCCTTGTGGTGTGGAGAATGCGGTGAACTTTCTGCTTGCTTCCTCCATTTTAATCTGGTAGAACCCAGACTTGCAATCGAATTTAGAAAACACTTTGGCATTCTTGATACTATTTACCAAATGTTCTCTGCTTGGGATAAAATATCCATCGAACTCCAAGATTTCGTTGATCCCTTTATAGTTGAACACCAATCTCGGCTTTCCTCGTTTAATTTCTCCATGATTTCTTACCAGAAATCCTGGGCTGCTGTATGGAGAAATACCTGCTGAGATTAACTTAAGGTCAAGATGCTCCTTAAGTATGATCTGCATATCCTTCCGATCTTCCTGGTTCATGGGGATCGGCCTGTACCTAACAAACTCATTTTCTTTTCCAGTTTTCACCTTCAAAGTAGCTCTGAGCTCATTTTTGTTCCACCATGCAAGTGGATCCTCGTTGTAGTTCCTACGAATCTTCCTTTTTACATCCTCTAGAGTGATTCTCTCTTCGAGGGTAGATTCAGGTTGTAGAACTTCTTCTCGTAAGGCATTTTTCAGTAGCAACAGGGTTTCTGGAGTTACTCTTTCCTCATCCTGCTCTCTGAAAGACATGATATTAACCCAGTCAAAAGTTTGTGAATCCCTTTCACTAGGACCTTGTTGTCGGAACTGAAGAATTGCCTCTCCAAATTTCCGCTGATCTTTCATCTTTGGGTGTCGAAGTTTTCCTTCATCACCACGCTTGTTGCGAAAACAAATAGGGAATTTTCTGTGAAACGCTTCCCGTAATCGTTGTACCATAATCTTATGATCACATAGAGTTGTGAAAATAAGTCTTCTCGTTTCATTCTCTTGAGTGAATGTCTTGAACGTCTGTAGGAAATTGTTTCCTAACAGCATATCTGCACCTGTATCATGGAAATATATAGGTGGAGTTTTGACTTTGTACCATGGGGTACCGCCTGCTCCGCCGAGAATTATTTCCGCGCCTTGGACTCCTTCATTAAGAATAAGGATCCGTTTGGAAAAGTCTCTTCCGGCAATGGCTGGTAATTTCTCACCAACGTCTTTGGGGAAGACTCGCCTGGCAGTGCATATTCCAGCTCCTGAGTCAATGTAGGCTGCAAAATATTCTGCCCGGTACTTCTCATATATCATCCCAATGGAGATGTATATTGAGAATGGACTGGTGGTCATCGAATTCGGTATCTCTTTCCGTCGACCGTGAATTCCATTCCATCTTGCAATCTTTCCCAAGGTTTATGTTCCTCGAGAAATTCAATCCCTAGAATAAGCTGCTCGGGGATCCGTCCGGCAATTCCTTCAATCGTTAGATTAATTTCCCCAATTTGAAGGTTTCCTTGAAATTTGCCAACTGTAGGTTGTTGCAAATAATATAGGACATCGCAGGGGAAGATATTGTTCTTCTCGGTGATGTCAAAAATTATCTGCACTTCTCTCCAGCCTTCTGGGCATTTCAGTTTCCCTATTGTTTGGAATACATCAGGAACTTTCTGAATTCTGCTTGAGGCTCCCTTCTGTTTTTCCCCTGGATAGTTGCTGATTAACCTATCCTGTTGGAAAGACATCCTTCTTGACTCGATCATAAGGCTCCTGCTTCTGTTCAGAACAGGTTGATCTTGTATCCTCATGTCGATCTCTCCTATTGTCGGAGTATCAATGATGTCCGGCAATACTGCTTTGGCGAAGTCTTCGAAGATTCTGGGGACTTCGATGAATTCCTTTCTCAAGAATACTTCGGAATGATGAGTATTCGAGAGTGCGTATGACACCTTGTAGGTGATCGAGTAAGGCCTGTTCCCTTCTTTCATCAGATCGTCTCTTTTAAAATCTTGATGAAGAGTGAGAACTTTGTTGAAGTCTCGATCTCCTAAATTGTATGCAATCCTCGGATAGATGTTGAAGGCCATCTTTCCTGCATACAGATTTCCTGCTACGGCTCCCAAACAAGAGTCTTTGAGGTTCGGGATTCTCTTGTCAAAGATCGCCAGGTTGAGGGGCGAATCAATTCCTTCCTTGAATGTTGCTTTGATGATAACTCTTATGGCTCCGATATGAATCCATGAGAGTGTATTAGCAACCTCTCTCTTGACTTTGTTCTTAATCTCCTGGATTTCTCTGTAGGGGATTAACTGCATCTCAATTTGGTTTCCCGTGAATTTCATCGGGATCGCAAATTCACCTGTTGTCACCCTATGGATAATCTGATGCTTTCTGCTACGAAGACCAATCATATCCATGGCTTTTTCCATTGCTCCGATTGTAAATCCATCATACATTTGAAGCTTTGGCTCTTCTTTCATGATCCTCATAAGGGTTTTATGAGAAACAGTGGTATGCGAGAAAAACCCCGTCGGTTCTTCTCTAATCACGTGCTGAAGGAACTCTCCTTCACTCTGATTCTGAGCTAGATTCACCTCCATCCTCAGAATAGATCTCTTCTTCGTAGATGCTTTCATCTGAGGGAATATCCTCAAATTGATACACCTGTACCAAATCCTGAAAATAGACAGCATCCTCAAATTCCTTGGTATGCTCGAACTGTCTTATTCCTCGGCTTTGGTTTTCTGGACAATCTGTTGAGATATGTCCTCTTGCTCCACATGTCCAACAGTTACAATCTCTGAAACTCTCATTTGCACGGGTAGGTGTGCGTCTGAAAGTTCTCTTCGTTGGTGCCCTGCTAGAACTTGCTTGATTAGAACCTGTCGATGAGATTCTACTCCTTGTTGGTCCTGATCTTTGCCCCGATCTGTAGCTTCGGGCTTTCTGTTTTGACCAGAACTTTCTAGGTCTCCATGAAGACCTACTTCTTCTTGAACCACCTCCTCGGGCATACGGTTGACTTCTGTGCTTCTTCAACTTGCGCCTTTGTGGGTAGTTCCCAATTATTGTAGGGATATAATTTCCCGTACAACAAAGAGGAGCCATTTTGTTGATTCCTCTGAGCTTCTTGAAATTTTTCTGGAGCTTTGCTTGGTAGCACCACTCTGCCAGCTTTACTTTGAGAAATGACATTCTCCTGGACACCGTCTCGATTGTATGCGGTGTATACTCCTGGATAAGCATTTCTCTCCATGGGCTCGGAATTTTGACAAAGAACAGCTCCGCTGCATCGTTTTCTGCTATCTTCGACTTCCATCGATACTCTGTAAAGAGTTTGATGTACTCATCTACATAGCAGATGTCATGTAGTTCTAGGCTAATTAGAGCTTGTCTGTATTTCTTAGCCTTTTCTTCCTCCATTCCCTCGAAGTAGCTTATTCTGATGAAACAGATTTTGAAGAATCTCGCCATCTTGTCCACGATCTCTTTCAGGGACTCTCCGGCTAGAACTTCTTCCTTGGTTCCTGGGTCTCCAAGATCCCAGGAAATCTTGACTGATCCTTCCAGACTCATTTTTAGAAGTAAAATGAATCCTTCTTTGCCTAAGTCAAGTGTTCCTGCTGCTATTCTCATTGCTGAAGCCCATTCATCAATAAGAATTTCTCTGTTTTTGAAATCCAAATTATCCATGTTGAGCATAAGTCCATATGGATGGATTGGATCTAGCTGTGACTTCCCATAGGGCGTCTGATGAATATCTGGCCTTCGGGAACGGTTTCTTGTTCCAACTGGGGGATCCAAAGTTGCTGAGGCAAAATCATCCCTGTGTGGCATACTTTGGTCTCCTTCGGGTGGATTGTGTGACCCGAAGCTCTCTTGTGGTGGAGGTCTTTGTACAAGCTCTCCTGTCTTGATTTCTACGAGATTTAATCCCGCAAATGAATCAGCAAGATCCCTTAGATCTTCAAGATCCCGTAGATCTTCCAGGTTGATTCTTTCCATTACTTTGTGGGAAGTATGGGTTCCCCTCGTAGGACTGCAATCATTTTTTCGGACTCAGTTAAAGGCCTTCGGACCTCCTCTGCTTTCCCCTTTTGGTGTAAAAGGGGTTCTGTTCCGTAAGATGGTGGCAACCATCCTCCTTGTCTTCTTCCTGTAGAACTGGGCCTTGACTCCAATTCCTTTACTCGGGTTTGAACATCTTGAAGGTTCTCAAGAATTTCCTTCTGATGTTTAATCATGGTCTCCATCTGACTCTGGATCTGATGGATTTGTGCAGGGACATGGTATTGAAGGAATCCATAGCGCTGCACTGTCTTCTGGATCTCTCTAAGATCTTGGGAAATCTTAGAAGAATCTGGCTCGATTTCTCGAAAGGTTGGCTCACCCATTTTATCATCCGGTCCGGACCCTGTTGGATCATTGGGGTCTGGTACAACGTCCTCGTGTTCAGGATGATTGTCCTCCTGAAGTTCGGCTAACTGGAACTGAAGTTTGAGGTTCACTTGATGAAGCCTCTTCGCCATCCTTTCCAATTTCTTGTAATGATTTATGATTGGAGTGCATAAACCTGTTCCTCGTAATTGTTTCCACTTATGGTTGAAGCGTTGAGCTTCTGCCATATGCTTTTGATTTAGTTTTTCCAATTTCTGGAAATACCACCTGTAAGAATGACACTTCGAAAAAACGTTCGGGTCCATATTTTTCTTGAATCGTCTCCTCCGTATAGGTTACAAATTAATATTCAAGATATTATCATAGTATTTCCAGAATAAACCTAGGCTCTGATACCATTTTGTGAAAAGGATCGCAAAAAATGGGGACTTGTAAAAAGACGATGTTAAATGTTGCTTTTTCTAAATATAAGGATATAAAAGATAATTAAATATTATATATAGACTTCTTTGTAATTTAAACAAAAGCCTAAAGGATAGAATGCAATACTATTGAGGGGTAAAAGAGTCATCATAAAACACCCAATTGATTTGAAAATTTGAAAAGTTGACTTATTTCAACACAATTGTTTCCAATTTGGCTTTTTATGCACTAAGATTTTTTCTCAAGACTTAAGTAGATTTTGTGTCACCAAAGTGGACTTCCATGTAATTTCCCCTAAAAAAAATTTGAACTTGTCCATTATAGTTTGCTTTGTAGTTTGTAGAAAAAAAACATCAGCCCAGTCTGTTCTAATACAGTAAATTATTCAATAAATCAAATTAAAAAAAATCAAAAAAGAAATTTTTTTCTATTTAGAAAAGTATGCTCTAATATGTTATTTCACCAATATATGGCGTAATTGACTCCCATCATCTATCAAGTTATCTTAATATTTGTTACAAATATTACATTGGTTTGGCCACGTACGACGTAGGCTCAGCAATACACCTGTGCATCGAGTGAAGTCCATAGATTTTGGTCATTTCTCGAGAGCGAGAGAACAATCGAAGAAGACATGGCTCGAAGTTCGCAAAGAGTTTTAGTTCAAGAGGATTAAAGAGAATTATGACAATTAGTATTAAGGAATGATATTATCATCTCTTGATATGATATTATCATATCCACAAATATTCCATATTTTATTGTAGATACTTATTTTGTAATCTTACCTTTTGTGTGTAATTCTCTTATATCTTGCATATATTTGTTTGAGTTGTATTCTCTATATAATAGAGCCAAAAGTGTATCAATAAAATAATCAAAATTCCATACACGTTGAATTGTTTATATGGTATCAGCTGGGTTCCTCTCACGAGAACCATCACAGATCCAACATTTTTTATTCAATTCTCGCCTGCCATCTTCGCCCATACCCTAGCCGACCTCAACCATGTCCATCACTTCACCGATAATCTTCTCCACCACCTCCTCTTCCCTCACCTAGTCCGATTCCTCCACATTCACTGCACCCTCACTGTCATACCCATCAACACCTTCCCATAAAACTCATATCATCCAATTTTTCTTCTTGGCGAGCGCAAGTTATTGCCCTCTTTAATGGTTATAATATCATAGGATTTCTCTAGGGCTCGACCCCTGCCCAGACCATGGTCTGTCCGCCTCACCCTCTACGACTTTCCTCGCCTGGTTCCAACAAGATCAGCATATTTGGCTACAATTTTTGGGTCTCTTAATAAATACTCCCTCCTGTTGCATTTGTTACCACCACTATCGTTGCCTGGAGTTCACTAACTCGGCTCGATGCCATTCGGTCTCGCGCCCGTGTGATGCAAATCAAAGATGATTTGGCAGGTACATCTCTCGGTACTCAATCTGTCAGCACCTTCCTACAAGCCGTCAAAGAAAAAGCCGGCGAACTGCCATCATTGATCAACCGATCTATGACGACTTAAACATCTATATTCTCAATGGAATTGGGCCTCTGAACCCAAAAATTTCCGCACCCATTCGCCCAAGGGAACACTCCTTACACTTCAAAGAATTACACGACTTGTTAGTTGGTCACGAACTTTCCTCTGGCGTATTGGATCTGCTACATCCAATCTCATCGCGACCGCCAACAATGCTCAAACACATGGTGGCTCTAACAGCACAGGCCATGGCCCTCCTCGTTATGGTCATCCCTCGTGTGGTCCTCACAGCCCCAGCGTGGCCGCAACAATTCCTCCAACCGTGGTCCAAATCGGACATGCCCAGCTCTCTCCGGTGGTCTGTCAGCTGCGTGGATACTCGGGACACATTGCTCCTTACTGCCGCCGCCACTGCAAATTTGGCTCAGTCTCCCACAGGAAATTCCTCTAGCCCTGGTCAACCTCATATGCCCGTCTCTTCCTGTATGAATTTTTCAACCCCTGGCTAATGGACTCTGATTCTTCTCACAACTTAACTGTTGATTTAACTAATTTGAGTATTCATTCTGAATATGATGGCACTGATGAGGTACAAATTGCTGATGGCTCTGGCCTCCCCATAACTCACACTGGTACTGTTACTATTCTGTTTTCGAATCATACTTTTACATTGGCTAATTGACTATTGATAAGTGTGATTTTTACACTTATTTTACTATGATTTGATAGTGGTTTTTGTATTGATTCTTAGACTATATTATATTTTTGGTATATATTTGTATTTTTCAGGAATAAATGTCTAAGTGCATAAAAGTGGAGAAATGAGCTAATAATGATGAAAAAAGACCAAACCGAGCAAATACGTTGAATGAAGGACCAAAATCTCAAGTTTGAAATTGTTCAAAGTTGGCGATCGATCTTGGAGTTCACGCCGATCGATCACGCATTCACGTAAATTGAGCAACACAATTATCATTTCGGTGATCGATCGGCATTTCACGGCGATCGATCGTCGTTGTCCAGAAACTTTTGGCGTTCGATCGCGGATGCTAAAACTTTGAAAAATAAAAACAGAATGTTTTGGCGATCGGTAACAATTTCTCGATGATCGATCACCAGGCGCGAAAAAATCGAGCTTTTGTTTCCTTATTGGATAGTTTGTGTCCAAAAACTTGTAAACTTTTCTCCCACTATATAAGGACATGTCTGGGGCGAATTTGTGGACCTTTGGCTCAACCTAAAAACAAAGCCTCCGCCATCCTCCATCCCCAACCTTCATCATCTACCATCACAACCATTGAAGAAGAAGACAATCCGGGAGATACGAGACAATGCAGCAGTGCAAGGAGTCAACGCCTAGCGTTATTTTCGTATTTCTAAACTTTGTTCTCTATTTTTATCAGATTTTAATGTTTAGATTGTTGCAAAACATTTTTATGCATTATTATTTGATGACAATTGTTGGCTAAGTTTGTTGTCAAGACTTAGGGGATCCCATATTTTGAACCCATGATTTTATATTAAGTTTTAATTGATTCTTACAATTCCTTGTGCATAATTTGTTGTTGTTCATGCTTTTAAGGGATTGATCACTCTTGAATGATTATTTATTGCAATTGACTTGACCATACGGTATTGCAATATGATATCATAAATTAGGCCGTGGGTTTAGATTGAGTCTGACAAAGTAAATTCGAACACATGTGTGATAGCAATAGATTTATCAAAGTCGAATGCTAGAAGTTTTCATAATCGTTATACAATATTGAGTGTTAAATAAGTGCATGACCATTGCCTTGTTGCATCTTAGTATTAGACTTGTTATCAACACTTTCCCATAAAACTCACATCATCCAATTTTTCTTCTTGGCGAGCGCAAGTTATTGCCCTCTTTAATGGTTATAATATCATAGGATTTCTCTAGGGCTCGACCCCTGTCCAGACCATGGTCTGTCCGCCTCACCCTCTACGGCTTTCCTCGCCTGGTTCCAACAAGATCATCATATTTTGGCTACAATTTTTGGGTCTCTTAATAAATACTCCCCCCTGTTGCATTGGTTACCACCTCTATCGTTGCCTGGAGTTAACTAACTCGGCTCTATGCCAATCGGTCCTGCACCCGTGTTATGCAAATCAAAGATGATTTGGCACGTGCATCTCTCGGTACTCAATCTGTCAGCACCTTCCTACAAGCCGTCAAAGAAAAATCCGTTGAACTGCCATCATTGATCAACCGATCTCTGACGACGACTTAACAATGTATATTCTCAATGGACTTGGGCCTATGTACCGGGAAATTGCCGCACCCATTCGCGCAAGGGAACACTCTTTACGCTTCGAAGAATTACGTGACTTGTTAGTTGGTCACAAACTTTCCTTCGGCGTATTGGATCTGCTACATCCAATCTCATCGCGACCGCCAACAATGCTCAAACACACTGTGGCTCTAACGGCACATGCCGTGGCCCTCCTCGTCATGGTCAGCCCTCATGTGGTCCCTCACAGCCCCACTGAGGCTGCAACAATTCCTCCAACCGTGGTCCAAATCGGACATGCCCAGCGCTCTCCGATGGTCTATCAGCTGCGTGGATACCCGAGACACATTGCTCCTTACTGCCGCAAAATTAACCGCCATTGCAAATCTGGCTCAGTCTTCCACAGGCAATTCCTCTAGCCCTGGTCCACCTCATATGCCCGTCTATTCCTGTATGAATTTTTCAACCCCTGGCTAATGGACTCTGGTTCTTCTCACAACTCAACTATTTATTTAACTAATTTGAGTATTCATTCTGAATATGATGGCACTGATGATGTACAAACTGTTGATGGCTCTGGCCTCCCCATAACTCATACTGGTACTGTTACTATTCTGTTTTCGAATCATACTTTTACATTGCCTAATGTACTATTGATAAGGGTGATTTTTACACTTATTTTATTATGATTTTATAGTGGTTTTTGTAGTGATTCTTGGACTATATTACGTTTTTTTGGTATATATTTGTATTTTTCAGGAATAAAGGTCTAAGTGCATAAAAGTGGAGAAATGAGCTAATAATGATGAAAAATGACCAAACCGAGCAAACACGTTGAAAGAAGGACCAAAATCTCAAGTTTGAAATTGTTCAAAGTTGGTGATCGATCTTGGAGTTCACAACGATCGATCACGCATTCACGTAAATTGAGCAACACAATTATCATTTCGGCGATCGAACGGAATTTCACCGCGATCGATCACCGTTGTCCAGAAACTTTTGGCGATCGATCGTCATTTCTTGGCGATCAATTGCAAATGGCGATCGATCGCGGATGTTAAAACTTTGAAAAATAAAAACCGAATGTTTTGGCGATCGATAACCATTTCAATTGAGATTTTGTTTCCTGTTGGATATTTTGTGTCCAAAAACTTGTAAACTCTTCTCCCACTATATAAGGACATGTCTTGGACGAATTTGGGGACCTTTGGCTTAGATTTCAACCTAAAAACAAAGCCTCCATCATACTCCATCCCCAACCTTCATTATCTACCATCACAACCATTGAAGAAGAAGACAATCCGGGAGATACGGGACGACGCAGCAGTGCAAGGAGTCAACGCCTAGCGTTATTTTCGTATTTCTAAACTTTGTTCTCTATTTTTATCAGATTTTAATGTTTAGATTGTTGCAAAAAAATTTTGTGCATTATTATTTGATGACAATTGTTGGCTAAGTTTTGTTGTCAAGACTTAGGGGATCCCATGTTTTGAACCCATGATTTTAAATTAAGTTTTGATTGATTCTTACAATTCTTTGTGCATAATTTGTTGTTGTTCATGCTTTTAAGGGATTGATCACCCTTGACTAATTATTTATTGCAATTGACTTGACCATACGATATTGCAATACGATATCATAAATTAGGCCGTGGGTTTAGATTGAGTCTGAGAAACTAAAATCGAACACATGTGTGATAGCAATAGATTTACCAATATCGAAGGCTAGAAGTTTTCATAAATCGTTATACAATATTGAGTGGTAAATAAGTGCATGACCATTGCATTGTTGCATCTTAGTATTAGACTTGTTATAGCTTGGCCAAAATATAACAAGTGCATTAGGAAAACTCGTTACCTTAGAATGTTTGAATTTAAATATTAACTAATAGGCGAATTATGGGGGATTGCATGGGTGAACCGAAGTCTTGATAATTGCCCTACTGATTTTATTATCTTTCTTTACTACTTGTTGAGTTGGATATCGAGTTATTAGTCAAATTAGTATAATTTCCATCATTAATTATCGTAGGCTAAATATAGTTAAATTAATTGAGTTTGATACTTATTTTCTAGTCCCTGTGGGTTCGACAACCTTTTCTTAAAAGCTAATATACTAAAACATGACATCGTGCACTTACGGTATAATCGCTACACTAGAATTTTCTGTTCAAATAAATAGCGACCAAGTTTTTGGGGCCGTTGTCGGGGACTAGTTTAAAGTAATATTAGATGATATTAGTTGACTGTAATTTAGTCATTTTTTTATTTTTTTTTCTATTTTAGATTTTTTGCTCTTCTACTGTTCTTTCTTTGGTTGGATCTGTGGCAAACCTACACTTGAGCCTTTTGACCCCGAGAGCGAACGCACTTGTCGAACTAGGGTAAGGCAAGCAAGAACACTCATGGCTAATAATAAGGAACGCGAGGAGGTTCCTGCAGCACCAGTCGCAAGGTCACTTATGGAGTACGCTCAACCGTCTTTCCAAGGATCACTGTCGAGCATTACTAGACCGAGCATTCAGGCTAACAACTTCGAGATCAAGCCTGCAATCATACAGATGATCCAACACTCAGCCCAATTTGGAGGAGCGACTACCGAGGATCTTAACACTCATATATCCAACTTCTGGGAGATATGCGACACGTTTAAACATAATGGCGTTACTGATCACGCCATCAGGTTACGACTCTTTTCCTTTTCATTAAAGGATAAAGCAAAATCGTGGTTGCATTTGTTGCCTGTAGGTTCTATTACTACGTGGGATGGAATGATGCAATTATTCATGTCCAAATATTTTCCACCATCCAAGACTGCCAAGATGCGCAATGATATCACCACCTTTGCACAACACGACCTAGAGACATTGTACGAGGCGTGGAGCGTTTTAAGGATGTACTGTGGAGATGCTCACATCACGGTCTTCCTGTCTGGCTGCAGGTATAAACTTTCTATAACAGTTTATTTTCTGCTAACTGTTCTATGCTTGATGCAACATCAAGAGGTACGATAATGAGGAAGACACATGAAGCGACAAATGACTTGTTGGAGGAGATGACTGCCAATAGCTATCATTGGCAATCTGAAAGGAACACGCGATGAAGCAAGTTGGAATGAATCAAGTGAGTGAAGTCACTGCCTTAGCCGCCCAGTTGGAAGCATTGAACAAGAAAATTGACAGCTTGATCATGCATGCAATGCAAGTTCATGCCGATACATGCGAGCTTTGCCAAGGAGGACATCCAAGCACTGAATGCCAAGTAGGTAACCCTTTCGTTTAATCTGTTGAATGTGTTAATTTTGTAGGGAACCGACCACCACCCAACTACCCTTACCCAAATACATACAATACGGGGTCGAGGAACCATCCACAACCACCACCGGTGGTATGCACCTAAACCGAGTATGGAGGAATTGTTGACCAAATTCATCACATCGACGGAGACTAGATTTCAAAATCACGAGGCGTCGATAAAGAACTTGGAAGTCCAAGTAGGACAGTTAGCAACGATCCTAGCCGGGCGAGCACAAGGATCGCTACCTAGTGATACTGAAAAGAATCCTAGGGAGCAAGTTCAAGTCATAACACTGCGAAACGAAAATGAGGTTGTTGCAAAGGAGGTTGCTGAGAAGAATGATGCACATGATGAGCATAAGGACGAGGCAGACATCAAGCAAGAGGCGGTTCAACAATGCGACAAAGGTAAGTCTACTAAGACCACTACACCCATCACACTACCTAAGGTACAAATCCCACTCCCATTTCCCCCTGCATATAAAAGAGCAAAATTAGATGCTAAATTTCTAGATTTGATTAATAATATCCACATTGATATGCCTTTCGTTGATGCTATACCGCAAATTATGCGAAGTTTTTGAAGGAGATTTGTCAAAAAAAAGCAAAAATTGGGAGAACATGAGACTATAAATTTAACTGAGGAGTGTTCTGAGATCATTCAAAACGATTCACCTCCAAAGTTAAAGGATCCAGGGAGTTTCGCTATACCTTGCAAAATCAATTCTATGTCTTTTCATAAATCTTTATGTGACTTGGGTGCGAGTGCAAATATGATGCCTTTGTCTGTTTACAGGAAGCTGAGGTTAGGAGAGCTCAAACCGGTCAATGTGTCACTGCGGATGGAGAACAAGTCCATTAAGTACCCTCAAGGGATAGTTGCGGATGTACCAGTCAAGGTTGATAAATTCACCATTCCGGTGGATTTTATAGTGTTGGGCATGAAGGAAGATGCTGACATGTCATTGATCCTAGGAAGGCCATTTCTAGCAACGGGAAGATCGCTGATTGACGTTCAAGAGGGGAAATTGATCCTCAGTGTAGGAGATGATCAACTTACTTTCAACATGTTTCAAATTTTGACACAACCACAAAACAAGCACATGTGTTCTAAAGTTAATGTGATTGACTCTTCCCTTTGATATGATGCTAGGTGATCGCAAGGAGAAGATGGAAGAAAAACTTGGGAACAAAGTGGACAAGACCAATGACAAGAAGGAGAATAAAGTGATGATTACATCACAATCTCACCCACGAGGAGGTAAATTCTGTGAGGAAGACTTGGTTTTAATGAATAAAGCCAAAATGCGACTATTTCCATGGAAGTCGGAATCACCATGGGCTGGACCTTTCAAAGTGGTCGATATTCTACCATGCGACACTATCATTTGAGAGATGACAACGAGGCACTGTTCACGGTAAAAGAGAAGTGGTTACGATACTACCACGTGGATGACGAAAAATTGGCC
The DNA here is from genome assembly GCA_907163345.1 of Haberlea rhodopensis. Lineage (NCBI taxonomy): Eukaryota > Viridiplantae > Streptophyta > Magnoliopsida > Lamiales > Gesneriaceae > Haberlea > Haberlea rhodopensis. The sequence goes on from CAJQUN010000078.1 coordinate 2,381,697, forward strand.
CCCCCCACTGCCCCTGCGACACTTGAGCTTAAATGGTAAAAAGTCAAGCCTGAGACTATAAATCAAGAACTTTTTCTTATCCCTTATCTGTTTTTGAATTATGTTCTGGTTTGCTTTTTGCTTTTGTTTTTTATTTTTGGTGAGCGATTCCATGCATGCTGTCATGTTTTCGCACAATATGACCACTAGCTGACGAGGAATTGGACGACGATCATTGACGGTCGTCATCAAAGGTAAGCACTTTGTCTTATTTTTCATGATTATTACATTGAGGACAATGCATGAATTAAGTTTGGGGGAGTGCATTACTATGTTGTGCTTTTTCTTTGGAATTTTACGTTCTTTGAGCACCAACAAAAAATTTTCTTGAAAATGAGTTCATTAATGAGAAAAGAATGAATCATAGTAGTGATCTCTATTCCATTATGATATTAACTCTATTCCATTATGATATTAATCTCACTATGCATGTCGACTTGAGTTTTGATGATTGTAAGATTTGTTTGTGAATATCTTGTTTTGAGTTAGCATGTCAAAGATGAGGAATATTTTGAGCACCTTTGAGTCATAATCTTGTGAATTGTAATTGGAGTAGTGAAAATCTTTATGAACTTGATGAATTTTGAGCATCTTAGAGTACCTTAGAACCTATTTGATGATGACACTTCAAGGCGAAATTTTATAGTCATGAACTTGATTTGGAGATGATCTAGGCGATCTTTGGACCGTTTGAGCCTTTCAAGCTTACCATGTATACATCAATCCTTAGTGTCCACTTTTGAGCTTAATTGAAAAAGAATGGAGTATGTTTAACATACTATTAGCCCCCATTCAATATTTATTGGCAAACTCATTATACCCACCTATTTAGAGCCTAAATTGAAAAATTTTATCCTTACCAAAAGGGAGTATAATGAATCGCATTAGATGCATACGAATTGCTATATTTTGATGAGCTTATTGTTGAAAAAATTTTATGAATGAGAAAAGAAAAGAATAGAAAGAGCCTTGAGAAAAAAATATCTAACTAAGACCCAAAGTGGACAAAGCTAGAAAGGAAAAAAAGATGAGAAGCTTAAATTGTAATAAATTATGAACACTACATGATTATACTATCTTCTTTGTGATATCCTATCTTTTCTTTGAAGCCAACACCTAGGCCAACATTACAAGCTAAAAAAGACATTTTGATCCAAGTCTAGGGAGTGACTACATTAGTGGATAAGTGTTTGAAAATAGGCCTATGGGGTGCTCAACGATAATCTTAACTTTTATTGACTAGCATGATTTGATCAATAAAATTATATGAAACTTGAAAGTGATAATAGCACACAAACACGTTCTGATTTGGATACATGTTGCTCGATCTAGGAGAAAACACGATTTGTTAAATTTTCTGATTGACATTGCTTGTCTGTAAGTGAGATGTCTGAGCTACATGTTGACTACGAATTGGTTCATTTGAATCTTCAATATTGAACTCTACTTTTTGATCTTATTTCTTGCTCAAAGGACGATCAAGTTTAAGTTTGGAGAGTTGATAAGTGTGATATTTACACTTATTTTACTATGATTTTATAGTGGTTTTTGTAGTGATTCGAATCATACTTTTTCATTGCCTAATGTACTATGCGTTCCAACTGCTCGTCAGAATTTATTATCTGTCCATCAGTTCTCGAAGTCTAACAATGTTTCGGTTGAATTTTCCCATCTCACTTCCGTGTGAAGGATCGGCTAACGGGGCAGATCTGGCCAAAGGAACATGTGAGAACGGTGTTTATCATCTGCGCCCGCCATCCTTTCACTTAATATCTACAGCTCATTTTGCTCTCCTTGGAGTTCGAACTTCACCCTCCACATGGCATGCTCGACTTGGACATCCGTCCTCCTGACAAGCTCCTTTATTATTTCTCATTACCAATTTCTACGAAGAGATGTTTCTAACAATTTTTGTGATTCTTGCAACGTTAATAAAACTAGGCAGTTACTCTTTAATGATTCATCTCTTATTGGTTTGCATCTGTTGCACTATATTTATGCTGATGTATGGGGCCCTACCTCTGTGCCCTCTATAGCTGGCATTCATTATTACTTACTGCTAGTTGATCATTATAGTAAATATTGTTGGTTGTTTCCTATGTCTGCGAAATCACAAGTTGCCTCTATTTTCAACAATTTAAGGCTCTTGTTGAAAACCAGTTTGGCCATTCTATCAAGAATTTCTACAGTGGCAATGTGGGTGAATTTACGGCTCTTAGACCATTCCTTGCCGCCAACGGCGTGCTCACCACTGCCCCTCACACGCCCCGGCAAAATGGTACAGTTGAACGTCGGCACAGGCATATCCTCACCACTGGTCGTGCCCTTCTCCATTTCGCTCACCTTCTTTCCGACTTCTGGTCTTACGCGATGGAAACGGCAGTATATCTTATCAATCGCATGCCCACTCCGGTTCTAAATCAAAGAGTCCCTTTGAGGTCCTATTTCGTCGCCAGACTAATTACCTCAAGATGCACACTTTTGACTGCCTCTGTTATCCATGGCTCAAACCGTCACATCAGGGAAACTTGACTCTCCTTCCCGACCATGTCTCTTTATTGGCTACTCCACCTCTCAGAGTGCTTACAAAAGCCTTGATCTAAGCTCCAACCATGTGTTTATTTCACGCCATGTGCGATTCTCAAAATTTATTTTTTCATATCGCACCTCAACTCCTACCACAACTTCCGAATCAACTGCACGGCCTCCCTGCTGCCCAACAGAACCACTCACCGCCCCACTATCAACTCGGACTCTCTCTCCTGCACCCATAATTCCTTTGGCACAGCCGAACTACCCCCTGACCTGCCACCATCTTCCGATGCTCCCCACAACCCATGTGCACTCACAATATGCGTACCCGAAGCCAAAATAACATATTTAGTCCCAAACAGATCCATACTGCTACCAAATATCCCATCCTATAATCGGTTGTAACTGAGTGTTTCGTGTCAAACACAAACCTGGTGGGTCTATTGATAAATACAAAGCTCGATTGGTTGCTAAGAGTTTTCATCAGCCCCATGGTGTTGACTACACTGAAACATTCAGTCCAGTTGTCAAACTTGTTACCGTACGTTCCTCTCTATTGCTCTCATGCGACATTGGTCGTCAAAGCAACTTGATATCAGCAATACCTTTTTGCACTAAAATTTATCTGAAGTTGTTTATATGTCTCAACCTCCGGGATTTGTCGATACCAACTTCCCCAGTCATGTCTGTCACCTAATCCTTATATGGCTTACGACAAGCACCTCGAGCGTGGTATCAGGCTCTCTGCTTTGCTCAGCTTTGGGTTCACCCAATCTCGATCAGACACGTCTATCTTCACTTTTCATCGGCATGGTGTTCAACTTTTTCTCCTAGTCTATGTGGATGATCTTATTTTTACTGGCTCCAGTGCCTCACAAATCGCTGCAGTCACATCACATCTACAGTCACACTTCGCTGTCAAGGATCTTGGTCCCTTATCCTATTTCCTTGCCGTTGAAGTTGCAAAATGCAAGGAAGATCTTTTCCTATCTCAACACAAGTATACCACAGACTTGTTGCGTCGCCACAAAATGGATGGTGCCAAACCCCTTGGAACTCCCATGGCTCCAAACTCTTTGCCCCCCACTTCCACCACTGTTAATCTGACTGAGTTTCGTCAGACCATTGGTGGTTTACAGTATCTTAACCTCACACGCCTTGACATTGCATTCACTGTCAACAGACTTGCTCAATCCATGGCTACACCCACTGACACTGATTGGGTTGCTGTCAAACACCTATTTGATATCTTAAAGGTATCATTCATCATGGTCTTATTCTCCGTGGCACCTTGGACATTCGCATCACTGCTTACTCTGATTCTGATCACGCTGGTGACACTCGGGACAGTAAATATATTTCGGCATATATTATCTTTCTGGGTTCAAATCCTATCTCTTGGCGCTCCCGGAAAAATGGGGTGGATTGCTCCTCCACTGAAGCCGAATATCGTTCCCTTGCCTCTGCTGCAGCCGAAGTCTGTTGGATTTTACACTTATTCCGTGATCTTGGTATTACACTCCGTGACCCACCAAAGATCCTCTATGATAATATTGGTGCAACTAAACTAGCCCTACATTCGGTCATGCATCTCACATGAAACATATCAATGTGGATATTCAATTTGTTCGCGATCTATCTAGCAATGGCGTCCTCTTAATTGCCTATGTGAACACACAAGATCAACTCGTTGACCTCCTTACCAATCCACTACATCACACCCATTTTGAAACGTTACGCTTCAAAATCTCTGTTGCAGATGGCACACCAATTTTGCAGGGGCATATTAAGAAATGACATTATCATATCCCAAATCTCCCATATCTTATTGTAGATACTTATTTTGTAAACTTACCTTTTGTGTGTAGGAATGGCAACGGGTCGGGTATGAGACGGGTTTGGCCAATCCCACGACCCGTCCCGCTACACATAAAACCCGGACCCGCCCCGCCCCGCTTAGACCCGCGAACCCGACGGGTTTACCCGCCCCGCCCCGGTTCCATTTTTTTTTAAAAAAAAAAAAAATTTAGCTAGAAATCAATTTTGAAACACAAAAGTTGAGTTTTGTGATTAAATTTCATGTTTTCTCTAGTAAATATTTATAATAAACATTGTAAAACTATCTTTAAACTACTAAATATTTATTAATTTGCTCTTATTTCCTTCAAAATGCCCAACTTTTTTAACATGAACACATGGGTTTTGATATAAAATTAAATAATGACACTTTATTGTTCAATCAAAGAAGTAAAATGTATAATCAATATCATATTTGTTTTTTAAAAAAATTAAAAATGTATAGCGGGGCGGGTCCGGGTCGGGTTCGGCCAATCCCAGGACCCGCCCCGCCCCGCTTCCAAACCCGGTTGAAGCGGGTCCAGACCCGCCCCGGCTGGACGGGTTCAATGCGGATCCGGATTTGGACCCATCCCATTGCCATCCCTATTTGTGTGTGATCCCTCATGTCTTGCATATATTTGTTGTATTCCCTATATAATAGAGCCAAAAGTGTATCAATAAAATAATCAAAATTCCATACACGTTGTAATGTTTATAGATAGAGGCGCTTGGAGAAGACCGACACACGTGTCTGACCCGACTTTATTCTCTTTATTGTCATGTACCCAAACACAATTCATCGGGATTAAATGTTTAGTTATTGCTGTTGCTTATAATATTTGTCATACCATGACAAACTTCCTAGTTAATGAATTCACTGACTCATCTCTTTCTTATGAACTCACAAAACAAGACACAACCAACATCCGTAAGTTCAGCAGATACTTTCAGATAAATAAAACCTTATTCAATGAAGAACAATAGCATCAGATCACAAGGCATCTACCAAAGTAGTTACAACACTTTATCAAAGGCAAACTAGAAAAATTGTTTTTCAATAAATTGTTGTTTTTCCCCCACAATAAATAACCTACTAAAATAAAGATAACGATCACGCTACATAGTTCGTCTCTAACCAGACTTAATTGTATAACACAGTCTCTGTAATAACACAACCACATGGAGACTGATAATATCCAGCTAAAGCAGCTAACCATAAAAAACCAAACCCCAAAAGTCCTTCTATGTTGCACTACATTATGGTTTTCCTAAGTTGATTGGTTCTTAATTTCAAAAGCATATAGATAGAGTAGTGAAACTTGGACATGGCTTTGTGCAAGAAATTGGGTGACTGAGAAAGAGAATTATTTCATGAAGTAACGTACTATGTAGCATAATCCACTGCATGATCACCTGACAAGTATAATGGTAATTAGAGAGTTCATTCAGTTTCATACACACACAATGAAAAATGTGTAAATGGTGAGAGGGAACTAACTCTGAGTAGAATCAGTTGATAAGCGATCGAGTGATACCTGCATTCCACTGTCTATGTAAACAGAAGTTTTGCGTGAAAATTCATCATATGCCAATTGAATGCATAAACCAAAAGTAACACAAGATTGAAGAACATTCTCATTCAGTTTAAAACTAGCAGAAATTAAAGATTTAATGTTTCATATTTTATACTTTTGCAAACCAGTCATTGTTCATTTCATATTTTGGTGAAAGATGATATAAGAAAACTATTTCCACAAATAAACATCAATAAATAAGGACCCCTTATTCGTCTATTAGAGAATTATTATGCGAAAAACGTGCCTCGATACTTATGGTAGCCCATAGAACTGTATACTTTTACCGTATTTACAGGGAATTTATTTCAGATGGAAGAGTGTTTGGATGATCAAGTTTGCAACTATATATGACCAATTCAGTTACATCGTACCTCTAGAAAACAGAGATATGTGAAGATAGTGTTTGTCAGTTTCAAGACATCAAAAAGTGGAAATTATAGCGCCAGAAAACACAATCAGTCCCAAGCAAGAATCAAACATAATATGTTACAAGAAATATATTATCTCTGCTAATTCACATTAGTCTTGTGAATAAAGTGTTTGCTACCTCCTGGATATCATTCAAGAGTAATATAAAATAACAAAGAGTGCTTATGCACAACATAACTCTCTTTTTTTCTTCTTTTTTCTTTTTTTTTAAACGGGGGTCGAAGGGATTCACTACTACCCCACCCAGGCTGACTCGAACACAGGACCTTGAGCGTAGGTAGTGCGTTGTCTTTTCAACTAGGTTACCTCAGTTCGTCATGTACAACATAACTCCATGTTCTAAAACATTGTATTGTGGTAATCTGTGATTCCTGTTTAGGATATTTTGGGATCCTCTAAGGATACTTTGGAATCCTCTAAAGATTAGGATATATTGTTTCCTTGTATATTAAGATTTATGCCTTATCATGTATATTGTTCAAACTCTATATATTGAATACAATATCCCACCAATGTTTAAGGTGGTTTGATAAATCTTCACATGGTATCAGCCTAACCCTTTGGCTAACACCACTCTTCTCGATCCTTCATGGCAGCCTCCACCACCACCCCTTCGCCCACCACATCTGCCTCCGATGGTTCATCCACTGCCAATCCGAAATTCATTGATTGGCACATGCAAGATCAAAGGCTGCTCAACCTTCTTTTATATTCTCTTTCCGAAGAAGCCATGGGCGAGGCTCTTGGCTGCACTACCTCTCGTGCAGTTTGGCTTGCCCTTGAGACAGCTTTTAGCCATAGCTGCAAGTCTCGTGAGTTGCGTATTAAGGACAACCTTCAACTCATGAAAAAGGGAACTCGTTCGGTTGCTGATTATGCCCGACAATTCAAGACTCTTTGTGATCAACTTGCCGCTATTAATCGTTCCGTTGATGATACGGACAAATCTCACTGGTTCTTGCGTGGTCTTGGACCTTCTTTTTCAAGTTTTTCTGCGGCTCAGATGGCTCTATCTCCACTACCATCCTTCACTGATCTCGTCCCCAAGGCGGAGAGTTTTGAAATTTTTCAACACTCGCTTGATGGTGCTCCACAACCATCCGTGGCCTTCGTTGCTGCAACTGGTTCTCATCCTGTCCGTCAAGGTGCTTTCTCTTCCTCTTCTCGCGGACGTGGTCGTGGTGGTTCTTCACGTGGTCGAGGACGAGGACGAGGATGGCGCACCTATGTTCCTCGTTGTCAAATTTGTCGTGTTGAAGGACACACAGTGGACCGTTGCCGTCAACGTTATGAACACTCCCAAGGTCCTGAGTCTGCGCACTTGGCCGCTGCTTTCAACTCATCTTGCTCAATCTCTCCTACAGACGCATCTGACTGGTATCTTGATACCGGGGCCTCTGCTCATATGACCCCATCTGTCTCTACCTTGGACTCTATTGAACCATACAAGGGTAAGAATAGTGTTATTGTGGGAAACGGTGCATCACTCCCTATTTCACATTTTGGTTCGCATTCTCTCTCGTGTGATCTTACTTTATTGGATGTATTGGTGGTTCCTCATATCACTAAAAATCTGCTATCTATCAGCAAACTTACTACTGATTATCCTGTTCATATCACATTTACTAACGACTCCTTTCATATTCAGAACAAGTTAACAGGAAAGTTGCTGGCGAAAGGGCCCCGTGATGGGGGTCTCTACGTTTTGGAGCAAGGTCACTCGGCTCTTGTGTCTTCTCTCCACCATCGTCAACTCACTGGCTCCTTTGATTTATGGCATGCTTGTTTAGGTCATGTTGCAAGTCGTGTTATTTCTTTATTAAATAAACAAGGACATCTGTCTGTTACGTCCTTACTTCCCAATCCCTCGTTATGTTCCACCTGTCAATTAGCAAAGAGTCATCGTTTATCTTTTATTGATAATAAACGACGTTCGTCGCACGTTTTGCATTTAATACGTTGTGATATTTGGGGACCTGCTCCTGTTACATCATCTTCTGGTTATGTTTATTATGTTGTTTTTGTGGATGATCACTCAAGGTTCTCTTGGTTATATCCTATGCGGCATAAATCTGATTTTTATGATATCTTCATTACTTTTCGTAAGTTTGTTGAAAGACAGTTCACCAGTTCAATTCAAATATTTCAAAGTGATGGTGGTGGTGAATTTACAAGCAATCGGTTTAAGGTGTATCTCCATTCTCAGGGCATTCATCACCAATTATCTTGCCCTTATACGCTAGCGCAAAATGGCAGAGCTGAACGCAAGCACCAACATATCACTGAAACTGGCTTAGCAATGCTATTTCATTCTCATGCTCCCCCTACATTTTGGGTTGATGCTTTTAGTTCTGCCGTTTACACCATTAACCGCTTGCCATCTCCAGTGCTCAATGGCCTCTCTCCTTTTCAGGTGTTATTTGGAATGGCCCCTAATTATTCTAACTTTCGGCCTTTTGGATGTCGGGTTTTTCCTTGTTTGCGCGACTATGTGCCCAACAAATTCTCTTCACGAAGCAAGCCTTGTATTTTTATTGGTTATAGCTCTAATCACAAAGGTTTTCGGTGATTGGATCCTCTCACATCTGGGATCTCTATTAGTCGGCATGCTCAATTTGATGAATCCACTTTTCCATTCTTCGCCTCTACTATCTCTCAGCCATTGTCCTCGTTGGATTTCAGCACTTTTGTTGAACCTGGACCATGCTACATCTCCTCAACTGCCTTCGCCCTCTTCATCGCTCCTGCCATGCCGAGTCTGTTCTGATGATATCACTACTTGTAGGATCGAGCGCTTACCGTTTTACCAATAACTATAGTTAAGGGTAATGGCGCAACATCAATCTTTTCAACCATACACTGGCACAAGCGCCACGTGTTCGACCGATCACAAAGCAGAGGCAATTGTTGAACCCCAACAATCCCTCCCCCAATAATTGCACTCTCTGCAACTCATAGAAATCGAACACGCGACCTTGGCTCTGATACCAATTGTAGGATCGAGCGCTTACCGCTTTACCAATAACTATAGTTAAGGGTAATGGCGCAACATCAATCTTTTCAACCATACACTGGCACAAGCGCCACGTGTTCGACCGATCACAAAGCAGAGGCAATTGTTGAACCCCACGTTTTCCAAATCATGTTTGTCGTCTCCACAAAGCTCTCTATGGCCTGAAACAAGCTCATCGTGCTTGGTTTCAGCGTTTTAGCAATTTTCTTCTTAAACTTGGCTTTCTTTGTAGTCGGACGGACACCTCCTTATTCATTTTTAATCGAGGGTCAACTTTGCTATATCTCCTCGTTTATGTGGACGATATTATTCTCACTGGTAATGACCCGTCTCTCTTGCGCCGATTCATTTCTCGCATCCACTCTGAGTTTGCTATTAAGGACCTTGGCAAGTTAAATTACTTTCTTGGCCTCGAAGTTACCTACACAGATGATGGTCTTTTCTCAAGTCAGACCAAGTATGCTCACGATATCTTGGTGCGCGCTCAACTACAAGACAGCAAACCAGTCTCTACTCCTCTGGTGGTTGCACAACGTTTAACTGCTGCCGGGCCACTTTTTGATAATCCAACACTTTATCGCTCTCTTGTTGGTGCTCTTCAATATCTTACCATCACACGCCCGGATCTTGCATATGCTGTTAACTCAGTCAGTCAATTTCTCCAGTCCCCTACGCATATTCATTTTCAAGCAGTTAAGCGTATTCTCCGCTATGTCAAGGGTACTCTCCCCTTTGGTTTAAGTTTTACACGCTCCCCCTTCTCGAATTTACTCGCTTCTCTGATGCTGATTGGGCCAGTTGTTCTGATACTCGACGTTCTACCTCCGGTTACTCTAACTTCATTGGCCCCAACCTAGTCTCCTGGAGTGCTAAGAAACAACCGACCGTTTCTCGTTCGAGCTGTGAATCTGAGTATCGTGCACTTGCCAATGCTGCTGCTGAAGTTGTCTGGCTCACTCATTTGCTCCGTGACCTTTGTATTGTCCAACATTCACGACCTATTATTCTTTGCGATAACAAAAGTGCGATTTTTCTTAGTAATAATCCCGTTGCTCATAAACGCGCTAAACATATTGATATCGATTACCATTTTGTTCGTGAAAGCTTACTACTCAGTATATCCCTTCTCATCTTCAAATTGCAGACATTTTCACTAAAAGTGTGTCTCGTTCATTATTTGGTTTCTTTCGATCCAAGCTACGCATTCGGCCGAATCCTTTGCTTCGCTTGAAGGGGGGTGTTGAGGATATTTTGGGATCCTCTAAGGATACTTTGGAATCCTCTAAAGATTAGGATATATTTAGTTTGATTTGTTTCCTTGTATATTAAGATTTATTCCTTATCATGTATATTGTTCAAACTCTATATATTGAATACAATATCCCACCAATGTTTAAGGTGGTTTGATAAATCTTCACAATTACATCGTGGGATTTTGTAGGAAAAGAGGAATATTCATATTCTTAAATAAAATATTCCTATTCCTATTTATCTACAGATTTCAAAGCAACAATATCAGAAAGAGAAAACATAATTTCTCGAATTTATTAATCTTATGGTAACACATAAGATTCCAGAGCCATAACAGACAAGAGGCATGCAAAAGAAGGAAAAAAAACAGGAGTCGCATTATGCAATCAAGAAGCAGACAGAGAATTTGAATGAAATGGAAAATGGAATTCCCCAGAAGGTAATTCTGGAAAAATAAACTAAGGTGCTTGTTCTCGTCCGCACATTTCCTTGTAATATCTAAGATTAAACTAAAAAAAATTAGTAGAAAAAATCCCAAATTAGGATAATTCAGGAGAAAGAGATGACCAACATGGCTTTAAGATTTGTCGATCAAGAAATAATCATCTAAATCATAGAAAAATTAAGAGGACACTAAAGTGGCTATGGAAACAAAAGCCAGACACAATCAATGATTGAACATAATATAGGCAGCTTACCAAGAGACTTGGTTCCTTTGATGGCCTCAAAATTTCTGTACGTGTAACCGACAAAACTCAAATCTTTTGGATTACGCAACTGTTAAAAATAAAGACCAATTGCATAAAAATAAGTAACGTGGGAAAAGAACATAGTAGGTGTAATTAAAGGACATTGTTAGATATGTAAGATAATATTATGCGTTTCACAGGTAAATATATGTATTTTGATGGCATTAAGAGGGGAAACCCACTACTCTGCCAAACTATCATAGTACTGGAATAATATACAATCTAGTACTTAGTCGCACGAATAAAAAGAAGTTGAGGCAAAGAACAACTTTCAACGGAAATTTCTAACTTAAGATTATAAAGTTGAAAATCTCCAGACCAAGGGATGTGCCCATATGCAAAGAGTGTTGAAGGACTCAAATACTACAGGTAGCTACCAGTTTCTCACGTTTGTACGATACAACGAGCATTTGAAAACATGTATCATAATTATTCTGTTTTCATTGAATGGATCTGAACTATGCAGATTTGGCCAATCTTTTCTTACCATGAGTCCACATGAGGAGTCACGTTATGTGACTTCTTGAATGACAAATGCTTCATAAGCTAGTTGGCCAACACATTACCGAAAGGAAATCGCTGAACTTCCATACATGGGCCGAATTCCCACTTGGGAAGGATGTTATAAAAATACTGGCTTTATCGATCTCAATAGAGCTCTAGGTTTCCAACACCAAATTTGTCGTATTTCATCACATTATATATATATATATATATATTTAGAAGAATTAGTTTATACTTAATTTTTCTATGTGATGCATTATAAGATATATATAGCAAAGTAACTTTCACAGCATTCAAGTTACTTGTCAGTAAAATAATTTCTTGTGCATGTGTTCGTGGTAATTATGGTTGAGATTTTGAGAAAGTAATTGATATACTGATCTCCAGACTATAGGAAATGCTACTTGTATTTTTATGAAAACATTGGACAATATGTTCCGCAAGCAAAAGCTAATAAAAAGTCTTTTTTTGTTGCTATCAAGAACCATGATGAATGCATGCTTTCTCAATTGCTGAAACTGAAAATTGTGTTGGATCCAAGTTTCCTATCGAAGTTCAATCTGTTTACAGCTGCATGCATAAACTTTTAAAACATTATCACTTCAGGACAAATTTTTAGATTTATTACTTTTGTTAAGACAACTGAATGAAATTATTTCATGCTTGCACTAGCAATTTTCTGGCTCATTTACACGGAAGATAAGCAAAGAAGAGTGAGAAACACTTCTTATGGATTGAGGATCCAAAAATCTCATTTTTTTCGCCAAAGAATGAGAATGAAATAACAAACCTTCCTCCAGGCCCCAGAACTAGACTTTGTTGGCGGCGGATCCACCTATTACATGGATGCAAAATTTATTAGAATGATTGCAGAATAAGGCATGAGTCTAACAATGGTGGTGGCGAATGACTTTCCTTTTGGTATCAGGGTGATATGGAAGGTAACTGATAGTTAGGATAGTTAATAACCAGAAGGTAGTCAAAGAAGTTTGCAAACACCGATTTAAGGGCACCGCAGCTAGTTTTGAGTTTCACTTCGTTAGGAGTTCATAAAAGAGCAGTGTTGTGTGGATACATAGATCATTGAAACAGATTTTTCTTGATCAGTTACTTCTTAAACACAGGTCATACAGATGTTATTTTACGGTTTGTACAATTTCTTAAGAAACAAAATACCAAAGGAACTTGGTGTAAAAAGGACAGAAATCTACATGCCAATGTAAGGATTAATGATTTTCAAACAGCCACTCATAAATACATATTTACCAAATCTGTCAATTTGATAATACAAAATTCATGGAGTTGTAATTATCAATATTGGTGAAACATATCGTAGTCTCCATTTTGCATCCTGCTGTTTTATCCTGGTATATTTTATATAGAGATCAAAAGATGTTACAAATCCTCCAATTTTACTCAAGGCCACATTGTTAAGAAGATCCAACTAATCGAAATAACATTACAATATGTATAATCTATAATCTTTCTGGAAAAGTTCAAAGCTTCTAAAAACTTGAGATTGTTTTGGTTAATGATTCAAGTAAAAAGGGCTCGATTACTGTCATGCCTGCTTTTATAATAGTAAATAGAATTATGGCATTAAAAACAATTTATTTCTGATATTTAAGGAAACTCTTAAATAAACCATCTTATGATACTTGAAGATGCTCGATACTCTACCTCGTCATATTTCATAAAATTCTGAGTATCAAGTTCCCCATTAACTTCTGGTTTATATGCTGCTTCCATCTCATAAAGTTTGTCCCACTTAATATCTTTGAACCATGGATGAGCCTGATGATGATACACTGAAATATTATTACTCAGATAAAACTGTAAGAATGAAACTATGGAAAGGAAAGACACCTTTATTTCTTCTGCCCCATGATAGCCTAGCCTTAATTCAAAGTCACAAATCAGCCTATGGATCAGGTTCTTTGCTTCAGGAGTTAGCCTCGCTTCATCTGGAAATTTTAAATGATTCCTCCAGTGCACAATCTGATGTAGCGATTCATCATTCATACAACAAATATTGAAACACATATTCATACAGGTTTAAACGCTAACTAGTTCAATTAAAACATCAGAATAAGTGATTGGCTATCATCGAGTAACTACTAAAGGCATATTTGGAGCTAGTGGCGGATTTAAATTTCTGGTTGAAAATATGCATTTTATCCTTGTGGTTTTGAAAATAGGCAGATTACCTGTGGTTTGAAAATAAGTATTCTACCCCCTGTGATTTTGAATATAAACATTTTACCTCCTTGTGGTTTGCAAAAAAATATCATCCACGGATGACTATTTTGCATATATTCACAAATCACAATGATGAAGTGTCTATGTTCAAAACCAAGGGGGGTTAATCTGCCTATTTTCAAAACCATAATGGTACAATGTTTATTTTCAAATAACAGGGGTAATCTGCCTATTTCAAAATCACAGGGATAATCCACCATTGGCCGGCATATTTGATAGTTGAATGTTAATTTCATGAGCTTATAAAAATTGTCACACTAAAACGAATTAAATTGCTTACAAACAATATTTTTGAATAGAAGTTATCCGTGTAACTACAATCTACAGAGCTCAAAGTAGAGTTGTCTATATCAGAATGCAACAATAGAACTTTCATAGTTCTTGCTAGATTTGTGTTCACGGTAGAACATTCACGCGATAGTTCGAAGTTAGGTCTTACTATTAGCAAAAAAATAATCCTAATTTCTATTTGAATAGGAAATTCCATCCTAATTGTGCACCATTATATACAAACACCACAATGATAATCAGAAAGGAAAGCAAATAAACCTTTCCATGTGAAAGTAAACAAAAAAGCTGAAAAAAAATTTGTATAAGCATGCAGTTGATGAATTAAGAAATATAAATAATTAAGTTTCCATCACATCACTATCAATCAAGATGATCACAAATAGTTGATTTCTAAATAATTTTTTTGGAATAATGGATTCAGGCTGGCTGGTTGAAATGGAGAAAAGCCACCGGAGTTCTATGCGATCGTAATATCTCGCTGAAATTTAAGGGAATGTTTTAGAGAACCGTCGTTCGACCCGCAATGTTGTATGGGACGGAATGTTGGCCATCCAAGATGAATCACATACAAAAGATGAGTGTGACAGAGATTTGTATGCTTTGTTGGATGTGCGGTAAGACCAGGAGAGATAAAATAAGGAACGAAGATATTCGAGCTAAAGTAGGTGTAGCTTGTATAGAAGAGAAGATGCAAGAAAGCCGCTTACGTTGGTTTGGTAATGTTCGACATAGGCCCAGCAATGCACCAGTGCGTCGAGTGGAGTCCATGAATTTCGACCAGTTCACGAGGGCGAGAGGACGACCGAAGAAGATATGGCTCGAAGTTAGATGCAAAGTCTTGGAGTACGAGGGGATTACAAAGATATGTTGACCGATAGAAGTGTTTGGAGAAGTCTGACGCATGTGTTCGACCCGATTTGATTATCTCTATTGTTCATGTAGCATACCTCAATTCATTGAGATTAAATGTTTAGTTGTTGTTGTTGTTTTATCCGTTTTGATGAGCATTTTGTGAACATTGAAACCCATTTGATTGAACTCAGAAATTCTTTACTAGCAGAACCACTCACTACGCATGCATGCCTACAGAAAGAGGGGGAGCGAGTAATATAGCTTTTATTTCCCAATGTGGGACAACTATAGAGCACACCCCACGTGTGACATTATATAAGTCACGCGGGTGGAATAACCAATCACATACTATCTTAAGAATACGGTCCCAACTCAAAATCAATTGATGATGAGTGGAGTAAAGCATGTATATTATAAGGAGCTAACATAGCTTTTAGTTCCCAATATGGGAGAACTCTCAACAAGAATCATACAAAAATATTTGAGAAATGAGCACCTTTCTGCATGTTGTTATTGGATCATCAGAGTAGAATGGAGGATGACCAACAAGCATCTCATACATAATGGCACCTAGCGACCACCTGCAAGAAGAGGTCCATAAGATTATGACAACTTTATTTTATACAGATCATTGGAGACCAAGAAACAAATATATTTCTTTGAAAGATGATCAATCAGAATAAAGACAAATTAAAAAGAAATCTACTATTTAGTGAACAAGAAACTAACCAATCACACTCGATCCCATATCCTTTTTTCAACAATACTTCTGGAGCAATGTAATCAGGCGTGCCCACAGTTGAAAATGCCTGCATGAGAAGAATAATAGCCATTGCATAACAACATAGTCGGTTAATCCAGCTGCAGTAGTGACTATTAGCAATCATCTTTGGTCCTCAATTGTATTGTCAATTTCCCTCCCAAAATTCACTTTTTTTTAGGTAAATAGTCATTTTCATGCAATTAGTATGGCTCAATCAAGTTCTCATACTGCCCTGACTTCATGTGATTCCCATAGGAATTACAATTAGATACAAAAAAACTAGTTTGGTATAGAACTTTGAGGTTTACACAATATATCTCGAGTTCTATATTCTTGTTCTAGGGAAGTTTTCTTTTACCAGTGTTCTCCTATTCATTTGCCAATGTTGCAGTTGCTCAAGAGAACTCTTCCAATGGCTTCCATCTCCCTTGTCAGGTAAGCATCCATTGGCATCAGCCAATCCCTTCAAGTTCTCTTCATTCATATTTTCCTTTCCATTTGCGGGGGACAAATTTGAGAAGTCAAGAGGCTTGCAAAGACCAAAATCAGAGAGCTTCATGTGACCATTTTTATCCAACAGAAGGTTGTCAGGTTTAATATCCCTGCAAACAAGATGATAAGGATTGAAGAATTATGTAACTTACCACCTTTAAAGTTTACTCCGCTAAGTTCAGCAATTTGCCAGAAAAAAGATAAATCCTTTAAAGTTTACTCCGCTAAGTTCAGCAATTTGCCAGAAAAAGATAAATCGTTGACCTGTGGATGTAGTTGTTCTTGTGGATATATTCTATCGCCAAAACACTTTGTGCTATATAAAATTTAGCTACCGTTTCAGTTAAGTGCTCTTCTCTTATGAGTAATGTCATAATGTCTCCACCAGGTAGGTATTCCATTACCAAATACAAGTATTCGGAATCTTGAAATGAACAATAAAGTTTCACGATGTATGGGCTGGCAACCTCAGCCAACAAATTCCTCTCAGCTTTAACATGTTCAACCTATAAAACATGCAAAGATGTAAATTATAAATACACTATTGATAGAAGTGATTGGTGGGGGAGGGCTTAAACTCAGATGTAAGTTTGAGCAAAAGTAAAGGAGGCCATTGAATAAAAACTAATTTCTATTGTGATTATAATTTTATTTACTTTGTTAATAAACTACAGTTTTAACAGTCTCATTCTCTCTTTTCTTGAATATGATTCAACATTTGGTCCATGTTTGAAGTCCAGTTAAAGGGATACTTTCCTCTAACTTGACTCTGAGCAGATTTCAACCTTAAAATTTTCATCATAAAGATGACTAAGTAGCTTTCACAATTATTTTATACTAAGCTTAATAAAAAGAGATACCTTAAATGTCATCTTATATTTTCATCACAATCATGGTTTCAAGATGCTTTCTTTTGTGAGCTTGGGTATTTAGCCACCAGAAACTCAGAGGCATTACTTCCATTTAACTTTTGTACTAGCCTACTTGGTAAATATTTGTTATTTGAAATCAACCTTCTTGAGGAAAATCACATAGGCAGAACAACAAATTTGTAATGACGCGGAGAAATGAATCAGCTGAAATCTTTTTTCATTTACAGATAAATGAATTAAAAAACCAACAGCATTGCCTGATATATAAAAGAGAATAACTATCATTGAGAGAATTCAGGATTAAATTTGCAGTTAATGGCATTTTCGTTTCCATGATATCTATTAATTAACAGGGATAAAAAGCTGACTGGTTGAAATCTTTAATTGATCAAATACTTGTTCATTGATTTTCTCTGACCTGCCCCCTACTAAGCATTTCTGACTTCTTCAACTTCTTCATTGCATAAATGTCACCGGATTTTTTTTCTCGGCATAGTCTAACCTGTCACATAGTTTCATGTAAGAAATAAATGAAGATTAAAAAACAGATGGTGATTCATGGTTTAATATATTGCATGATAAAATCAAACAGCTGCTAATGATAAAGTGTGTATTAAGAGCCCAAGAGACTAAAATTGCATATCAGAAACATGTATTATGCAAGTGAAGATTAGAAAAGGTGTACTACTTAAACTAGAATCAGATTAGATAATTTAGACAAAGTTGGTAAAGACCAAGGGAGAATAACTTACGACCAGATTAAGGGAAAAAAAAAAAAACCAACTTCACAAGTGAAGACCATAGAAAGGCCACGTGAATTAACAATCAAATCTATCTAGGAATACATAAACATATAAAATACCTTAAGCACCAGACACCATATTCTGCTGTCTAACCATTTGGATCTAATAAGAGACAAATATGGCGCTTTTGTATCCAAACTGACTCATAAATTAGATATCATTATGCTCAAAAAAAAAAAAAAAAAAAAAAAAAACAAAGGTGGAAGTAAATGAAATGACGTTGAAACAACAACTTCCATTCTCTCAAGAAAGAATACGTAAATAGCCATGATTTAAGCAAAAGGAATCGAGTACATCAAAAATATATCAGTTGTTCAGTTGAAAGAAATGTGGAAATCATGAATGCAAAAGGAAAATTGAAATATCATCTGCTGTTTAAGGAAATATACGACTCTCGAACCTCGCCAAAGGCCCCTCTCCCTATAATGGTTAAGAGCTCAAAATCATCAACTGAAATCTTGTACCGCTTAAGCCGCATATACTCTGTCTCTTTGCGCTCCAAGTCTTTTAATATACTCATTTGCTCTTCCTCGGATACACTAGAATTAGCTAACACCTTTTCCAACACGGTACGCCTGCAATTCGAACATGTTAATACCAAGTGCCTATGTTAACACGGTTGGAATTTCAGGTCTTTATTTGAGGAATGAAGAAAGTAAACAAAAGACAACAATCAATCAAAAAAATACTTTTGAATATCATTTTAATGTGGATTCCAATCTCATACTATTTGACAAATTCGATCGGCCAAAAAAGAGACGAGTGAAAGATACACAACCTCTTATGACATTATAATCAATAAATATGTATATATTTTACAAAACTGGGGAAAATTCAAAAGTTCCTCGTTAAATTTACTTTTCTAATACATAACATAAAAATTTACATGAATGTTTGGTTCGATTCAACTCTCTCAACACAACTATACACCCAAATTAAAAAGAAAAAAAGAAAATAAAACGCTGCTCGTTGATGCCCAGAACATCTTAAATTTCCAGAAAATTCGAATCGAACACATAGGAGACCGTTTGCATGCATGATGCATGTATGAGTTGAATTGCAATAATGCACGATAAATGTATACAGATATTTATATACCTTTGTCTCCGTTGATGCATGTCTTTCATGTGGCTTTTGTAATGATTCTCGATGAAATTCTTAGCTGCGGCGACTTTTTCAAGGGTGAAACTAGACCCCGAATCTTCTTCTTCCTCCACATCCACCGCCTCCTCCATCTCCACGACCTCCTCCGCCATGTATACACACACAAATGGTGGGCGGGTGGGGGTTGTATATATCAATCAGTGTGTGTTGTGCGTGAAAATGTGGGGGCGTGGGAACGAGAGAGGGATCAAAATGAAGAAACGGATTGTGTTTGTTAATTTTCCAGCTGTTACGTTATATATATGTTTGCAGTTGGAGTAAATAACATGAAACGACCAAATAAAAGTAAATACATATGAATGTTTACTACTCTCCCAATATTAAAACAAACTAGCCACGCCCATTTAGGTCAAAGTAGCATTGTTCTGCAAAAAGCAGCGCTAAATCTCGATTTCGAGACCCATTCCGCCCAACTCAAATAGTATAGTAAGTTGATTTTTTATTTTTTTTACTTTTTTACTCTTTTTTGTCAAAGTGCTGAATTGACGAATATTGTTGTCATGACAATTCACATCGCTGACATGTCGTTTGATATTTCTGACATAGCACCAAATAATATTGATGTGTTCGGCCACACGTAAGCACTTCGATGACAAAACACTAAAAGTAAAAAAAATATTTCTTACACTAAAATTAAATTTTGACGACTTATAGTACTAAAACGTAAAACATGCCACTTTGCAAGATGATTCCACAATTTTTTCTAAAAAAAATTTGAGAAGACGAGAAATCAATAATATTGTTCGTGTATTCAAGTATATAATTTTTAGATGCTACAAGGAAAAATAAGATGACATTATATTTAATTTTATATTTAAAGAAATAATAATTAAGTAACAACTGGTTCATATATGTGTGTGAATAATATTGTTCGTGTATTCAAGTATAAAATTTTTAGATGCTACAAGGAAAAATAAGATGACATTATATTTAATTTTATATTTAAAGAAATAATAATTAAGTAACAATTGGTTCATATATGTGTGTGTTTATATATATATATATATATATATATATATATATATATATATATATATATATATATATATATATATAATAATAGATGCTGCTATTTTTTATTATTTTAAGAAGGTTATATTGTTATTAATAAAAAATAAAATGTAGGCGGTACGTATATATATATATACTAGTTTTGTGGGCACCACGCATCGGGTTTTTTTTTGGCAAGATGGATTGCTGCAGAACGATTTGTCAACAACTGTTAATTGGATATTCAAAATGCTCAACATGGAAATATATTTTAATAGTCAAATACATAGCAAAGTTAACGAAGAATACAATCGAGGTGGAGCTAAACAAATGTACCCAAAGACAACCAAGAGTCTTGTTCAGGCAGTGTTTAGCATATATAGGCAAAGGAGCTAAAATCACAAAGGACCTATGCCCCTGTACATAGCTCAAACAGCACACAAAAACTTAAACTAGACATTGCAAATCAAAATACATGACACACCATAACGAATCGGAGGCCAAAAAACCAACTTCTCAAAATTCGAAGGAAGAAATCGGTCTCCACTCATAACAACTTCCTCAACAACGTCCTCAACAACGAAAAGGAATGGATTTTTTTTTATACAAAACATATATACTTCAATGAACAAGGCAGGCTCATAATACAAAGCAAACATTTACATAAACATGGGTATGTACATGAACATGAGAAACATATTTGGAAAATGGAAAACGCATGCCATAGTAAACAAGAGCAAACATATTTGGACCAAAAGAAAGTGTTTGGCAGCAGTTAGCTATACAAAGTTGATGCTTAAAAGCCAACACAAAAGAAGTGAAACATCATTGTGCTAAATTATGTTTCGTATCTCATAGAGTCCATTGAATCGAGTAGCTAGTCAAATTTTCTGGGCCTAATCACCCTCCATCTTTTGGACAGCTTGATTGTTGGGTTATGGCTAGTAGCATCTACAAGTTAGAAAACAAAATAGAATGATTTTTCCTGAACGTAAAAACGCAAGGCAAGTACAGAGATCATAGGCATGATATGAGTTAAGCATGAATAACCTTTCGTAGGTGTTTCTTGATGGCTTGCCTCTATGTCAACATTAAGCTCGTCCTCGGAGCTATCATCATCAAGTACCACACATCACAAAGATCTTTTCTTATTTTTTGTTTATGGGCTTTGCCCTGCTTTGGAACATGTTTTTTACAACAAGTAGATAAACATTTTGGTAAAAGTAAAAGCTTTGTCATATCAAACGTATGCATCGAGACATAATCACCTTTTTTGGTGCTGAGCGCAGGTATATTGGTCATTACACAACCTGCACAACACAAACATATTTTAAAACGTTAAAGAAATGTGAAAGAATGCCTTTTTTTTCCCAACAACAAATGACCTAAAGTATAGCACGGAATGAATATCCTTTAACAGCCAAACCTCCAACCAAGGGCATTTCATGTGCCATAGACCGAGATCGTTTGGACGGTTTTTTTTTTGCTTGAGACTCATTCTTGTGGACAATCGTTGGATCATGTTTGATTGGACAAGGGCTGCAAACATATGAAAATCGTATAAGCCATTGTTTTATCTAATAGTTTATTTTTTTGTGGGGTGTGGGGGGGTTGAGATTTATAAAAAGAGATCTAAAGTTGACAACCTGAAAATGGCAACTTGTCGTCGGCAGAATCATGCTTAGATGAAGAATCTGAATGAAATGTAGATGTCTCGAAAGGCTCCCCAACCTATGTAGTGTATGTATCCAAAGGAATTTTCATAAGGATAAGTAACGATCTAAACCATCATTTAGTAAAAAAAAAACATCCCATAGCTGTATAGCACATTTTACCTTGCTTGTCTAACAAGTTCTCCTCGCCAATCTTGGACTTTCCTTCCTTGACAAGGGGCCGCCTTACAGATACATCACCTATGTACGATAGCGAAGTCTAGTTTAATATAGATTGTTCTTTGCAGGCAGTGATACCCAAAATTTAGCATACGAAACGAAAAGGTTAGCATCTAACTTATTCCACAAACGATTGGCTCACCAAGTAAAGATTTGAAATCAAGTTTTTTCTTTGTGGATCTACAAACGCCTTAGGCAAAGAGTTTGTTGTTCCGATCGATTAACATGTAATTATCACTAAAACCAAAATACATTAATAAACTAAATAAGTACCTTCCAATTTTGGGTTGGCCGTCAAAACAAGAGTTGGTTGTTTCTCCGGGGGGTGTTAATAGGTGATCAAACCCAGTGGAGTCGTAAGAAAATTCCATCGCCATCAAATTGTACACAGTGATTTCTGTTCCGTTTTGCCCGCCGAAGTGGCTTGATCTATTTTCCAATAGCATGACAATATATTGTAGTATTTCATTGATAGAATCAAGCGGAGGTATTCCGTCCTAAACAAGATTTAAAATGTTAAGTTTTGGATCCTTTTGTAATAGAATAAGCAAAAAATAAGAAATGGCAGAACTACCGATATCACCATAATAGTTTTTTCATAGAACGAATGCGTTGACATCCCAATGAGTGGTTCACCATCCTTTCCAAAGATTGTCACATCCAACGCACCAGTGGCATCAAAAACGTTAACGCGGAATCGAAATCTACAAGAAATCCAGATATCATACACGTGTTGTCACAATAAGAGTTTGATGGAACAACACACAACTATAAGTCAAGTAAATGCAATACCTAGGTTTGGCTATCCTCTCGACCCCACACGTGTTGCAATTAAAAACAGAATTATAGTCAACATTGATGCCACACCGACACTCTTTGCAACACATGTAGATGAAGTTTTGCGAGTCGTTTTGCAGGCTACCCATTACCTTAATAGTAAATCTTCCAAGATGTGTGGATGAAATAAAACAGTAAAGATTATCCGTTCTAACAAGGAAAGACAAACAAGTTGAGAATTTCAAGGAAATTGATTGACTTGAGCTGCTCGCAAAACTTCAGAAATAGGAGTTATTGTGACAGATGACCATGGCATGGCTCCAATCTTTTCCTCAAAAAGCCCTCCCGCTTCAACTGCTTGTCAATGCACAACAGTTTATCCTGTCGCCTATTAGAACGAGAAAAAACAAAAGTGGATAATACTATTGTGAAAGTTAAGTAATTTTGGAAACAAATTGAGAGAGATTATCACCAAGTCCGCATGTCAACAAAAACCTGGTTGTCCATCTTGTCTAAGACGGCTGAATATGAAGTTGAGCTCAACGATAAACCTGCGAACAATAGTTAAGCAACAATGAGAAGGATTGAAAAACAATTATAAATTCAAATACCAAATATTGGAGGCTAACCATAAAACCCATTGACCAGGAAATTGAAAAGAGCAATAATCGGGCGTTTATGAATGGTGTCAAGTAGAGCATATATCGAGTTCGGCAAAACATAGTTCCAAAAAGTAACCACAAAAGGAGCCATCCTGAATGGGTAAATGAATGCATAAATGGAGAATACAAACGTTTTTTCCATGAAGATAAAAAAATTCTCATTTTTTGTCGATTGCTGCGTATTCATGTAGAATTTGTTGTTGCCCTCTTACAACGATTTTCCTTGGGGCCTTTTTCTCTATGATTACGCAGATGGTGGCTAGTACAAGGCAAAAAAAGTGAAGATAATGTGAGAGTAAATTTGGGAAATACACTATTTGGTCGCACAACATAACAAAGCATGTTTGATACTCACATATTAGTTTCTTGGAGTCGAGGTAGCTGACGAACTTGCCGGACTCGATGAAGTCAGGCTTGAATGCGTCGGAGGGAATGACGTCTTGATCAACAGGCATTACAGAAGTACTTGAACTGACAGTCCACCGGTATGGACTGCTAACCAAGTCGTTCTTGTAGGAGTCTTTCACTTTGACGACATGTGCGTTGGAAATCTTATAAGTATTGAATTCCTCAAGATTGTTCTTGTGCAACTCAACATCTCCTTTGAACATAACAGCTTCAACGGTACCACCCTGGTAGCAAATGGTTTGGAAAAATAATGAGAATCGAGATTTCTCTGAAAAAGGAATGAAATAACCAATGATTGAATCAATCAAAGATTGACCGACTCGTCCGCAAGAATCATTTTTTGATATTTTAAAAGGGATTGAACTGCAGTCTTTACAGGGGACTTGCTGACTACACGGACCTTGTCCGTCCATCTTCTGGTAGCATCGGTAATTATCTTTATAGGAATCGCCTTTTCATCCATTCTTTCCCGTGGAGGACTTCATCGGTAGAAAATAATGTAGGTAAATAAGTGTGCATATCGTAGAAGAATTTGCAGATGGTACATGCATGTGTATAAGGGGTCGAAGAACTGTGATTAGCATTGAAGCAATCACAGATACGACATATAGTATATTAAACACAAATGGTATTATAATTTTGGATGGGACATACATAAAGAATGGGAAACATGTTATGGTCCATACACATGACGACCCCACATAATACCCGCCAAACATGGTTTACATAGAATAAATATGTCTTTTTATGGTAGCATTTAGAATCTCTTTGTAAACCACATTCCGAGTTTGATAGTGAACAATAAATATTGCAGTTGGCGGTTTTATCAAGACTTTAACGGAGCTAGACTTTTGACCCTAGAAAGTGCGACATATAACTGTCCATGCGAGAACACAGGTTGGGGAAGGTGAATCCCAACCTTATCAAGGGTTTGCCCCTGGGCGTTATTTATGCTCATTGCGAAGCACACACGTATGGGGAATTGATGCATTTTAAAAGGGATGGGGCATCTAATATTATCAGAGGGCTCCAATGGTATTCGTGGTATAAAGACATATTTTCTAGTGTATTCACCAGATGCAATGACGGCACCGATGACTTTTTACCTAGATCACGACAAATGTGACGTGTGCCTTTACATAGCCCTTCAGAGGGATTTATATTGCGAAGAAGCATTATAGGCAGTTTAGTTTCAAACGCAGGACATGAGGTGGAAAATTTGGTGCAGACAACCCGTTTAAAAAGTCTTGATATTGGCATTGTTGGTTGCTGTTTTTGGTCACATCAGTGCTTACATATTCAACAAGGTTTTCTGGGAACCTATCGATCATAGATTTGTTAACATTGTCCATGCAATCATTTTTTGGTGTCAAGATCGCCCTGTCAATAATGGAAAAAGGATCTGTGTAAAAGTCACGGAAAGAAGGAAAGATTTCATCGATTAGACGATCAAGTGGTTCTTCGTAATCGACATAAGGCACACACATATTCTTTGGCAACGCGATCTCATTACCCGAAATGGATGGCTCTATCCCATCTCCAATGCGTAGTAGGAATTCTGCTAAAATAGGATCTTCTCGTGCCCACATGTTTTCAATAAGTTGAAATTTGTGCACGAAAGGCCATAGGTGGGAATTGACAAGGCAAGAATTGACCGCTTCCTCTCGGGAACCTCCGACAACGATTGGGATTGTTTATCTAAAATCACCACCAATGATAACTGTCTTGCCTCCAAACAATATTGGTTTTTTCGTTAGATCTCGTAAGAACAGATACAATGCTTCTATACATCGTCGATTGGCCATTGAAGCCTCGCCCCAGATAATCAGTTTAGATGATAAATCAAATGTCCATGCACGCTCTGTTTCTTTATTGCGCACGACATTGTCTGATCAACTACTGTCGGTAATTTAAACCTAGAATATGCTGTCTGACCACCGGGGAGTAACGACTCCACAACGCCTGAAGAAGCAACTGCAAGAGCAACACCACGATTTGCTTGAACAACAGCTAATAATGCCCTGTAAAGGAAAGTTTTGCCTGTACCCCCTGGACCATCAATAAAAAAAGCACCCCCATTTGGATCATCGACGCAAGCCATAATCCTATCAAACGCTTCCCTTTGCCTAGAATTTAACTTGTTGACAGAGCTCAAGTCCTCTTCGGAAACAACAATGTTGAGTTCATTCTCATAATCCTTGTTACGTAGCTCGTCCTCGCTGACCCAAGATTTAGATGTAACAAGACTGAAATCGTCTACTGTTCTACCCATCGACTGCAGGAAAACATCTATTGAGCGAAGAGCGTGATCAAATGCAGCATCTTCAGATACACCGCTACATCTAAGAAAATCCTCTGAGAGATGCATCTTGAACTCTTCCCACACAGATGTCGGGTCAGAAGGAAGGTTGTAAACGAGGATTGTGGCAAATAACCGACGCAAAGTATATGGAACCTGATAAGTTGAAGCCTCTTCGATGGACGCACGAATGTCGTTGTCTGCGTCCAAGAGACCATGTTGCAAAGAAACTTCTCGAAAACTGGGTAGAACAACACCATTGTGGGATGACACCATTGTTTCAGTGTAGCTTCCATACGAAGTGTTTAGGAAAGTCACGGTAAAGGAGATCCAAGGCCCGTACATTTGAGAGATTAGAATTCATCGAGAAAAACTAGGTCAATTGTGTTTTCTAATTATTAGGATTTGCTAAGATGCTTTCTAATGTACGGGCAGCGTGGAAAAAGATATATTGGTAATCCGGCAAGTGGACATGAAGTTGAACAACATTAGGGCTCATCTCGTAAAGTGTGTAACCATAAACATGCCACATTGCCTCTGGAGCACAAAGCCAACGTGCGGACTGAAATCGCGTATCTCCATGTCTTCTTGCCCAAGCGTGGCAACGACATTGTATGCAACCTTATCATTACCTTTGCATACATATTTGTAAAGGTACCTGACGACCTTGACATCAGCACATATCTCAACATTGATGTGGCAGTCAAATTTTACCAATAAATAAGGATTGTATGGGATGACCCAACGATTATCTAGTATCTTTCGCCTGGCAAGCACTGTTCTTCCGGAATTACTGTATCTATAGGCGGGGTACGAGTCAGTGTGATGTGTGGTAAACTCCACAAATTCTTTTGGATAGCGATTTTTACAAGAGCCTGCTCTCATGCACACGTTAGTGTGGTTCAAATCTCCACAAGGACCATGCATCATGTGTTTAGAGACACAAGAGTGTAGGTGAGGATATACATCAGGGTCAGGGATCTCGGCCAAACGATCATATGCCTCACTGGAGGTGACCTTGTACTTTTTTTCAAAATAACAAGCCAATGCACATGCGGGAGGCCTCTCTTCTGGAACTCGATGACATATAGATATGCAGCCACTTTTCCGAATATCCCTTATCAACAATCTCCTTCTTCAATTCCTCGTTTTTTGCTCGGAACACTCTCACCAATAAATCTGCCCAATCATGCGCATGCTCGCCCGTTAGAAGTGCATCTTGTACCTCCGGCCAATTTGGGTTAATGTCATGGTAATAAAAAAATCCGGCCGGCCAAATGTGGTGACTAATGCAAGCACATTCATGTATCTTCGTCGGAGATCTCTTGGGCCTCCAACAAACGAAACCGGTAGAATAATGCGCTGACCGATAGACCTTCCATATGTAACGCCATCACAAGCCATATTATCAACAATACCCTGGAAGGACTCTAATCGAATATTGTTCTGTGATTGTGCCTTCAGTAAGTAATCCAAACGTTGAGTTTCAATCTTTACATACATATCGTTTGGTATTGTTGGATAAGTCTGTCGGTACGAAGTATGTTTGTCACATCATCACGACGCAATTGGAATCTGTAACAATAAAATTCTCGTATGGACACATTCTTCTGGTTATCTCGATTGCGTTCTAAATCTGAAAGAGAACGAGCAAATAGCTTTAGCTTTAAGCAAACAACAAATACGACAGGAAAGAGCAAAACAAAAACGAAGGACAATGACAAAAAAAAGGAGCAAAGTACTTACTTTCATGCTCAGCGCCTAGAAGGGCCTCGCCATAAATGTGTTGATCTGGTAAGTGCGAAGGCAGGTCATCGTCAAGCATGTTGGAATCGGCCTCATGACCATGATGAGCGGAACATTCCTTGCAGATGCCCGTGTGCCAGCCTGGTTCACCATAGGGGAAAAGAAGGGGATATCGCAGGGGATCGTAGCAACCATAATAGTAGTGGACGAATTGTGTGTTATTTGATTTTGTGTAGACATGAACATCATGCGGGATTTCTGAACGGATATCAGTCAATTCATTCCAAATGGCCGCAACATGATCTACTACGGGCAAATTGTACACCTATTATCTAAAGAAGGATCAGCACGCAACACAATTTTGTAAGAGTTGAGATCAGGCTTGTCCCTCAAACTCCTAAAGAAATTTGTGTATGGATTGACTTTCATGATATCCATTATGAACGATACAACCTTAGCATCCAACTCACCCGACTGTGATAGTATGTTTTTGACTTTGTTTTCTGTCCCGTAGAAGTACAATTGAAGTTGTCGCCCACAACCCTCAGTAGGTACCAAATTCCTTATGAAATGATAAATGCCGCCCTACACCTTGAATGTGTAAACTCCCTTGTCCCCCTTGAATAATTAATGTAAGGACCCTAATCCTTAAGTGCGGAATCAAGGCATAATAGAGCTAATATAAAATATCAGAGTGTAAAAGAACGTGTTGAGTCTATGAGCTTAAGCATTACATGCCAAAAATAAGGACTACCAAATGGATTAATTACATTCCAATCAATGAATGTGTTCAACTATAGTTTTATACTACTCCTAGAGTAGATACTATCCAAAATAATCCTGTCCTTCAAGTCCCAAAAGCATCCTCAACAAGCTCACCACCTCAACCCGTTCAAGCCCTTCTATCATGCCAAAAAGGTACCTACAAGGACAACCCCCAAACATGAGCAATAATAATCATTCATATTCAACACAATATGAAGATAAACGTAAATGCATAATCATAATAAAACACTTCCTGTTTTCCCCATGCATTTCAAACGCTTCCCGTTTGGTTGCCCCTGTACCATAACTCATGAGTATAATCAATAGATTATTTTTAATGGTCTAAACATGTCATGAACATATACCATCTCATCAATACCAAATACTGATCACCAATCCCTAGTCTGTCCATCACAATGTATTTTAATGCCCCTCGCTTATTTACATATAGGTGGCATAGGATAACCTCGCTTCAATGGACATGCGGGACTCCCACCCCTCGCCTCACATTGAGCGGCAAATACCCTTTCCTCGCCCTATATGATAACCACGCTCAAATGTGACATGCGGCGCTCCCACCCCTCGCTTCACATTTAGCGGAACCAAAACAAATAGCGGCAAGCATTAAAATCATCAAGGGATGACCACGACTCATGGGATGTGCACCAATAATCATATGCATCTAAAATCATCATGCATAACATGTATTTGCATCCACAATGCAATACCACATATATACTCGCATCCACAATGCATAAACAATGAGTATATAAGATACATGTACCGTTGGGTGCCCGTACGTCCACTACGTACCTTTCCAAAAGTGGATTTGATATGGCTTCAGTTCCTTGGTTGTGTTGCTACCTGGGATGGTTCTACACAATCACACAACCCCATATTAGAAGCCAAATAATAGCCAAATACCAAAAATTTGACAAAAGAAATCATTTCCCAAAAATCCACAGGCGGCGATCGATCGCTTCCCTCAGGCGATCGGTCGCCTCAAAATTTTCATCGCGGCGATCGATCGCGCCAAACATGGCGATCGATCGCCTAGCCCTTAATTTGGCTACTGCCTCTCGGCGATCGGTCGCCTCATTTTAGGCGATCGATCGCCTAACCCGCAAAAATGCTACTGTCCCTTGGCGATCGGTCGCCTCTTTTCAGGCGATCGATCGCCTCGCACAGACATGCGATTTTCACCATTTTTGTTCCCAAAAAACCTTCCAATCCATACCAACACTTAACCCAACAAACCAACAACATCAAATGCAACATAAACCACCAAAATATACTTCAAAACAAGTATAAATCCAACATATAACCAAACCCACAACAACCCAACACAAACCCATTTCAAAACCCTTCAAAATCATACCAAACTTAAACAAAACACAACAAAATTAACCATGAGGTATCCATACCTCTTGGGGACCTCAAATCACCCAATATACTCCACAAATCAAGACTTTTGAAAGGTTTCTCTTCACCCCAAAGCTTGAACTCGAAAATGGAGAGAAAGGGGAAGGGTTTGGGTGATGTTTGGTAAAGGTAAAGTGAGAGTGGATGAGGTGGGGTTTGGGTATAAAAGTTGAGTTAATTAAAAATGCAATCCACAACCCACGGTGTATAAAACACCCCAACATGATATTTTCCAAAGCATTAAACCAAATGCACCAAATATCAATTATACACATGATTTCTAATTAATTGCTAACCAAGGCAAATAAATCATGCTTCCAACCATAATTCGTAACATACCCAACATGCACCCTGAAATGCTATCCCGGGTCACTCTAACACGTGACTAAGCATTTCCACATAATAATTCCAACACATAATTAATTACCATCATAATTAATCATATAAACTTAATTAATGCACCAGATTGCAATTAATCATTTCAGGGATATCACAATACTCCCCTACTTATAAGATTTCGTCCTCGAAATCACATGCACTTACCCCAAAAGGAAACTAAACATAAACACATACCAGAGAATAGTTCCGGGTAGTGCTGCACCATATGCCGCTCCGTCTCCCACGTAGCCTCCTAGACACCCTTGCGATCCCACTGAACCTTGATCATAGGTATTACTTTGTTCCGAAGTCTGCGGTCTGCTCGATCCAGAATTCTGACAGACCGTTCCACATAAGACACATCGGACTCTAACTGAACTTCGGAAGGCTGTAAAACATGCGACGGATCCGGCTCATACTTTCGCAGCATCGATACATGAAACACATCATGTATACCAGATAAAGAAGGCGGCAAAGCCAGTCGGTAAGCTAAGGTGCCAATGCGCTGCAAAATCTCGTACGGTCCAACATACCTCGGAGACAGTTTCCCGCGCATCCCAAATCGCACAACGCCTATGAAAGGCGAGATCTTCAAAAATACCTTATCTCCCAACTGAAATTCCAACGGTCTCTCCTGTTTATTTGCATAAGCTGCCTGTCTGTCCTGGGCCGCTTTCATTTTCTGCCTTATCGTCTTTATCTTCTCTTCCATCTCCCGAATCAACTCCGGCCCTCCGACCGATCTGCGGTCCAAATCATCCCAACACAAGGGTGATCTACACTGTCTGCCATAAAGAGCTTCAAACGGAGCCATCTGAATACTCGCCTGATAGCTATTGTTATAAGAAAACTCTACCAAAGGCACTGAATCCTGCCAAGAGGCATCGAACTCCAAAACACAAGCTCTCAACATGTCCTCGAGCGTCTGGATAGTACGCTCGGTCTGGCCATCCGTCTGAGGATGATATGCAGTGCTCAATCTGACTTCAGTTCCCAAGGCTGACTGAAGGCCTTCCCAGAAATGAGATGTGAATCGCGGATCTCTATCCGACACTATGGAAACGGGGATCCCGTGCAATCTCACCACATCTCTAATATACAACTGCGCCATCCTCAAAAAGGTGAAAGTCATGCTATAGGGGATAAAATGAGCTACCTTAGTCAATCGATCCACTATCACCCAAATAGCATCAAAGCCTGAAGCACTCCTCGGCAAATGAGTCACGAAGTCCATGGAAATGTGTTCCCACTTCCACTTCGGTACCTCCAAGCTTCTCAACTCGCCGCCAGGTCTCTGTCTCTCTGCCTTAACCTGCTGGCAGATCAAACACCTCTTCACAAAAGCGACGACATCAGATTTCATTCTCTTCCACCAAAACTGACCACGCAGATCTCTGTACATTTTCTTCCCGCCTGGGTGGATGCTCAGTCTGCTACTATGAGCTCGCTCCAAGATTCCTTTACGCAACTCCGGCGTACTCGGAACCACCCAGCGGTTCCCCAATTTCAAAGATCCGTCATCGGCCACTCTGAACTTCGTTGGCTGACCAAGATGCACTAAAGATAACCACCTCTGAACCTCATCATCTGACCTCTGAGCTCTCCTGATGTTCTCATAGATATCTGGCTCAGCTAATAAGGTCGATACATACACAGGTGATGCATCAATGTCAGAATCATAGCCCAGATGGCAATAGGAGGTCATCATGGCTGACAAATGGATGACGTCCTCAGCAGAACTCCTCACTTTTCGGCTCAAAGCGTCTGCTGTCAAATTGGCTTTCCCGGGATGGTACTCTATCTCGCAATCATAGTCCTTGAGTAGGTCCATCCATCTCCTCTGCCTCATGCTCAGCTCTGCCTGAGTGAATAAAAACTTGAGGCTCTTGTGATCCGTGTAAATGGTAAATGAAGTACCATACAAATAATGCCTCCAAATCTTCAGGGCGAAGATGATAGCCGCCAATTCCAAGTCATGAACTGGATATCTGGTCTCATGCGGCTTCAACTGCCTCGATGCATAAGCTACCACATGCTTATCTTGCATGAGAACACACCCAAGGCCCTGAAGTGATGCGTCAGTATACAGAACAAATCTGGAGTTCTCCGTAGGGATCACTAACACTGGCGCCGTCGTCAACCGGTGCTTCAACTCCTGGAAGCTCTCCTCACAAGCTTCTGACCAAAAGAATGGTACACCCTTCTGGGTCAACTGTGTCAACGGCTTGGCAATCTTCGAAAAGCCCTCGACAAAGCGTCGATAATAGCCGGCCAAACCCAGAAAACTCCGTATCTCCGGCACAGAAGTGGGGGCAGCCCACTCCATCACAGCCTCAATCTTCTTGGGATCTACAGATATCCCGCTGCTCGATATGACATGCCCCAGAAACACTACACTGCTCAGCCAAAATTCACACTTACTGAGCTTAGCATACAACTGATGCTCTCTGAGAATCTGAAGCACTGTCCTCAAGTGTTTCACATGCTCTTCCTCACTCCGGGAGTAGATGAGAATGTCGTCTATGAACACGATGACGAACTGGTCGAGATACGGCTGAAACACTCTGTTCATCAGACTCATAAAGACCGCTGGAGCATTCGTCACGCCGAACGGCATCATTAGGAACTCATAATGCCCGTATCGAGTCCGGGATGCTGTCTTCTGCACATCTTCCTCTCTGACCCGAATCTGATGATACCCGGATCTCAAATCAATCTTGCTATACACCCTGGTACCTTGCAACTGATCAAACAGATCGTCGATCCTTGGAAGAGGATACTTGTTCTTCACTGTAGCCTTATTCAGTTGCCAGTAATCGATGCACAACCGCATCGAGCCGTCCTTCTTCTTCACAAAGAGAACTGGTGCGCCCCAAGGCGATACGCTCGGGCGTATATATCCCTTGTCAAGGAGATCTTGCAACTGTTCTGTCAACTCTCTCAACTCAGCCGGTGCCATCCTATAAGGTGCACGAGAGATAGCGGATGTCCCTGGTAGCAGCTCGATCCCAAACTCAACTTCCCTAGCCGGTGGGAATCCTAGGATCTCTTCTGGGAATACATCAGCAAATTCTGCTACCACTGGCACATCCTCAACTCTTAGTTCTTTACTCTTCCCAGACGTGTCCACGGCATAACTGAGTCATCTTGATCGCTGAAATCAACGGAATCTTCGCACGAGAACCGTTGCCATAGAAGGTCCACTGACTGCCCAACTCAGGTCTGAACTTCACTGTCCTCTGCCAGGAATCTACCACTGCCTGATATCTGTTCAGAACATCAATACCCAAGATGCAGTCAAAATCTGACATGCCCAATACGATCAAGTCTGCCTTCAACTCGTTGCCCTCAAAATAAATGAGGCAGTCTGCCATAAACTGATCAGCAACGACATTTCTTCCAGTGGGTGTCGAGACCAAAAGAGGCGTGGGTAAAGAAGACGTGCGCATATGGTGTCTTTCCACAAAACCCACAGATACAAAAGAGTGGGAGGCACCTGTATTGATCAAAATAAAAGCAGGGTACGTAAATAAATGACACGTACCGGCGATCACCTCCTCTGGGGCTGCCTGAGCCTGCTCCCTGGTCAGTGCATACACCTGCCCTGGGGCGGTCCCACTGTCTGACCTCCCGATGGTCGAGGCCCAAACTGCTGCCTCTGCTGCACTGTCCTATCATCAAATCTCGGCCTGTTGCCCTGATACTCTGACTGTCCTCCCCGGGTGGGGCAATACCGAGCGATGTGGCCCATCTTGCCACAGATATAACAGGCAAGACACTTGTTTGAAGAATGTGGCCCTCCACAATTGTCGCACCTAGGCTCTCCCGGCCTATTTCCTTGCGTGGATCCTCGGTTGGCGGACCAATTGCCCTTCTTGCCCTCCTGCTTCTGTCCAAAGTACTTCTTCCCACCAAACCGTGAAGATGAAGAGGCACCTCGAGGTTTAAATGGCTCTCCTCGGGGCCTCAAGCTGTCATTAGTCTGCCTCTGTTGAGGTACTGGTGGTGGCATAGCACTAGGATAAGCTCCCACCCCAAGCTCGGCAAGCTCCGCCCTTGTGAGAGCATCATCAAAAGAAGTTGGGTTATTGGTGATAACCCGGTCATAGAGCTCCGGTCGCAACCCCTTCATAAAGTTCCCCATCTTTGCGTGCCCATTGGTGGCCATGTGGGGAACATACCTCAGCAACGAAGAGTACCGCGTAGCATAGTCTGACACTGTCATGTTCCCCTGTTTCAAACTTGTAAATTCATCCTCCTTCGTCTGTCCCGCCGCTACGGAGAAGTACCGGTTCAAAAACCTAGTCCTGAAGAGTGTCCAATCAATCACAGCACCTAGTGCTCTTAGCTCCATCACCGTGCTCCTCCACCACATTAGAGGTTTCTTAGCTAACTGAAACTCCGCCAGCCTCAGCCAAGCTGTAACAGCACAAGGAGCCGATACAAAGATCTGTTCAAGTCTTTCCAAACACTCTTCAGCCTCCTCTCCGGACTCTGTCCCCTCAAACCGGGGCGGATGGTAAGACAGAAATTGCGTCAGACTGATCTCACCCGGTAGTAATAACTGAGCTACGGGTTCCATGCCTACGGCCGGTGGAGGTAGAGGGTTCACTTGTCCAATACTTGCGTTCACACTACCCACATCTCCAACCTCCTCATTAGCAGCCATGCTGTAACACAAATGTTAACAACAATTCCAAAGCAATATATATGTTATGCCGTTAGATAACAGGAATGATATAAGCACGTTAGTATAACAGGATATACATCAATATGCACCACATGCATAAACATGCTTCAAATGTAAGCACCTAGCCAATCATGCTAAGGCTACCCTTCACTCGTTCCCGGGTTCTCTAACCAGTGCTCTGATACCACTAATGTAAGGACCCTAATCCTTAAGTGCGGAATCAAGGCATAATAGAGCTAATATAAAAGATCAGAGTGTAAAAGAACGTGTTGAGTCTATGAGCTTAAGCATTACATGCCAAAAATAAGGACTACCAAATGGATTAATTACATTCCAATCAATGAATGTGTTCAACTATAGTTTTATACTACTCCTAGAGTAGATACTATCCAAAATAATCCTGTCCTTCAAGTCCCAAAAGCATCCTCAACAAGCTCACCACCTCAACCCGTTCAAGCTCTTCTATCATGCCAAAAAGGTACCTACAAGGACAACCCCCAAACATGAGCAATAATAATCATTCATATTCAACACAATATGAAGATAAAGCGTAAATGCATAATCATAATAAAACACTTCCTGTTTTCCCCATGCATTTCAAACGCTTCCCGTTTGGTTGCCCCTGTACCATAACTCATGAGTATAATCAATAGATTATTTTTAATGGTCTAAACATGTCATGAACATATACCATCTCATCAATACCAAATACTGATCACCAATCCCTAGTCTGTCCATCACAATGTATTTTAATGCCCCTCGCTTATTTACATATAGGCGGCATAGGATAACCTCGCTTCAATGGACATGCGGGACTCCCACCCGTCGCCTCACATTGAGCGGCAAATACCCTTTCCTCGCCCTATATGATAACCACGTTCAAATGTGACATGCGGCGCTCCCACCCCTCGCTTCACATTTAGCGGAACCAAAACAAATAGCGGCAAGCATTAAAATCATCAAGGGATGACCACGACTCATGGGATGTGCACCAATAATCATATGCATCTATAATCATCATGCATAACATGTATTTGCATCCACAATGCAATACCATATATACTCGCATCCACAATGCATAAACAATGAGTATATAAGATACATGTATCGTTGGGTGCCCGTACGTCCACTACGTACCTTTCCAAAAGTGGATTTGATATGGCTTCAGTTCCTTGGTTGTGTTGCTACCTGGGATGGTTCTACACAATCACACAACCCCATATTAGAAGCGAAATAATAGCCAAATACCAAAAATTTGACAAAAGAAATCATTTCCCAAAAATCCACAGGCGGCGATCGATCGCTTCCCTCAGGCGATCGGTCGCCTCAAAATTTTCATCGCGGCGATCGACCGCGCCAAACATGGCGATCGATCGCCTAGCCCTTAATTTGGCTACTGCCTCACGGCGATCGGTCGCCTCATTTTAGGCGATCGATCGCCTAACCCGCAAAAATGCTACTGTCCCTTGGCGATCGGCCGCCTCTTTTCAGGTGATCGATCGCCTCGCACAGACATGCGATTTTCACCATTTTTGTTCCCAAAAAACCTTCCAATCCATACCAACACTTAACCCAACAAACCAACAACATCAAATGCAACATAAACCACCAAAATATACTTCAAAACAAGTATAAATCCAACATATAACCAAACCCACAACAACCCAACACAAACCCATTTCAAAACCCTTCAAAATCATACCAAACTTAAACAAAACACAACAAAATTAACCATGAGGTATCCATACCTCTTGGGGACCTCAAATCACCCAATATACTCCACAAATCAAGATTTTTGAAAGGTTTCTCTTCACCCCAAAGCTTGAACTCGAAAATGGAGAGAAAGGGGAAGGGTTTGGGTGATGTTTGGTAAAGGTAAAGTGAGAGTGGATGAGGTGGGGTTTGGGTATAAAAGTTGAGTTAATTAAAAATGCAATCCACAACCCACGGTGTATAAAACACCCCAACATGATATTTTCCAAAGCATTAAACCAAATGCACCAAATATCAATTATACACATGATTTCTAATTAATTGCTAACCAAGGCAAATAAATCATGCTTCCAACCATAATTCCCAACATACCCAACATGCACCCTGAAATGCTATCCCGGGTCACTCTAACACGTGACTAATCATTTCCACATAATAATTCCAACACATAATTAAGTACCATCATAATTAATCATATAAACTTAATTAATGCACCAGATTGCAATTAATCATTTCAGGGATATCACAATTAATGATCATAATATATCCGAGTGAAGTAAGCGGAGAAGAGTTATTATATGTACGGCATCATTGTTGGAAATGTACTGCAATATGGGAGACGTCGTTAGTGTAGAGGTTCCACAAGCGTAGAGGCACCTTTGTGCGGCCGAGGGTGATTTTTCCACTCGCGCAACAAAAACCCGGTGGTTCCCTAAAGATACGTCGCGTGAAACAATGTTCGCAATCTGCAGCAGGAGGCAGCCGCCAGAAATCGCCAGGGATGCAGCCGAGCCTGTCAAGATATTTGAGAGCCCTACGTTTCTTCGTAAGAGAGGTTGCGCCGGGGGAGCCTGTCAAAAGGTTTAGAGGTGTCAGCCAAAGTAGATGACAAAATATGTAGATTTGCATGATCTCATACATAATTTGGACTAACATACCCATGTTAGGAGTGAGCTGGTGTTTGCGGGGAATTGTTGTTGTGGAGCCTGAGCCTGGTATTCCGTGGCAGCGTGGATTGCGTAATCGTGTGGTTGAGTAGCAGTCTGAAATATTTAAAACACAAAAAGATGCATGACGGAGACTTTACGGAGAGGAGATTATGATATCATTTGTCGTAACTACCTGATATGACCATTTAGGTTGTCAAACGACTATTAAAAGTCTTTATGAAATAATACATTTTTTTGCTAAATAATAACATTATTCTAATGCGTCCTCTAAATAATGCGCCCCAACTTTGATGTTAATATAAGTTGGGGCATGTGTCATGCGTAGTAGGAAAGTAAAAGACAAATGTGTGCTTGTGTGCTGTGACGCCCCGAAATGATTAATTGCAATTAAGGCATTAATTATGTTTATATGATTAATTATGTGGATAATTGATTTACGAGTTGAAATTAATTATCATGATGAAATGCTTAGTCACATGATAGGCATGACCCGGGGGTTACGTTTCAAGGTGCATGTTATGCATGATAGGAAATGGGGTTAACATGATTTAATTGTATTGATTGGGAATTATGAGGAAAACATGATTTAGTGGAAGTTTAATGCATCTTTGTAAATGCTTTTAAAATACCATGTTGGGGTATTTTATACATCATGTTAATTTGGGGTACAATTTTAATAACCCCACTATATTCCCCTTTTATCCCATTTTCCCTTAACTTCTTCCCCACCACTCAAAAACCCCAATTCTCTCCCAAAGCCCTAACCTCATCCCATTTTCGAAATCCCTCAAAGGAGGAAGGAGGAAACTCCACAAAACTTGTGTTTGTGTGATCTTTGTTAAGATTTGGAGTCTTCAAGAGGTATGGAACCCTTCCTAAAGTTTTTATGATGTTTGGTTTTGAAATGAGATGATTTTGAAGTGATTTATGTGGGTTTGTTTGGGGTATGTGTTTTATGTTGTTGGGGTATGATTTTTGAAGTGTTTTATGTGGGTTTTAGTGAGTTATGATATTATTGATGTTGTAGGAAAGTTTGGTTTCGTAAGGTATGAGGATGAGCTCGAAAAATGTACAAAAATGGTGAAAAATCGCGACTCTGTGCGAGGCGATCGATCGCCTGAAAAGAGGCGACCGATCGCCATAAGGCAGTACCATTTTCGCAGGGGAGGCGGTCGATCGCCTAAAATGAGGCGACCGATCGCCGAGAGGCAGTAGCCAATCCAAGTGTTAGGCGGTCGATCACCATGTTTGAAGCGATCAATCGCCGCGAAGAAAAATTTGAGGCGATCGATCGCCTCAGGTAGCGATCGATCGCCACTGTGTAAAAGTTGGAAAATGATGTTTTTTGTTGAATTTTTGGTATTTGGCTATTGTTTAGCTTCTAATATCGATTTGTATGGTTGTGTAGAACCATCCCAGGTGCCAACAACATCGAGAAGATAGAGTTCTTCAATTTCTCCACTTTTGGAATTAAGGTACGTAAGAAGCGTACGGGCATCGGACGGTAACACACTCCTAACTCTGACTATGCATTGATTGCATAAGTATTTATGATGATGATGTTTATGATGATGATTGTGATAAATAAGTTTAAGATGATGATGTTTGTGAAGATGATATGATAAGTAAGTTTATGATGATGATGTTATGATGATAATGTTTATGATAAGTAAGTTTATGATGATGATGTTATGATGATGATGTTTATGATAAGTAAGTTTATGATGATGTGATACGATGTTTATTATGTGGTAAGATGCCACAGGGTAAGATGCCCATATGGTAAGAGGCCATGCGATTTTATTATGTGGTAAGATGCCACGGGGTAAGATGCCCATATGGTAAGATGCCATACAATGTTATTATGTGGTAAGATGCCACGGGGTAAGATGCCCATATGGTAAGAGGCCATACGATGTTATGACGTGGTAAGATGACACACGATATTATGATATGGTGAGATGCCATACGATAGGGTAAGATGCCCACGTGGTAAGATACCACACGATGTTATGATACGGTAAGATGCCATACGATGGGGTAAGATGCCCATATGCACGAATGTGAATCAGGGTCAACAAAAAGAAACTGACGAATAAACCGCATGTTTACTTAACTCTGATTTTGTACATTACTGTTATATTTATAAGATGATGATGCTATAAGATGATGATGTTTATAAGATGATGATGCTATAAGATGATGTTATAAGATGATGATGCTATAAGATGATGATGTTTATAAGATGATGATGCTATAAGATGATGATGCTTATAAGATGATGATGCTATAAGATGATGATATTATGAGATGATGATTTTAATCATTCACTCTAGAATTAATGATTATATGCATGGCTATGAAACAGGGACAACCAAAGAGGGTTAATGCAATTAACCAGGAAGTATATGTTACCAATTATTTTCATGCATTTATTTATATGCCATTGCCTTATGATGTTAAGTAACGATATACATGCTCATGATGGGTTGTTCCTGTAGGTACACTTTGGACTAAAGAACTAAGGGCCGGGTTGAGGCAGTGAGCTATGAGGAGCATGAAAGATGTTAGGATTCAGGATTTCTGGATAGTCTCTACTCTAGTAGTAGTATAATTCTATCGCTTTAACATTCGTATTGAGAATGTAATTAATTAAGGTTGAAATTTCATTTTTGGCCTGAAATCTTTTTGCTCAAGGCTACAATCTGAACCCTAAGACGTTATTAATGCTTGTTTAGTCCATTAATTGTGTATTAAGATGAGGTTAAGGTAGGAAGACCCTACATTAGTGGTATCAGAGCAGTGGTTAGATAACTCGGGAATGAGTGAAGGGTAGCCTTAGCAATAAGTTGGCTAGGTGCTTACTTTTAAACATGTTTTGTGCATAAGTTGCATATGAAGTATATGATGTGGTACTAACATGTTTCGCTTCTCTAACGATGTATTATGTGAACTGCTTTTGGATCTTGTTGTTAACCCTTGTGTTGCAGTATGGCAGCAAATGTCAACAAGTTTTGTGGAAAGGCACGACATATGTACTTCTCCGTCGCCCACGCCTCTTGTAGTCTCGACCCCCGCTGGAAGAAGTTTGATAACTGATCAGATTGGTTAAGACGGCCTCATTTATTTTGAGGATAACGAACTGAGGACAGACTTGATTGTTCTGGGGATGTCAGTTTGTAGGCATTGATGTTCTGAACAGGTATCAGGCAGTTGTGGACTGCAGACAAGGGCTGTCCGATTCAGGTCTGATATGGGAGTCCAATGGACATTCTATGGGGATGATTTCCGTTCAAGGATTCCGTTAATATCTGTTGTCAAGATGGCACAGTTATTGGAACGAGACCACAAAGGATATTTCAACTATACTGTGGTTATTAGTGAAAGAGGAAAGAGTTAAAGGTTGAGGATGTGCCCGTAGTGGCGGTGTTTCCTGATGCATTTCCGGAAGAGATTCCCGGATTCCCACCGACGAGAGAGGTCGAGTTTGGGATTAAGTTACTACCAGGGACGCCTACCATTTCTCGTGCCCGTATAGGATGGCACCAGCGTAGTTAAGGGAATTAAAGGTTCAGTTGTAAGAGCTCCTTGGCAAGGACTATATACACCCTAGCATATCGCCTTGGGATGCACCAGTCCTATTTGTCGAAAAGAAAGATAGTTCGTTGCGGTTGTGCACCGATTTCAGACAACTGAACAAAGCCATAGTGAAGAATAAGTATCCGCTTCCGGGGATCGACGATTTGTTTGATCAGCTGCAGAGTACGAGGCTCTACAGTAAGATCGATCTGAGATCGGGGATCATCAGATTCGAGTTTGAGAGGACGATGTACAGAAGACAGCTTCCAGGACCTTATGTGGGCACTACGGATTCTTAGTCATGCCCTTTGGGGTGACGGATGCCCCAACTATTTTATGAGCCTGATGAACAGGGTGATCCAACCATGTTTGGATCAGTTCGTCATAGTTTCCATTGACGATGTACTTATTTACTCTCGAACTGAAGAAGAACATGTAAAGCACTTGAGAACAGTACTCCAGATCCTTAGGGATCATCAGTTGTATGCAAAGCTCAGTAAGTACGAGTTTTGGTCGAGCAGTGTAGTATTCTTGGATCATGTTATATCAAGATCGCTAAGCCGCTGGCACGGTTGACTCAGGAAGGAGTCCCATTCTTTTGGTCTGAAGCTTGTGAGAAAAGCTTCCAAGGATTGAAGCGTCGTCTGACGACAGTGACAGGGTTGGTGATTCCTTCTGAAGACAAGAGGTTGCCTTGTACACGAATACATCACTTCAAGGTTTGGGCTATGTGTTGATGCGAGATAAGCTTGTGCTGGCTTATGCATCGAGGCGGTTGAAACCACATGAGGCTAGGTACCCAGTCCACGATTTGGAGCTGGCAGCCATTATGTTTGCCTTGGAATTTGGAGGCATTACTTGAATGGTACGTCGTTTACCATCTACACGGACCATAAGAGCCTGAAGTTTTGTTCACAAAGAAGATGAATGGACTTACTCAAGGATTTTGACTGTAAGATTGAGTACCATCCTGGTAAAGCAACTTAATAGCAGGCACCTTAAGTCGGAAGTGAAAAGTACTGCTGAGGACACTATGTGTTTATCAGCGATGATGACTTCTTATTGCCGTCCGGGCTATGATATTGATGTGGACACATCGCCGGTGCGAGTGTCGATCTTGTTGGCCGAGCCAGACATATTTGAGGTTATCAGGAAAGCCAGAGGTCGGATGATGAGGTTCAAGGATGGTCATCTATAGTACTTCAAGGACGGCCATCAAAGTTCAGAGTGGCAAAAGATGATTCCTTGAGATTGGGCCACCGATGGGTAGTCCCAGATACACCAGAGTTGCGTAAGGGAATGTTGGAGCGAGCCACAGTAGTCGGTTCACTATCCACCCAGGAGGAAGGAAGATGTACAAGGACTTAGGTGGTTAATTCTGGTGGAGACGTATGAAGCGTGATGTTATGGCCTTGTCAAAAGATGTTTGATCTGCCAGCAGGTAAAGGCAGAAAGGCAGAGGCCTTATGGCGAGCTGAAGAGCTCGGAAGTACCCCCCAATGGAAGTGGGAGCATGTATTTATGGACTTTGTAACCCACTTGCCAAGAGCGGCCTCTGGATTCGATACGATCTGGTGATCGTGGATAAGCTGACGAAGTAGCTCACTTCATCCTTTGTCATGTGTCTTTCACATACCTAAGGATGGCCAATTACATGTGCGGGATGTAGTGAGGTTGCATAGAGTTCCAGTCTCGATTGTGTCTGACAGAGACCCATGGTTTACTTCACATTTCGGGGAGGGTCTCCAGACGGCTTTAGGCACCGAGGTGAGACTGAGTACGGCCTATCACCCTCAGTCAGACGGCCAGACAGAGCGTACCCTTCAGACGCTCGAGGACATGTTGAGGGCATATGTTTTGGAGTTTGATACTCCGTGGCAAGATTCAGTGCCAATGATGGAGTCCTCCTATAATAACAACTATCAGGCGAGCATTCAAATGGCCCCTTTTGAAGCTCTTTACGGACGACGATGTAGGTCACCGCTGTATTGGGAGGACTTGACTAGTAAAGCGGTCGGATGACCGGATATGATTAAGGATATGTAAGACATAAGGATATGTAAGACAAGATTAAGTTGATACGCCAAAAGATGAAGGTGACCCAGGATAGGCAAGCAGCCTATGCCAACAAGCGGCGATGACCGCTAGAATTCCAAGTAGAAGACATGGTCTTCTTGAAAATCTCACCCTCCAGAGGTGTAGTTCGTTTTGGTATGCGGGGAAGTTATCCCCGAGGTATGTTGGGCCATATGAAGTATTGCAGCGTACCAGTACTTTGGCTTACTGTTTGGCTCTACCGCCGTCTTTATCTGGGATGTATGATGTTTTCCAGCCTCTATGTTACGGAAGTATGAGCCAGACCAGTCTCATGTATTACAGTCTACCGAAGTGCAGTTGGACCCAGGGGTATCCTACGTTGAACGACCGGTCAGAATTCTGGATCGTGAGGATCGCTGACTAAGAAGTAAAGTTTTACCGATGGTCAAAGTTCAGTGGGATCGTCGGGGTGTCGAGGAGGCTACGTGGGAGACGGAACGGCACATGATGCAGCATTACCCGGAACTATTTTCTGGTATGATTTATGTGTAGTTTCATTTTGGGTAAGTGCATGCGATTTCGAGGATGAAATCTTATAAGTAGGGGAGTAATGTGACGCCCCGAAATGATTAATTGCAATTAAGGCA
This sequence comes from Haberlea rhodopensis, assembly GCA_907163345.1. NCBI lineage: Eukaryota > Viridiplantae > Streptophyta > Magnoliopsida > Lamiales > Gesneriaceae > Haberlea > Haberlea rhodopensis. Next base: position 2,426,081 of record CAJQUN010000078.1, read on the forward strand.
TTAATTATGTTTATATGATTAATTATGTGGATAATTGATTTACGAGTTGAAATTAATTATCATGATGAAATGCTTAGTCACATGATAGGCATGACCCGGGGGTTACGTTTCAAGGTGCATGTTATGCATGATAGGAAATGGGGTTAACATGATTTAATTGTATTGATTGGGAATTATGAGGAAAACATGATTTAGTGGAAGTTTAATGCATCTTTGTAAATGCTTTTAAAATACCATGTTGGGGTATTTTATACATCATGTTAATTTGGGGTACAATTTTAATAACCCCACTATATTCCCCTTTTATCCCATTTTCCCTTAACTTCTTCCCCACCACTCAAAAACCCCAATTCTCTCCCAAAGCCCTAACCTCATCCCATTTTCGAAATCCCTCAAAGGAGGAAGGAGGAAACTCCACAAAACTTGTGTTTGTGTGATCTTTGTTAAGATTTGGAGTCTTCAAGAGGTATGGAACCATTCCTAAAGTTTTTATGATGTTTGGTTTTGAAATGAGATGATTTTGAAGTGATTTATGTGGGTTTGGTTGGGGTATGTGTTTTATGTTGTTGGGGTATGATTTTTGAAGTGTTTTATGTGGGTTTTAGTGAGTTATGATATTATTGATGTTGTAGGAAAGTTTGGTTTTGTAAGGTATGAGGATGAGCTCGAAAAATGTACAAAAATGGTGAAAAATCGCGACTCTGTGCGAGGCGATCGATCGCCTGAAAAGAGGCGACCCGATCGCCATAGGGCAGTACCATTTTCGCAGGGGAGGCGATCGATCGCCTAAAATGAGGCGACCGATCGCCGAGAGGCAGTAGCCAATCCAAGTGTTAGGCGATCGATCGCCATGTTGGAAGCGATCGATCGCCGCGAAGAAAAATTTGAGGCGATCGATCGCCTCAGGTAGCGATCGATCGCCACTGTGTAAAAGTTGGAAAATGATGTTTTTTGTTGAATTTTTGGTATTTGGCTATTGTTTAGCTTCTAATATTGATTTGTATGGTTGTGTAGAACCATCCCAGGTGCCAACAACATCGAGAAGATAGAGTTCTTCAATTTCTCCACTTTTGGAATTAAGGTACGTAAGAAGCGTACGGGCATCGGACGGTAACACACTCCTAACTCTGACTATGCATTGATTGCATAAGTATTTATGATGATGATGTTTATGATGATGATTGTGATAAATAAGTTTAAGATGATGTTTGTGAAGATGATATGATAAGTAAGTTTATGATGATGATGGTATGATGATAATGTTTATGATAAGTAAGTTGATGATGATGATGTTATGATGATGATGTTTATGATAAGTAAGTTTATGATGATGTGATACGATGTTTATTATGTGGTAAGATGCCACAGGGTAAGATGCCCATATGGTAAGAGGCCATGCGATTTTATTATGTGGTAAGATGCCACGGGGTAAGATGTCCATATGGTAAGATGCCATACAATGTTATTATGTGGTAAGATGCCACGGGGTAAGATGCCCATATGGTAAGAGGCCATACGATGTTATGACGTGGTAAGATGCCACACGATATTATGATATGGTGAGATGCCATACGATAGGGTAAGATGCCCACGTGGTAAGATACCACACGATGTTATGATACGGTAAGATGCCATACGATGGGGTAAGATGCCCATATGCACGAATGTGAATCAGGGTCAACAAAAAGAAACTGACGAATAAACCGCATGTTTACTTAACTCTGATTTTGTACATTACTGTTATATTTATAAGATGATGATGCTATAAGATGATGATGTTTATAAGATGATGATGCTATAAGATGATGTTATAAGATGATGATGCTATAAGATGATGATGTTTATAAGATGATGATGCTATAAGATGATGATGCTTATAAGATGATGATGATATAAGATGATGATGCTTATATGATGATGATATTATGAGATGATGATTTTAATCATTCACTCTAGAATTAATGATTATATGCATGGCTATGAAACAGGGACAACCAAAGAGGGTTAATGCAATTAACCAGGAAGTATATGTTACCAATTATTTTCATGCATTTATTTATATGCCATTGCCTTATGATGTTAAGTAACGATATACATGCTCATGATGGGTTGTTCCTGTAGGTACACTTTGGACTAAAGAACTAAGGGCCGGGTTGAGGCAGTGAGCTATGAGGAGCATGAAAGATGTTAGGATTCAGGATTTCTGGATAGTCTCTACTCTAGTAGTAGTATAATTCTATCGCTTTAACATTCGTATTGAGAATGTAATTAATTAAGGTTGAAATTTCATTTTTGGCCTGAAATCTTTTGCTCAAGGCTACAATCTGAACCCTAAGACGTTATTAATGCTTGTTTAGTCCATAAATTGTGTATTAAGATGAGGTTAAGGTAGGAAGACCCTACATGTGCAATTTGAAACACATAATAGGATGAGACCGAGACTCATTGACCGACCTTCGAGAGGGATATGGCGTGGTCTGTACAAAGCAGAGTCAAGTGGAGTTGAGGCAATCCCTTCATCATGCGGAGTTACCGAAAATTGAGAAGTTGATGGCAAGTCTGGAATAAGAAAAAACATGTCGACTAAGCCACCTCAAAGAAACCGCATTAATATGTATAGTTTTAATATGTTTAATTTTCAAACAAACATTCTTTTATACTGAAAATTACAATCCAAAGAAGTTTCTTAAAGCTACATTTTAGGTCTATTACTGGGAACATGAATGTTAAGCCAAATGGGCTCATCAAAAACAACCAAAGTCATCCTTGTAATTAAATAACTTGTTCAGGACTGAAATTTAATGCCCGAAAGTTAACATTCCATGAAAGTTTATGTTATACACATAATGTAAGTATATTTATATATCAGAAGCATTCAAGTCGATGAAAGATTGGACTTCCAGAAAGAATTAGTCAATTATTGGTTTATGCTTGGGTGAGCAAACTTGGGAACAAAGAAACAACGAATTAGCACCGGGGTAGAAGTGTTTCTCCTTTTCCGCCCAGCAATCGAGGCTTTCACAGCACGGCGAGCTCTTCGGTTGAGGGTAATCCCAAAGCAACGAGAAGGCATGAGAGAAGCTTAGCACATGCAAGGGACTGGACTGCATAGGAAAGCGAAATAAAACAGCATAGAAAGGCAAGCGAACCATTCAGATACGTACCGGAGTTGTTTGTCCAAGAACCCTTGGCCTAACGACCACGTTGACAGGATCTGGCATTCCCGACATACCAACCGAGAAAAATGAGAGCAAATTCCTGCGTCCTTACCAAGCCAAGAAGCAAACAACATGAGAAGCACAACGTAAAACAAGACATTAATTATGACCACAAAGATGTAACATTGAGCGCAATTAACGGCGCGTAAAGGGACATGGTCCCCAAGACAGTAGGAGATGAACAGAAATGTACGAGGGACCATGACAGACAACCACACGTGCAAAGGAGAGTAACACCACGGAATCCAGGCACCATGCGACAACCATGAACACGGAGTATGTGGAAAATAGAAATCGAGTCGTACACCCGACAAGTCATGGATAAGATGGAATAACCCCACCACATAACAATGGCTCAACTCAGAAAGATCAATACTTTTGCCCCTCCAAAATCGTAATTTTTCAAAAAAAAAATTGCATTTTACCCCATAAAATTATCTTTTTACCTCTTAAAGATTGTTAAGAATTCATGATGTAGGCTATTAAATTTTATACACACCGAGCTGAAATGTATTACACTCTCATACGAATGAACACAACAAGAATCGTTATAAAATATTAACTCTTTCTTTTCAAAATATATTAAATCGCTTTATCACCCTAAATAGCTCACTCGACAACAATCCTCGGAACTAAAAATAAAAACCTGAATAAATATGAGATTGGTAGCTAATTTTGATGTGCGTGTATGCAAACTTGTAAATATATATAGTGGATTATAAGGTTGTGTTTCTCAAAAAATCTTCTTGCCTTACTCTCATCAACATAGCACACATTAACAAAAAACCCAATTACCGAAATCTCATTAAATCTCCAGATCTTCGTAAACCTTAAACAAATCTGATCACTATCCTTCAATGCACAGTTTTTCATAAAATCATTTATTGAGCATTAATTTTGAACACATTCTCAAAAGCATTTAATTTCTCCAATGTTTTCTAATTCTTCTTCCTATGGTGTTTACACACCCATCCTCATGTTTCTCCTCTTATCTACAGGTATAAGAAGGAAAACAACAACATACTACCTTTCAAAGCTCGTTTAAAAAAAAAAAAAGGAATATCAATCCCCATTTCAATATAAAACAGTTAGCATCACTTAAAGGGTGTCAAAGCAGACGACATAAATCCCGAAGAAGGTCATCAAAATCATGGATAAGCTAAAGCTTTATCACTGACGTACACATACAAACACCTCGACAACAGTCAAAAGTTTCCACAGTCATGATAAACGATCCTCCAGAAAATACACAAGCACATAGATAAATGAATGTAACGCCAAACCCCAGTATGCACATCACACAAGCACAAAGCTAACTGAATGCAACCTCAAACTCTAGCATGCGCATAATCGAAGTATGGAAAAACGAAACCAACCTGAAACCAACAAACCAATAACGTGTAGCAAGCAGCGCACGAACACAAAGGGCAAAAAATCGGTTTCCTCTAGACGGAATAAATAAGAAAGGAAATGTAATACACGTTCTCTATTGTACTCTAGAAGAACCGAGACGCAAAAAGCACAAAAATCTGAAACTTATAGAGGATAAAGAAAGGATTGCAGACCACCGAAGCATCAGAACCTAGAAAGAAACAAATGATGACCATCCCCATCGATGGGATATCCTGCAGCCAAACCGTCGGGCAAGGAAACCATGGAAAAAGAACAAACGAAAAAACCAAAGGGTGAAAGGATGGGAGATCAGGCCAAGGAGGAAAACCCGTGGGTCAGAAAACCAACCCCAAAAAAAACCAAAGAATGCTGGAAAAAACTATCGGGGAAAGGAAGAGAAGACGCCAAAAAAAAAACCAATCTATCAATCTCAAACCTACCTTGGGGCCGGCGTGAGCCCATAAAAAACAGTGTAAAACTCCAACATTAAATGCAACTGTACGGGTGCTCAGCTCAATTCACGCGAAGATGAAGGAAGCGATGTATTATTTCTTTCCCCTGAATCCCCTTGAACATATGTGATATATCAAGGGCCAAAACGACACAAGACCCAAAACCAACAAAGTACACTGAAGCCCAATCGAAAAAGCCCATGTGAGGAAATCATTGTTCATTCGAACAGTGATTTCAAGTAAATCACACTCATGTTACTGTTTACCATACTGTGCATTTATTATATTGTATTGTATTATATATATATATATATATATATATAATACATTTTAAAAAAAATAATATTATCATAAATCATTTAATAAATTGTCATTAATCCATTCTGTACGTGCATAGTAAATTGGATTTTTTTTAAATAACATTTTTTAATTAGTCAACGTAAACCATATTAAATTAAATAAGAATGTTCAACATAGTTATTAGATATGAGGAGTGGGTACAAATGTTGATTCTCAATGCATTGTAGTTGCAATAAAATATAATTATCTATTTAGTATACGAGTTGTATGTATTATTTTATCACATTCTTAAAATATATTTTTTTTTATAAAATTCAAGAATCGATACTTAGTAATATGATTAACTTAAACTGCATGCATTAAACAACACGCGACATAAAACTCAAATAAGTTTTAGATAGTATTAAGGTAATAAGGCAAGAATAACGATATAATTAATGAATGAATTATGCGAAATCTATAGGATGCATTTGTATTGATAGATTTGGAGCTAACCCAGTTAAGGATTTCAAATCCATAATATTGAATCCATTGATCCTCGGATGAAATTCTATGTTGGATAATACACCACACCTTGTGCTATACCTAACAAAATTGACCAAAAAATTTAATGAGAAGTATAAGAATTGAGGATAACTGAAACGAGATATCCACTTACACGGTATTTATGATGTTTCACGGGGGCAATAAATACCATTTACCCGAGAAAAATACTATAATTTTATACATTGTTCAATTCATTCGTTTATTTATGGTTACAACTGGGTTGAAGGATTTATGGTTGAATAAAGAATTTGAGATGAACTCATATAAGGTGGATCTAGAAATCAATGATAAAATAAAATAAAATGATAGTTAATGATTTGAAATTCCTTGTAGAATTATATACTAACCTTATGTCAAAACCTATGTATATAATGCATAATCTAAACGGTTATTTTCATAAATAAAACACGTTAGCATCATTTGGTGCGAAAGATAATACTATATATCCGATATATTGGAATAGATGGAATGACGACCAGGATAGTGGTCTAGTGGTCGTCGCCCCCTATAAACATCTCGAATTTGGAGTCCGATCTTACACTAGTTTAGGAATTGTCAGGGGGAAAAAAAGAACAATGGAATAAAACCCCTTTAAAAAGTCAGCCCATTGATTCATATACCAGCTGTTTACCTTGGCTCATATCCTACCTTTGACTTTGAATGGCCTTCCGATTAATAAATATTTGAAGCCAATCGACCATATTTTGTTTCTTGCCATTAAAAGTAACAACATCCATACCATGATCTAATATTTGACTCTGGAAATCAGTCCAAGAAAGTGTTCTCATTTTTCAATATTTCAATGGGCAACTAGCTGCTCAGATAACCATTGACCAAGGTGAAGAACAGATTAAAATATGTTGGAAATTATGATGGTTTGTCACCCAACTTCCTTTATGTTGACGAGGGATCGAGTCCCCTCCCCCAAATATTATAATTGTAATAATGATTAAAAAATTGTCGCAAATTAATCTATGTCGTATGCGACATAGGGCGGGCGGATATATCTATGTAGTACTTGATTGTCTAACTCTAATGGAAATCACAACAATTTACATGATGTGATTGGACAAAGATAGCCACCCACATTTCAAAATTGTATTGACTTGTATACTTATATTTGTACGAGGACACTCAATTCAAGAACACTTTAATGGTAGAAAATCCCTAGCATCGGCTTCTGTTGAGATTTGACAAAGCCGTTCATCGATATAAATTCCAAAAAGAACATGTATACATGCCAGGAATTACATAAACCACGTTATTCATTCAACATGACCACACCAAGCCATGAAAAAAATCCAATAACTACATAACAAGGATTGCAAAAACTTCTAGTACTACATAAAATTTGTGCCTGCATGATTATGATGCAAGAGCTTATGAGCAATTTGATCTCTAGCCTGTATCGCGTTAATCGATCTAACGTTGTTATCGGGGATCGTTTGATCATCAAAAAGCTCGAATCTCAAATCCGAACTCAACCCCTCGTTCCTGATCTCACATATATTATTCAACACACAACAAGCTCCAAGAACCACTGGTAAATCTTGAAGTTTCATCTCAGTCCTCTTCTGTAAGCAACTCCACCTTGCTTTTAACCTCATAAACGACTCCTTGGAGACCCTTTGGATCTCTTCGATCTTTTCGTTGTAAGCGTGTTGAGTCCAAGTAACATTTTGGTGAGTGTAAGGGACCAAAACCCAATCCATCAACGGATAACTCGAATCACCGGCAATCCAAACATCCTTCAAAACGCCCCGATTCGCCCTCTGATGAAGGGCCGACTTTTCCAAGACTTGATCATCTGTCATGGAACCAGGCCATCCAATACAAATGTCTGTAAAAACTCCATTATGATCGACAACCCCTTGAACCGTAATCGAGTAGGAAGTCTTCTGATTCCTCTCAGTATGTCTCTTGTTGAAATACGCAGCTACGCTTACTTTAGGCGCGATGATGGGTACATGAGTAGTGTACATCGATCCACCTATATTCGGTATCCCCGAAACCAATTCGAAACTTCTCTTAATCTCCCTGATTCTACTCTCATCAGGCCACTGCAAGAACTTAGGCATTAGAACAGTCTTTATCGCTGTGCAAACTTCAAGAACCAACTTGTGGCAAGTCGAAATTCCTAACCCGAAACGCTTCGAAACTTCCCGAAGCGCCTCACCTGTTGCCAATCTCCATATACAGACAGCCACACGCTGCCGAACAGGGATCGCCGCCCGCAGCATTGTGTCCTTTTTGTTGACAACAGACTCGAGTTCTTCGCAGATCATATCAAAGGTTGCTTTGCTCATTCTAAATGCCCTATAGAACTCTTCTTCAGGGAAATCTGGGCTGTTAACTTGCTCCCACCACGCTTTCGATCGATTTTTCACCCACAATCTACGCTGGGCGGAGCCGTTCGCCGGGCTGGTGGACTCATCAGATGTTTTCACTACATTCTCTGCCTCGGATCGCGACCTCTTGTTGTTTGATGATTTGCCAGAATCAGCCAAATCAGGATAACTACTCGAGTAAAACCCACTCTCAGCCATTTCCTGATTAGTACACCTAGAACCCACCAAGACTGGAGAATTCTGCACAAAATTCACCTCCTTGGCCGGCTTCTCTTCCGGCTTTGTATCGAAATCCAACAACTTGCTCAGTAATTCCTCGACCGATGGATCGTAAAAATCATCACAACTGGGCCGCTTAATAGGATTTGAAAAAGAAATAGAACTGGGTTCATAATCCTGAAGGAAGGAAAACAGAGAAGGACCGTCTTCTGGAAATGAGAAAGATGAGATTTCCATCAAGATTTATCAGAAGTGGAAGTGTTTGAATGGATTAAAGAAGTCTGAACTAAGAAGATGTGAACACAGGTTGCTTTGAATTGAAGTGGAAAATGTATTGAATATCTTCATATTTATACTTTCATTAGACTGGAGACGCGTGAGACGCGGTACGGAGGAAGGTTCTTGTATGGGCTATGGGTTCTCGATGTGTGGGTCAGAGTTCTGATCTAAGAATGTTTTACGCGGTGAAGTTTTGGATAATTAAGGCACGTTTTGGAAATGTGGGAAATGGGGAGGAACAAGCATTGAAGTTTCGAGGGAGGGGCTGGAATGAGGATTGAGCAAAAGTACAAGGGCTAAAGGGAAATTTTTCGGAATCCTTGATAACATGTGAATATTGACAAAAATGGAATTCCTCCTTCCCCCACTCTATTTTTAGAAAAAAAGTTTGGAATATATGTATATATAGAGGGTGGGTGGACGCAAAAATTTTAGAAAACATGACAAAAATATAATAAAATAAAATAAGATGGCAAAAAAAATTAAGAGGTCAAAATATTATTCTATGGGTAAAATGTAATTTTTAGAAAGTGAGTCTGTCCTTACATATATATTGTATATATGGGTTACATCCATGGTTTACCTCAACAGACATTTCCATTTCGGACCGATCAGTCAGCTATTTCAAAGATCCAGATAGAACGGTGGAACGGAACGTCATATGTACAACAAATCCATTCATAGGTTTGCGAAAAATATATATTTTCATACCATATAGGATATGGATTATTGAAAATTTATCGGTGGCCCTTCCATGATAGTAATATTATTAATTTAATAATAATTTATTAAGTTGCTCAATGTTGAGTCTGGTTCGGGATTACAAACTCAAAATTTAGAGTTGAATATAAAATTGTTATTTTTATTTATTTTTATATATTAAAAAAGAAATCATGGTTAATTTTCTACTAATAATTCATAACTGTATTTGCTCTAAATGAAAATAGATAAATTACTAACGATAATTATAAATATCTTTATCTCTGTTTGTTGTCGGTCCAACTATATATTTATATTTCATTTTAAAACATTATTTTATTACAAAATATATACCTTGGACTTGTACTTTAATATGGTCAACATTAATTTCGTTACAAATATTAGAAAACAAAGCACATCGGTTTATGAAATAATCATCATCAGTCCATCACTCTAAACCGATGGCAAATTGGGTGAACCGTGAACCTATACCCCTCCATATAACCCGGCTACCCCGGAAACCAATATTTTTTTAAAAAAAATTTAGCTAGAAATCAATTTTGAAGTACGAAAATTAAGTTTTGTTATTGATTTTCATGTTTTCTCTATTAAATATTTATAATAAGTCTTGTAAAACTATTTTTAAGCTACCAAATATTTATTAATTTGCTCTCATTCTCTTCAAAATGTCCAACTTCTTTAATATGAACATATTAAATTTGATATAAAATTAACTAATGACACTTGATTATTCAACCAAGAAGTGAAATGCAAATTCAATATTAAATTTTTTAGTACAAGTTAATATATGTATAGGGGGCGGGTCCGGTGTGAGCTTGGCCAAAACGGGACCCACTCACCCCTCTTAAAAACTCGATTGAAGCGGGTTCAGACCCGCCTGATTGGGCTGGTTCAATATGGGTCCGATAAGGACCCGGACCCATTGACATCTCTAGTTTTGTTTTTTTTCCTCCTATAATGTGATGCCAGAAACTTAACTACCTATATTAATTTGAGTAATGTGACAATTAAGAGGAAATTATGAATGAGCATCATTATGCAATGAACTCGGTTGGAGATAATATTATGATGGAATCATAAATTTTGCAAAGATAAATATGATTAAGTCATAATTATTGAGTTAATGAAATGTCAAAATGAAACATGTGAATTACTAAAGTAATTATGAATTTGTATGTTTAAGAAATAACATATGAATGTGAGTCATGATTATGAACTTGATACATGTTGAGCTGACTTGTTTAAGATGCCTTAGATATTTATGAAATGAATTAAGAAGATGATTTAATGATTAATGGTGATTTGTGTAAGATTAGATGTGAAGTAAGTTGATGGACTAAAGTGCAAAATGAAAAATTATAACCAAATTATCTTCACACACTACACCCCAACACCCACTAAATCCCTACCCATTTCTTTCTCAAACCCTTTTCCCCTTTCTCTTCAATTTTCAAGTGGGACTTGAGGAGGACTCAAAGCTTATTTCTAACTACTTGTTGATTGTCAAAGATGTATGGTATTTATATTTTTTAGTTTGAATTGAAGCTTTGAGAGTGATATGATAAAAATGAATGGTGAATATTTTGTGGGTTTGATTTGAAGATGTACATTGTTGATAAAGGAAATGGTTATGCCTTGTAACGTTTTTAATGTTGGTTTTATTGATGTATGAAGATATTGAGGTTGTGGTATTGAATGGCTTTGAGTTTGGTAAGGTTTTATGGGTGTTAAGTGCAGAAAATCGGATTTACAGGGCTCGCGATCGATCGCGGATGAATTGTCGATCGATCGTGAGAAAAAGCGAACAAAGATTAACAAATTTCCAGGACTCGCAATCGATCGCGGGCTGCTTGACGATCGATCGCGAGTAGCAGAATTTTTGGCAAACAATCTTTAACATCTCACGATCAATCGCGAGATTACTAGCGACCGATCGCGAGTCCAAAATAAAAAAAACTTCAAAAAAATTGTGTTGTTGTAGAATTTTGAGATATCGTATTTTATGGTAGATTTTCACAAATCTTGATGTGATATTGATTGTTCAATAAGGATACTGGAGTAGCTTATTGCAACGTTAATATTAGACTTGTTATAGCTTGACCATAGTATAACTAATGCATTAGGAAAACTCGTCACCCTAGAAATATTTGGATATTCAATCGAGAATTGTATGGATTGCATTGGTGAGCCAAAGTCTCGATAATCTTCTCTAGTGGATTTTTCTCGTTAACTTTGATTACACTGGTTGGATAATTATTAGTTTTTTATGTTTGTTAATTAGTTTAATTATTCATTCATTCGTAGGTTAAATATAGTTTAAAGACATCTTATTTGGTACTTACAGTTAGTCCTTTGTGGGTTAGATAACCTTGTCTTAATCATCTATACTAAAAGTTGACAACCGTGCACTTGCGGTATAATCGCGCTACACTGAAATTTATTGTTTAAATCGCGATCAAGTTTTTGGCGCCGTTACAGGGGACTAAATTTAGTAATATCATACGAGATTCTTTGAATGTAATTTAACCATTTTTTATTTTATTTTCGAAAAAAAATTATTTTATTTATATTGTTTTGTTTCTGTTTTTCTTGCGAGTTACTTGTGATGTTTCAATGACAAGTCTTCACAAGCTTTTTCCAACCACCGTCAGAGTTATTCTATGTAGCGTGGGAGAGATTCAATAATTTTGGAAACCACTTTTTGGTATCATAACTTTTCGAACTATACTCTTCTGTAATTTTTCTAAAATGGATTGGATGTAGTGACACAATGATGAGTATTTAGTGGAGCTTTGGCATTGTGATCTTTCACTGCAAGGTTGTGATCTTTCAAACTATACTCTTCTGTAATTTTTCTAAAGTGGAATTGGCAAGTGAAAAAGTCCCTCTCTAGATTGAAATGACAATGGGCGGGACCCTCTACTCTATATATATAGATAGAGAGATGCAAACCTTTTGATCCAAGTCTTGGGAGTTTATCATTAGTGGAGAGGTATTTGAAAATAGGCCTATGGGGGTGCTCAACGATAATCTTGACTTTGATTTGATTAACATGATTTGATCTTGAAGATGTGCATTAAACTTTTGATTAATAATAAACACACACACATTCCGATTTTGATATATGCTGCTTGATTTAGGAGAAAACATGTCTTGTTCAAACTTTTGTATGTGTATAAGTGAGATTTCTGAGTATAATGCTAGTCATAAAAATAATTTGTTTCAAGTAGCGAGAATGAACTCTACCTTGTAATTTATGCTTAAACGAGGACGATCAAGTGATAAGTTTGGGGGAGTCAGTGGCTTGTATGTTTTACTTGTTTAATCTGCATGATGTGTGCTGAAATTGACAATTGGATCCAATTTTTATGAGCTAAAATAATTTATTTTATGAGTTCAACTTGAGAAAAGAATGAATTATAGTAGTAACTATTCAATAAGGATTTTGATCTCACTATGCATATGGATTTCAAGTTTTATGATGGTTAGACTTGTACATGAATATCCTATTTTGAGTTAGCATGTCAAGAATGAGGAATACTTTGAGCACATTGAGTCATGATCTTGTGATTGCATGTTGAATAGTGATAATTATTGTGAAGTCGATGATTTGTCTTGAGAATCTTAGAGTTATCCTAGAACCTATTTGATGATGACACTTTGAGGCGAAATTTTATAGTTACAAACTTGACTTGGAAATGATCTAGGCGATCTTTGACATGTTTGAGCCTTTCAAACTTACCATGATATATATTAATCCCTAGTGTCCCATTTTGAGCTTTGCTGAAAAAGAATGGTTTATGCATTGCATATAATTAGGTCCCCATTCAACATTTTTGTTTAAACTCGTTATTCATACTCTTACGAGCCTAAATGAAAAAAATTATCCTTACCATATGGGAGCATAATGAATCTCATTCGAGGCACGTGAATTGTTATATCTTGATCTGTGACGGCCCGCCCAGACGGGTCGCCCGCCGTATTCAATTTCTTGAATACAAGGCTACACTCAATTCAATATCTTGATATCACTTTGAACTTTTATTTAGCGGAAACGTTTTAATTCTTATCGGATGTTTGACTTAATAATTTTTATCCGTGACTTTTATTTTAGAAAAATTTGGGCAGAGTCTCCTCTTAAAAATTGTGACATGTGATCTACCAGATCACTACAACCACAATAACAAAATCATAAAATCAAATAACGAAACTCAACGGAAGTCTTAATATCCAAAAAACAACTAAAATCAAAATAAAATACTCCATGTCCTCCAAAATAAAACATAACCTCTCAACATAATTAACTTTTCATTGCATAACTAAATACCCTCTGCATCATCTAAGTCTTCAACTCCATCTGTAATATGTCACATTACAGGTAACGGTAAGTTGCAGCATTTTATAGTAAGCATAATAAACATTTGATAAAATTCAAAAACATCATTTTTCATAATGTGACGAAAAATAATATACTTACATATCAAAATAACTTTCACACATATATGGTTTAATCCGAGCAGTTAACGTAACTAAATTTCACAAAACGGAATTATAATGGAAATAACTGCACAGATAACTAACTAAACGTAACAGAAACGAATAACCATATCATATAATGTCTTAACATTATAGAATTAATCATTAAACATAGACATGCTGTAATGAAACTAATGCATACTCAAATACGGATGTGACACAATGATATCATTCCGGACTATACCCGCTGGAAGGGTATCGACAGATATTATACCCCCTCTGTCTTCGGGCAAAACAAAATGCGTTTCTTTATTCTCGTCGCCAACGAGCCGAAAGTATGCGCGTTTTTATCCTCGTCGCAATACGAGACACAATGAAACGAAAATATCCACAGTTCACAAACCTCAAATCGTATTCACCGAATCAAGACAAACATGGCCTTCAAAATAGTTTTTCACACACAATAAAATGTTATTCAAAATTCTATTTTTCAACAAAATACATTTCTTACCAAAAATCATATTTCAAAATAATTCTTGCATGCTTACTATCCAAAAATCATTTCAAAATAAACAATACGAAATACTTAAAATAATTTGCGGAAAATTGCAACTCCCTTTACGTACCTCAAAGCTTCTTAACAATGTTCAAGCTACAAACCTTCCCACAATCTCCGATATGTCAAGGATTTCCTATTATCCATTTCAACATTATCAAAACCATATTCATTTAACTTGGTTCTAAAACAACATACATAATCCTAACTCTTTGAAATCCATCATCATTTTCGAATTTAACATACAAAATTCCAGAATATTTTTCAAACCAATATACATCACGATAACATCTCCTCTTTACAGCCTAAATCTTCAAAATACATAATAAAATTTTCGAACCAAAATGCCATCCCAATTCTTCAAAATTCAGTCTCATATTCGAACTAAATTTCCAGAAATTATTGAACCAATTCTTAAAATTGTTTTTCTTGACAATTAAACCCCTAAAACCTCAATTTAAATTCAACTAACCTAACCATAAAAATTAAAAATCGAAACAACAATAAAAATCGAAAACAGAAATTTTCGAAACTAAAAAATAAAATTCGAATTTCATACCAATTGATGTCCAAATCCGAATTCCTCTCAGTTGCTTGCTACTACTCGAATTTGGAAGTGATTTCCAAAGCTAAAAATCGAAACCCACGAAATCTGTAAATTTTCTGAGTTGGAAAAATAAATCATACGGAAATGGTTGGGTTTGTCTGACCTTATACAATCCAGAGTAGATGAAGGGACAAGGCTTATCAGCTTTGTTGGGAGAAGAAGAGCCGAAGAAATGAATGGATGAAGCGGACGATTTGAAGAAGATGAAGCGAAGCTACTGTAACGGACGAAACAAAGAAACTGAAGCAGAAAAGAAAAAAAAACGGAAGAGATGAAGTTAATTTGAGGGAAGAAAAAAAACGTGTTCGGCTAATACACTTTATCCAATTTTTATAAAATTATTATTATTATTATTATTATTATTATTATCAACAAACTTTTCCACAAAATTCGGGTCAATAATTTCCTTTAAAATTGGGCTATTACATGATCAGCTTATAGAAAAAGATTGATGAATGAGAAAAATAGAAAAGGATATAAAGAAGTAAATAAAAAGCTTTGAGAAAAAGTATATAACCCACAGTGGTCAAGGCTAGAAAAATTAGAAGACAAGCTCAATATGTGCGAAAATTTGAACTTTATATGATTATACTCTCTTCTTTGTGCGTATCCCACCTTTTTTTGTAACCGACACCAAATGCTAACATTACAAGCTTATAAAGACCCTTTGATCCAAGTTTAGGGAGTGACTACATTAGTGGAGAAGTGTTTGAAAATAGGCATATGTGGTGCTCAGCGATAATCTTAACTTTGATTTGATTGACATGATTTGATCTTGAAGATGTGCATGAAACTTTTAATTGATAATAACACAAACACGTGTTCCGATTTTGAGATACATTGCTGATTTATGAGAAAACAAGTCTTGTTCAAACTTGTGTATGTGTATAAGTGAGATTTTGTGGATAATGCTAGTCATAAAATAATTTGTATCGAGAATGAACTCTACCTTGTGATTTAATGCTTAATCGAGGACGATCAAGTGATAATTTTGGGAGAGTTGATAAGTATCGTTTTTAACTAATTTAGCTGTGACTTTATAGTGGTTTTCGTATTGATTCCTAGATGATTTTACGTTTTTGGTATATATTTGCATGTTTCAGGAATCAAGGTCTAAGTGTATAAAAGTGGAGGAAATGAGCTAAAAATGATGAAAAATGACTCAAACGAGCGAACCGAGTGAAGAACGGACAAAATATCAAAGTTTGGAAAAAATCAGAGCTCGCGATTGATCGCCGAGGAGATGGCGATCGATTGCTGATAAGTGTGATTTTTAACTTAATTTGATATATGATTAGGGACGGTTTTATAGTGATTCCTGGAAAATATTACGCGTTTTGGTATATATTTGTATATTTCAGGAATCCAGGTCCAAATGAATAAAAGTGGAGGAAATAAGTTATAATTGATTGAAAAGGACCAAATCGAGCACAACCGGATATTATCGGCAAGTAAGGAAATCAAGTGGGACACATTACTTATACATTCAGACGTGAACAACGTACGAGAATTGGTTTAAAAGAAAAAAAAAACGAGAGATAAGTGAGCAGATTAAAGAAGGAGATTGACGGGGAACAAAATCGTGGACGTGAACGAGATTTACGTGAGAAGATTCACGTACATAAGAGACGTGAGCACAATAGAAGGGAGAGCAGAATTTACAAGAACCATACGTGAGCAAGTGACAGGTGAACATTGAAAGGAGAGTTTGAATGAGAGCGAAGTACGTGAGCAGCATTCAAGGAGATAGAGTTACGTAAAAATAAGGAGAGCAACGGAGTGAGGAGATTGAGGACAGCACATGCGAGCAACGTACGTGAACCAATATCAGATTATTGTAGACGTGAGCAATATAAAAAAAAAAAAAAGAGTGAACAGACGAAGAGAGGAGGGGAGGAAGAGAGTGAGCAAGGAAAAGAACGGGAGAAGCGATCAAGGTGCATACTTTTTCCACAGATTCATTCTTACGTACAGAAGATCACTCACGTACAAATCAACACAGTGAGAGACGGAGCTACGGATCGACGAAGCTATTCAATATCGCTAGTTTATACGTATTTCTAAACTTTTTTTGTTTCTATTTGATTTCCTTATGATTTTGATGTTGGAAAACATGATATTACATTTGATTTTGAATATGATTGTTGGCTATGTTTGTTGTCAAGACTTAGGGATCCTTTGTATTAACCCATGATTTAATTTTAATGTTTTGATTGATTCTTATTTATCTAAGTGTTTAGATCATTGTTCTTCATGCTTTTAAGGGTTTGGCCATCCTTGAATGATATTAAATTGCAATTGAATTGACCATAGGATATTGTGATTCGATATAGTGATTTATGCCGTGGATTTCAGGCTGATATCGAGAGATAAAGTCAAATACATGTGTGATAGCAATAGATTTACCAAGATTGAAGGCTAGAAGTTTTCATAGATCAACTTACAATATTAATTGTTCAATAAGGATACGAGAGTGTCTTATTGTAACGTTAGTATTAGATTTGTTATAGCCGGACCAATGTATAAATGAATTAGGAAAACTCGTCATCTTAGATTGTTTGAATTTAATTCTTAACTAATAGGCAAATTGTGGAGGATTACATAGGTGAACCGAAAGTCTTGATAATTGTCTCTATTGATTTTATTCTCATTCTTTATTATGTGTTTGTGTTGATTATCGAGTTAATTAATTACAACCAATTTTCGTAGGCTAAATATAGTTAAATTGATTGAGTTTGGTACTTATTTCCTAGTCCTCGTGGGATCGACAATCTGTACTTTTCATATTATTATACTAAAACTTGATACCGTGCACTTACGGTATAGAATCACTACACTCAAAAATACTGTTTAAAATAATAGCAATCAATTGCCAATGGCCATGCGTTGAAAATAATAAAAGTTCGAAGCCGCGATCGATCGCGGGGAAGATGGCGATCGCTCGCCCGTTGAAGATTCTGAAAAATATTTCCTTATAGAGTTTGATTCCAACAAGGACACTACCTATTTTCCCCTCTTCTATAAATACCATGGACAAAAATCAGATGAAGGACCACCACTTTTACCAAGTATTAGCTTCCATCCATCTTCCATCTCAACATTCACCATCAACCACAATCACTTTTCATCCTAGTCTATGGAACAATCCAACAAGGGGATTGAAGAGGCGATCGAGAAGGAAGCAAGAGAAGAAGACTAGGATCTACATTCGGAGTCGACTCCGGGAGTTTTCCTTTATCTTTACATTTTATTTGTTTTGATTGATTATGTTGAACTAAAATTATTTATCGAGGCTAGGCAATCCGTTGTTTTGAACCTATGATTTGATGATTTTTGATTGAGTTCCTTTATTCTATGCGTATAATTTATTGTTCTTCATGCTTTTGGGGGATTGACCACCTTTTAATGATTATTATATTGTGATTGACTTGACCATACAATATTGCAATATGATATAGTAAATTTTACCGTGAGTTTTCGATTGAGACGGACCAAGTAAAATCTATAGCAATATATTTACCAAAATCGAAGGCTAGTAGTTTTCACAAGTCTTGATGCAATATTGATTGTTCAATAAGGATACTGGAGAGCTTATTGCAACGTTAATACTAGATTTGTTATAGCTTGACCATAGTATAACGAATGCATTATGAAAACTCGTCACCCTAGAAATATTTACACATTCAATCAAGAATTGTAGGGATTGCATAAGTCTCGATAATCATCTCTAGTGGATTTTTCTCGTTAACTTTGATTACCTTGGTTGGATTATTATTAGTAATTTATGTTTGTTAATTAGTTTAATTATTCATTCATTATCGTAGGTTAAATATAGTTTAAAGACATCTTATTTGGTACTTACAGTTAGTCCATAAGGGTTCGACAACCTGATCTTAATCATCTATAGTAAAACTTGACAACCGTGAACTTGCGATATAATCACGTGATAAGTGTGACTTGTACACGTATTTTGCTATAGTTTTACATTGATTTTCGTGTTGATTCCTGGACGATTTTACGCTTTTTGGTATATATTTGTTTTGTTTCAGGAATCTAGGTGGAAGTACATGGAAGTGGAGAAAATGAGCTAGAATGATGAAAAAAAAGACCAAATCGAGGCACGAACGAAGATATTGAAAATTCAAGTGCTCGATCGATCGAGAAGGAGTTCTCGATCGATCGAGCGAGGCAGAGAATTCGGCCAACGAGAAGGAACGTTGCTCATTCGATCGGAAGAAGTGCTCGATCGATCGAGCTTGGCAAAAAAATTCATGAACGTGAATATTGAGTGCTCGATCGATCGAGCTACTTTGCTTGATCGATCGAGCGAAAGAGTTTGGTGAAAAAAAAATACCTTTTGAGTTTGGTCCATTGAGAACACTTGCATCCACCTTCTCTCCTATATACATCTGATCTAGGGCACGAAAATTGGTTGTTGATTACCATATAACACAATACATAGCAGCCTTTCATCTCCTCCATCATCCAACAACCTTAAGGAAAATCATTGAAGTGCAAGGAGGAAGGAAGAGAAGAAGCGACGTTGCAACGCACGGAATCGACTCCTATCATTTATCGTACTTCTAAACTTTTGTTTTGTTGATTATTTTAGAATTTATTATGTGGATTTGTTGAGAAACACTTTTACATCATGTTATTTTGATTTAAACATGAACTAAGTTTATTTTATCAAGATTAGGGGAGCTTGTGTTTGAGTTGATGATTTGAATTTTATTTAGTGGATTGATTCTTTTGTTCATGATTTAAAATCTTAATGCTTTCAAAGCTTTGATAACTTTGATTGATTTGTGAATTATAATTTAGATTGAGAGATTAAATTATAATACGCTATGTTCAAGACTGAGATCGAGAGATGAAATCACATACGTGATAACTTTAGATCGTATGATCAATGTTAGAGGTTTTCATAGAGATCTATGCAATATTAAATTGGTGATTAAGTGAACGAAAGTTACTTGTTTCAATTTGATATTAGTTTCAATATAGCTTGAGAAAGTGTATTGAATATTTTACGGGAACCCGTCAGCTTAAGAATTAATTGGATAGTAATTATTTTCACAAACGAATCATTAACAATAACACAAGTAAACCGACGTCTTGATAAATTTCTCGAGTGGAATTCCTTCGCATCTTCAAAGTAGTTATTTTAGATTTCATATTTTAAGTTTTTATTTTGTTTAATTAATTGTTCCTATATTTCGTAGGCTAAATATAATTTATCTAATTTTATTTGGTAATTCTTTACTAGTCCATGTGGGTTCGACCTCCGTACTTTTCATATCATTATACTAAAACTTGACACCGTGCACTTGTGGTATATAATCGCTACACTGGAATTAATTGTTTAAAATAATAGCAATCAAGTTTGGCACCGTTGCCGGGGACTAGTTGAAGTAATATCATAGGATACTTTAGCCATATTTTCTTTTTATTGTTAACTTTATTACGGTATACTGTTTCACTACTACTGTTTCTTCGTTGTTTTGATTTTTTTTGCAGATTGTGTCCTCGTAGTGCATGCTATGAAGTGACAAACCTATACTAGAGCCACTTAACTTCGAGATTGAACGAACCTACCGAAGACTTAGGAGAGAAGCTCGAGAGATGGTTGAGAATAATCAAGGAGGGAACAATAGATGTGAACAGCACAATGAGGAAGTGCCAGCTACACGATCTATGATGGACTTCGCACAACCCTCTTTCATGGAAATCTATCGAGCATAGCTAGACCGTGGATTCAGGCTAATAACTTCGATATCAAGCCTGCCATAATTCAGATGATTCAACACTCGGTGCAGTTTGGGGGAGTAACCACTGATGACCCAAATGCTCACATCTCCAACTTCTTGGAGATTTGTGACACATTTAAACACAATGGTGTTACTGACGACGCCATCAGGTTACGGTTATTCCCATTTTCATTGAAAGATAAAGCTAAATTGGTTAAATTATTTACCTGCAGGATCCATTACTACTTGGGAGGGGATGACACAAGCTTTCTTGTCTAAATACTTCCCTCTTTCCAAAACTGCGAAGATGCGAAACAATATCACCACGTTTGGACAATATGATCCTGAATCTTTATATGAGGCATGGGATCGGTTCAAGGACTTACTTAGGAGATGTACACATCATGGTCTTCATGTTTGGCTCCAGGTACAAACTTTTTATAACGGTTTATTTTCTGCTAACCGTTCTATGATAGATGCAGCCTCAGGAGGATCCATTATGAGAAAAACGCCAGAAGCATCCTATGAACTTTTGGAAGAGATGGCTTCTAATAGCTATCAATGGCAATCAGAGATGAATGTGCCAAAGAAACCAAGTGGAATTCATCAGGTTGATGGCATCACTGCAATTTCGGCTGAGATAGAAGTATTGAACAAAAAGATTGATAGCATGATCGTGACAACGATGCAAGCTCAAGTTATCATTTGTGATTTACGTGGAAGCAATCATCCAAGCGTCGAATGCCAGGCAGGTAATCTATTTACTCAGCCTAATGAATCTGCTAATTTTGTAGGATAAAGGCAGCCCAATAATCCTTACTCGAACACTTACAACCCGGGATGGAGGAATCATCCAAATCTGCAATGGTCCAGCCAAAATAACGTGTTGAACCCACAACCACCAACGGGATATGCACCTAAGCCGAGTATGGAGGAGCTTTTGACCAAGTTAATATCATCGACAGAAACTAGGATGCAAAATCATCTATAAAGAACTTGGAAGTACAAGTGGGGCAACTTGCAACATTGATTCATGGACGAACTGAAGGGACACTACCAAGTGATACAATGAAGAACCCGAAGGAGCAAGCAAACTTGGACAACTAAGAAAGAGAGGTGACAGTCCAGCTTGAGACTATAAATTAAGAACTTTTTCTTATCCCTATCTTTTGTTTTTTTTTCATTTTTAGTTTATTCTTTTCAGTTTTTATTTTATTTTATTTTTCCGAGCCTAACTCTGTGCGTTACTTCTCAGATGCTGAAAATAGGGTGGATCAATTTTTGGTGTGGTGGATCGAGCACTGAAACAAAAAAATAGTGAAAATTTCTGATGCTGGCGATTGATCGAGAAGGATGCTCGATCGATCGCCTGAGGATTACGAAGGAAAATTTTTTCTGGCACTCTCGATCGATCGAGCGGACAGGTCGACCATCGAGAGAGGTTTACGAAGAGAAAAAAAATTTGTCTCGCTCGATCGATCCAGAGACAGAAAATTTTGTTTTTAAGATCGAAGTCTGCAGAATACAATATCACCCAAATCAGAATTGCTTGAGGAAAAAATTGCCCTTTTCACCCCAACATCAAAATTTCATTCAAATCTTTCCATTAACTCACAAATCTCACACTATATGATGCATAGCTTGTTCTAATTACGATTTTGTTCACAGATCTGGAGATTCAAAGCTGATTTGGAGCAAGAACATCCCAAGGAGGAAGGTCAAGCCAAGTCTACTACATCGGCATAATTTTCGAAATTACTATGGTATTTGGCCTAATTCTTCTTGCATATTGATATTAGAGTGCATAATTTTGTTTGGGACATACAAAGTTGAGATCTTTGAGCTATTTGGTGGAATTTAGCCAATTGAATGGATAAGTTTGTGGAATTGTTAGATATATGGAATTGATTGGAGCATAGTTGTTGATTGTGGGAAAATTGCCGATGTGAATTATTATATGTGTGGGATTGTTGTTGTTGTTTGGATTAGAGCGGGGTGGTGTGTGAACTTGAAAAAAAATGGCTCCCAATAAAAAACAAAAGCAAGCCGAAGCCGCATCCTCGTCACAAGACTATGACGCACTTAGATTTGTGAACCAGTTAGCGGTGGAGTTATATCTCAGCTACCACCGAAAACCACTTAGTCGTGAAAGGGGAATGGACATACTACTATTGAATGTCCGTGATTCAGGAAGCACGTCGAATGGGGAGGTTTGTATTTATTCAGCAGCCTATTGTTGCTTTTCTTGCATGCTTATATCTATGATAGGACTATGTTGTTCTTGAGCACATCAAAAAAAAAATTGTGGAGAATGAGTTCAACTTTAAGAAATAAATGAATTAGACTTGCAGCTGTATTACATGATGAGATTAATCCCCATCTAAACTAGAGTCTTGAATATTTTTGACTTGTTTGTGAATATCTTTGGTTGAGTTAATATATCAAAATTGAGGAACATTTTGGGCACTTTTGAGTCATGATTGAGTGAAATATATATTGGAAAGTGAAAAATTTTGTTAACTATGATTTGTCTTGAGCATCTTAGAGCACTCTAGAACCTATTTGAGGGCATTTTGAGGCAAAATTTTATAATTATGAACTTGACTTCGACATGAATTAGGCGATCTTTGGAATGTTTGAGCCTTTCAAGCATATCCTGTCTATATTTACCGCTAGTGTCCACTTTTGAGCTTAATTGAATAAGAATGAAAATTAACCACCATTCGACTTTTATTGATGAAACTCGTTATATCTACCTTTAATTGAGCCTAAAATCTTTTGTTATCTTTACCTTAAGGGACTATAATGAATTTCATGAGCGAACTATGTTCTGGGCTATTACAAGAAAAAAAATACATTGCCTATTGAATAAGGAAAAAGAAAAGGCATAGTAAGAAAACAACATAGTTACGTGATGATGAACAATGTGGAGGTCCTACATTGACCCTGTTTCGTAAAATCTAATAAAGTCCATGGTCATAAAAGAATTGGAAAAAGAGGGGAGGGGATTGAAGATGTACTAAAATGAAATTTACCAATTACACTCTCTTATTTGATTTCCCTACCTATTCTTTGAAACTGACACCAAATGCCTGACATTATAAGATTAAAAAGACCTTTTGATTCAAGTCTAGGGAATAATTATATTAGTGGAGAAGTGCTTGAAAAGTAGGCTTATGGAGTGCTTAATAGTAATCTTGACTTTGAGTTTATTAGCATTATTTGATCCTGAAAATATGTATGAAACTCAAGATTGACAATAGCACACACGCATTCCGATTTTGCGATGTATTGCTTGGCTTAGGTGAAAACACTTCTTGTTGATTTTTGGATTGACTTTTGGTTGATGTGTTAGTGGGATTTCTGAGCTTTGACATTTGAGTTGCTAAGTTAATTCTTATAAAGTATTGAGGATGAACTCTACATTTTGATCTTATTGCTTGCTCGAGGACGATCAAGTCTATGTTTGGGGGAGTTGATAAGTGTGAATTTTAAACTTATTTTGCAATAGTTTTACATTGATTTTCATGTTGATTCCTGGACGATTTTACGCTTTTTGGTATATATTTGTTTTGTTTCAGGAATCTAGGTGAAAGTACATGGAAGTGGAGAAAATGAGCTATAATGATGAAAAAAGACCAAATCGAGGAACGAACGAAGAAATTGAAAATTCAAGTGCTCGATCAATCGAGAAGGAGTTCTCGATCGATCGAGCGAGGCAGAGAATTCGGCCAACGAGAAGGAACATTGCTTGATCGATCGGAAGAAGTCGAGCTTGGCAGAAAAATTCATGAGCGAGAATATTGAGTGCTCGATCGATCGAGCTACTTTGCTCGATCGATCGAGCGACAGAGTTTGGTGAAAAAAAATTACCTTTTGAGTTTGGTCCATTGAGAACACTTGCATCCACCTCCTCTCCTATATATATCTGACCTAGGGCACGAAAATTGGTTGTTGATTACCATATAACACAATACATAGCAGCCTTTCATCTCCTCCATCATCCAACAACCTTAAGGAAAATCATTGAAGTGCAAGGAAGGAAGGAAGAGAAGAAGCGGCTTTGCAACGCACGGAATCGACTCCTATTGTTTATCGTACTTCTAAACTTTTGTTTTGTTGATTATTTTAGAATTTATGATGTGGATTTGGTTGAGACACACTTTTACATCGTGTTATTTTGATTTAAACATGAACTAAGTTTATTTTATCACGATTATGGGAGCTTGTGTTTGAGTTTATGATTTGAATTTTATGTAATGGATTGATTCTTTTGTTCATGATATAAAATCTCAACGCTTTCAAAGCTTTGCTAACTTTGATTGATTTGTGAATTATAATTTAGATTGAGAGATTAAATTATAATAAGCTATAGTAAATCATGTTGTATGTTCAAGATTGAGATCAAGAGATGAAATCACATACGTGATAACTTTAGATCGTATGATTTAATGTCAGAGGTTTTCATAGAGATCTATGCAATATTAAATTTGTGATTAAGTGAACGAAAGTTACTTGTTTTAATTTGATACTAGTTTCAATATAGCTTGAATCATTGACAAGAACACAAGTGAACCGACGTCTTGATTAATTTCTCGAGTGGAATTCCTTCGCATCTTCAAAGTAGTTGTTTTAGATTTCATATTTTAAGTTTTTATTTTGTTTAATTAATTGTTCCTATATTTCGTAGGCTAAATGTAATTTATCTAATTTTATTTGGTAATTACTTACTAGTCCATGTGGGTTCGACATCCGTACTTTTCATATCATTATACTAAAACTTGACACCGTGCACTTGTGGTTTATAATCGCTATACTGGAGTTAATTGTTTAAAATAATAGCGATCATCGCGCTACACTGAAATTTACTGTTGAAATAAATCGCGATCAATTACTAGCGATTGATCGCGAGTCGAAAAAAAATAACTTTGAAAAAATTTTGTGTTGTTGTAGAATTTTGAGATATGGTATTTTATGGTAGATTTTCATGATGTTATGGATATTCTAAGGAAATCTTGCTCAATGAATTAAAGTGCTAAATGAAGAAACTTAGAAACGAATATATTACGTGATCGAGTTATTGATAACTCAAATTAATAAAAGGATAAAATGGGACGACTTGAGTAGTATACGAAGTACGATATATCATGACTGATTATGATATGAGGCATGCCAAATTTATGTGACATTATGAGATTGTTCAGAGATAGTGCTAAGATATTAAATTGAATTTATATTTGTTATAGATACTTCTCTGGACTCCGGATGTCGAGAAGGACTTAATCATATTGTCGACTTTAAGATACTTCACTAGACTCCGGATCTCGAGAAGGACTCGATCCCATTGTTGACTTTAAGGTACGTAGCAATGCACGAGCAGGTATGGTATGAGGTAATTCGATGATTATGCATTTATGAGATGCCAATCTATGAAAACGATAAGTAAGTATATGGAATTGAAATATGTTTTCATTTGAGATGAGATGGTGATTTTTGTTGAGTTATTTATATAATAATATAGTGGGGTTCAAAGTGCCACTATATACACACAGTGGGGTCAAAGTGCCACTAATGCAGATTTGAGCGGGGTTAAAGGACCGCTAATATAGTGGGGTTCAAAGTGCCAATATATACACACAGTAGGGTCAAAGTGTCACTGGTGCAGATTTGAGCGGGGTTAAAGAGCCGCTAATATAGTGGGGTTCAAAGTGCCACTATATACGCACAGTGGTGTCAAAGTGCCACTGATGCAGATCTGAGCAGGGTTAAAGGGCCGCTAATATAGTGGGGTTCAAAGTGCCACTATATACGCACAATGGGTTCAAAGTGCCACTGTTGCAGAATTGAGCGGGGACAAAGTACCGCTGTTAGTAATTAGAATTTGAATCTATAATAGTGAACGGTTGGTATGTCAACTATATCGAGTTGACATTATATTTGGATTAACAAATACTGAATGCGATGTTATAGAATACTGAAAGTTTGGAACATGTTTAGTACGTGAATGCAATGCTGGTTTGGGACAATACAGGGAGTATACTATCGATTACAACTCATATATTGATGTAATCCTGATTGTTGTATTAGAGTTCACTCACCCATTGTGTTGTTTCTATTGAAACAGTTGAACATGTACGATATTCCCCAAGAAGTGCGTTCCAGATACTCGTAACAGAATTTTTACATGGTGGGTTGTGTGAGTATTAATGATGGTAGAGAATATTAAAATAACGTGAATTGTTTACATTTATTCATTGCTCGACTTGTGAGCCATTGATGCATGTATATGGCTTGTGTAATTGTTTTGAAGTTTCTCTTTCATTTGGTTTATTTAGGTATTTTAATGTTGGGAACAACAAAGTTTAAGAGTGCATTATATTATGAATTACTGGTTAAGGGAAAGACATTTGAATACTTATACACAGAAGTTTTAACTACGGGAAACTCTGTCAAATTTTATCAAAGTCACATCATAAATTGACACATTAATATTGAGTATTAAAAAAAATAATTCTTTTATGCACATATAACATCATAAAATATAATAATGTCGCTAATAATGTTTTGTGACCTTACATAAAATAACCCTTTTATTCAACTTTCAATTCAATTTCAAAGGAGAAATCGATGGCCTTATTGGTGAAATCTTTTTTCTTTTCCTATAAATAACCCTTTTTGTAACTTTTAATCCTATTTTTAAGAAGAAATGACTGATAATTTATATTTGAAATGTTTTAAATAATTCACCATCTTTTAAGTTTATTTTAGTTTCTTTCTGATGTGTATTAATTAATTTTCTGTACATCAATTAGGGTTGTAAAATATTAAATTATATAAATTTATCTTTTATTTATTATTTTGCACGGTGCTATAATATCTGTACCTATTAACAAAAACTTCTCATCTTGATAATCACCCAATGTCAATCTTTCTATTAATAAAGGAAATATTGGGGTAGTTTGTCCTAGGTTCGGGTTCTGTTTGTTTGCTCCTTCAAAAATCTACCATCCGTGCACATCATTCGATTTACTTGATGACGGTCTTGAGGTGTTAGGGTCGTCACCCAATGATTAGTCAGGCACAATCCTATACTTTGTTAAACTAAAAAAAACATTTATAGTCGCATCTCATGGTCTCATGATATCTTTTTTTCAATTACTAATAATATCAGTAATCACATTAACATTTACCATTTTGACACTGAATATTTTACATGTTTAAAAATTATCAGTTTGGCCCTAAAAATGTTATAATTATCATTTATTTCTTCATTTTGATACTGGTCTGCGGTATGTTTTATAATGTTTTTTTGATTATCAACTTTGCACTGGAAATATTATAATTATCATGTTACCTCTTGACAATTTTTATAATTATCATATTGATTTATTATGTAATATTTTTCCATTTTTTACAGAAGAAATCAAATTAATGCAAAGATAAAATGGCCAAAAAAGATTGTATAAACATGTAATGCTATTGATGGTCCTCTAATAGCTGTGTAGTCCCAAAGGTTTCAATATTTGCAAAGCACCCTCAAAATATTCCTTCTCGACCCTTTAATTATTGGTAAATGATGTATCAATTTACTAGTGACGCCGCCGCAGCTCCTCCAGAGCAATAGGAAGAGATGGGGAATCCGAAGCAGAAGTGGACCTCCGAAGAGGAGGAAGCGCTGCGAGCCGGTGTGGCGAAGCACGGCGCCGGGAAGTGGAAGAATATTCAAAGAGATCCTGAATTCAACCATCTCCTGTTCTCTCGCTCCAACATCGATCTCAAGGTATGTAGCATTTGCTGAAATTAATATATGTGGGGCCTTATAATAGTGTAGGTATCCGAGCAGCACCAGTGTATACATTTTTATTTGAATTTATTTTTGTAATTTGTGCTCGTGTAGACATTTTTTTACTAGTTTATAGTGGTTATTTCGAATTCTTATAGCTGTTTTTGTTTAAGAGTTTATATGGTTGTCAAGCGGTAATGCATATGAAGTGAAAGAAAAAACTGTATTAGATTAGTATTGTGGCCCTTTTTTTATGCTGAAAACGTTTGTGTGAATGTGTTCAGTGAGTAGCTCAATGAACTTTGGGTTTATGGGTTTCATTATTACAGAGATTCAGAATGGTAATCATGACACTATTATATATGATGATAAGGTTATCGATATTGTTAAATCATTTCTGGAGAAGAAAATAATCAGTTACATTTGAGAGTATTGCTCAGTGTACCATTTTATTTTATACGGGATTGTATTAAACTTCAACATCAGATGATCAGAGGAAGAATATATTTCTTCTTAGAATATCTTCTGCGTATCAATTTACTGGATAGACAATCTCTCTCCCTCCCCCTCTCCCTCTTATAGTCCTTTTGTCTATTTCTGCTGCTATTACTGTTTGTAGGCTAAGATACATATGTTCCCTGCTAACTTATACTCAATAAACCAAATCTTATTTTCTTGCTTATCATGTAGTTTGATGGAAACCAGACTTTCAAACGAAATATGAGACGAATATGACTATAATTTTGGCGTTCTTATGCAGGATAAGTGGAGGAATTTGAGTGTTGCGAACGGCCAAGGCCTAAGAGATAAATCGAAGGCACCAAAAGTGAAGGCCAATCCTGACTCTCCGGCTGCACCACTGCCCATTGCGCAGACCTCTGCATCTGTCACTCCATCATCTCAGGATGCACCACTGGATGTAGCGATGGCTGATTCTGCAAAGCCGTTATCTGAAGGAAATAGTGCTGCCAAGTTAGTTTCGTCAAATATTCTTATGCTAAATATTGTATTATCGATATCATGTTAAGTCTGTTAGTTGTAAATTGTTATTATTTTTATTTTCTCCTCCCTTTTATTTGAGGCATGACATTATTACTTTGTCCTCAGGTACAATGCCATGATATTTGAGGCACTGTCCACTCTCAAGGAGCCAAATGGATCAGATTCTAGCACCATTTCTAATTTCATTGAGGTCTGGTTATTTTTGTAATCTCATCAGTGATATATCATTGGAAACTACATGGGGCATTTACACGATTTGGAGAGGGGGGAGGGGTGATACAATTAGTTCAGATGTTTTTTTGTGGTAGCGGCAGGGGTCCAAAACTTGATTTTAGAAGGAAAAAAAAACATATCATGAAAATCGAATATTTTTTGTGGAGGTACGATTTTTCCTCAGAAGCTACCAAGTAGTTCAATATGAACTCACCTCTTGAGAACTACCAATTTATAGGAAATAAAATAGTCTCCTCAAGATAGTTTTACATATCTAGATATATATGAATGGCATTCATTGATGAGGTAAAGGCTAAAAGCTGCAGTATGCAAATGAATTGACAGCCACAGTTGTTTCTAGAAGTAGAACACATATCATACACCACCTTGCTGTAAATAAGGTTGCAGTTAAACTGTAGTTTTTTGCTGTCATGATGTTATTGATGTTTACATTTTGACTTGTTTATTTGTGGCATCATCAGGAAGCTTAACAGCTGCACTCTGGCTCTAGTGTATCTGTATTTCTCCTTCACTTTCTTTTAAATCCCTGTAGATTATTTTTTATGCAAAGTTAATCATGATCCCCATGCTAACTATCTAAAAACTGCTTCTTGTAGGAGATTATGTGATATGTTTTTTTCTCTGCTAGATAACTATATGTGATACTCTCAACAAAAGTCTTTCATAAGATAAAAATTATATCAAGGATCACTTACCATTTTATTTGTTATTTATAACAGTCTTAATGGAAAACCATGTTTTTTAAACTGATTGGAAGACTGCTTCTGATCTCTAATGAAGAATAAAATAAGGTTTATGACATAACGTTTAGTTGTTTATAAATTTCAAGTCTTTAAACCGATGAAAAATACTTCAGCTGCTCTTTGTGATTTTACTTTATTTGGAAGATGATTTTTGCCTGACCATATACATTTAACTTTCATTGTTTCATCGCTTATTTGTGAATTGGAAGAAAGAAAGCTTCTTAGATTGGATGGTTTTGGTCAGATGTTACATCGTCTTTTTCTTTGTGTTTCATTGTGTACTTCTTGCTTATATTGCTTGTTCTAAAAAACTAAGGATTTTTCTGTTTTATGAGTGATTCATTCAGCAAAGGCAAGAGGTTCCACAAAATTTCAAACGGGTTCTGAGTTCTAGATTAAGGAGGCTTGTTCTTCAAGACAAACTTGAAAAGGTGAAATTTCTTCCAGATTATGCAATGCAATGCAGATCGTAGTTGTACCTTTTTTGTACCTATCCATTTCTTGTCTGGAACTTGTGTTCTGTTCGAATGATTGCATCTCCCTTTTTTGTGTTTTTTACCTAGAGATTGGTTTGAATTGAATCCTGCCTTTCATTTATTGGTGGTAGTTGTCGATGATTCATTGCTGGTTTTAACGATTAAATTACTGGTTGTTAAGCGAGAATCTACACCATGTTCTTTTCAATGAACTTCAGATGGCCATTTTTAGCATATCAGATTACTTGACGTGGTGGTAATTTTCATCGCTGGTTTGAAAATTGTCATGAACTTTGTTACTTGGAGAATTGTGCTAAATAAACTATCACTTGATTATATAGCATTTAAATCCGTACTTTATGTGTGTATTAGTTTTGCAAAAGTATTGAAAAGAAACCAAGCTAAAAACAAGTGAGCTGACGTTGTTTCTTATTGTTTTTATAATGCTGAGTTTTTTTATATCTTGTTCTCTTTTCTGATAATCCAGTTCTTGGTCCTGAGTCCTGACTTAGCCATTCAAATTATGGCCAGATTTTCTTATTCTTGGTTGGATTTCCACGTTCTTTCTTAAAAGCTTGAGTTGTAAATGATGCCACAACATCTAATTACTCAGCATCATGTCTTGTTATTGTGAAAATGGATTGATGCATACCGAATAGGAATGTCATGGAAGCATTCGGAGTGGTTTTCTATTTTCAAAATCCAAGTTAATCTCAAAGTTTAAATCATGCACTCATCCCTCTAATCGTCTAATTTCCAATTGCAGGTTCAGAATTGCTACAGAATCAAAAGAGATGCACTACCAGACATGAAAACCACCACCATGGGACTGAAAGACTCCCACCATAGGCAGATTCAGAGCATTGGATTACTTGGGGATACTGTCGAAGCAGCAGCGAATTCCATTGCTTTCAGAATTGCAGAGGCTGAAAATAAATCATTTGTAGCTGCTGAAGCCGTGAAGGAGGCAGAAAGGGTAGCAATGATGGCAGAAGAAATGGAAGCTCTCCTGCAGTTTGCTACGGATTGCTTTGATCATTGTAATCCTTCAAACTCTTCTTCCCATTATTATCAAATGTTATAGATGGTGGTGACAATACAATTGAAATCTCTATACATACAAAGTCTAGACATCATTCCCAGTTACATAGTTTTATTTTCCTAGGAAATTGAAATTGATTTGCATTTTTCATATCGGCAGGTGTGCATGGTGAAGTTTTGCTGATGGCGTAGCATCTTACGAAAGAAACTATAGTCCTATGAAGAAATTTGTGGATCGATTTGTTAGTAGTTGCGATGTGTTTTGATACCGGAGAATTAAGGAGGATTAACAAGACTTATTAACTTAATGTGCGACTTCGTAAATCTAGTGCCGGAATTAGAAATTCTTAGTCCACGAATTATAAAATTTTAGCGCGCGAATTAGAAATTCTTAAAGCGTGAACTAGAAATTCTTAAAACGCGAACTAGAAATTATTAATTCTCCTTAATACGGCGCACGCGCACCCAGTTAGTCAGTTCGCGGCCGGAGCGCCAATGCGTGGAGGGAGGTAGGAGGATTATGTGACTTAGGTTAGGATTGTTACGGTCAAGAAGTTAGTGGGAACAGAGAGAATAAAATAGGGGAGTGCCTGTTAGTGGTAAGTTATCAAAATATGTTCTGTGAGAATTATGTCAAGCAATGCTTGGGCAAGAAGGGATACCTTCTTGAGTAAGAGTGAGCTTTTGAGTTCTTTGTTTGTTATTTGTAAATTTCCTTTCAATATTTGATTCAAGTAGTTATAGAAAATTCCCAAAAGAGAGTGTATATTTCCTTTCAATAGTTTGTTTATAACATATGCTGCCGGCTAAATATTCTCCAAGTGAATCCTCCTTATAACTTCCTTGATCATCACATTCAGGAGCAAGTCTCTTCGGCCTTAGCTTCTTCGAACGCACAAAAAGTTCATTGGCACCACTTCATTTTGCACCCTTATTTTTCATTGGAATACCAGAAATAAATGCGACCAACTTCTTGGAAACCTCAACACCAAAACGGTTGGAGAATAAATAATAAATTGTCAAATATCTCTACAAGCTCAGGTTTTTAGATGAGGCACAATTCAACATCGAGCCACTGCTAACGCCGACCTCATGGGTTTAAAATTCATAAACAACTTCACCGCATAAAATATCCACTTGATGAGCCTCCCAAACAAAGATGAACAAATCGGCCCAGAAGTAGGGGTGTTAAATAATAAATTGTTCAATCTATCTACAAGCTCGGATCTTAGATGAGATGACAATTCAACATGGTATCAGAGCATTTGGATAACACCTAGGTCTTGGGTTCAAAACCCATAAACAACTCCGCCCACATGAAAATATCTACTTGATGGGTCTCCCAAAAGAGAACAAATAAACCGGTCCATGGAAATGTTAGACAATAAATGATAAATTGTTAAATCTTTCTATAAGCTCGAGCTTTTAGATGAGACGTCAATTCAACATCATATCAGAGCCAAGATCATGTGTTCAATTTTCATGAGTTGCAAGATAACTGCACGAAGATTGTTGGGAAACAATAATTGCTCCTGCTAGGAGAGTGAACGAAACATAGAGCTTGAACTATTGTACAATTTAAAAGATTTGAGTTATATCGTTACCATAAGCTATAGCTTTTGGTAAAGCGACAAGCGCTTGTTAGCAGAATCGCAACTTTATTTCCTTATACAATGACAGCGTAAAGTCCGTACTAAGCAATATGTGGACATAATGGACTACACTAGCACATAAGAAGTGATGTGCGGCTCGAATCCATGACCTCACTCTAATACCATATTAAATTACCGTCTCTACTAAATTCCCGAGCTTGTAGAAAAATTGGACAATTTATCATTTTTTTTCTAACATTCCCCATCACCTGCCGTTTTGTTATCTTTTTTGGAAGGCCCATCAAGTGGATATTTTCATGTGTATATAGTTGTATATGGATTTTGAAACAAGGACATCAGAGTTAGCCAAAGACTCATATATCATGTTGAATTGTTGTCTCATCTAAAAACCAGAGCTTGTAGAGAGATTGAACAATTTATCATTTATTATCTAACAAAAAATATGATGCACAGACACTGACACGACACGGACACGGACACGGCGACACCGAATTTCAAAAAATTTCAGGTACGACATGGTTGGGACACGCCTGTATATTTGTAAATATCTTATATATGTACCATATTACAAAATACTAAAATTCACATTTTTTAAATTCTAAAACCATGTAAAAGTATCAAAAATATTCTAAGTAAATGCAATAAGCATATAAATAAATGTGTATCACTCATACTAACATCAAATATATATTACTTCAATTAATATAAAGTTTAACAAACACGTCCAAATAAAATATAACACCCAAAATTTTTTACCAAATTCAAAAAAGCATATAAATCAATGTCTACCACTATAATCATCATAGTATCACTCATATTAACACCAAATTTATATTACTTCAATTAACATAAAGTTTAACCAACACGTCCAAATTTGATTTTAGCCAAAAAAAATTTAAATTGTGCAATTAACCCCAAAAAGTGTCATTTTTGTGTGTCCGATTTTGAGAGAAATGTCCGAGCGGGTGTCCGATTTAATTTTGTTAAAAAAATTAAGGACATGCCATGTGGCG
This sequence comes from Haberlea rhodopensis, assembly GCA_907163345.1. NCBI lineage: Eukaryota > Viridiplantae > Streptophyta > Magnoliopsida > Lamiales > Gesneriaceae > Haberlea > Haberlea rhodopensis. The sequence goes on from CAJQUN010000078.1 coordinate 2,460,849, forward strand.
TGTCCAACATATATCTGATGAGTGTCCATGTAGTGTCGATGTTCTAGAAGTGTCCGACACTGCACCGAGAGATTTTTAGGAGTGTTGGTAGCACAATGGAGGACACAAACCCATCAAAGAAATTTCTTTGAGTAATTAAACTGGAACATGTTATTGCTATCACATAATCATGTAATAATTGGTCAACAAAACAAAAACCTCATTGCAGCTGTCATCAGATACCATATCGCCGTCAAACCATTCGTACGAGTTGGGAGGACTGCAGGGCTATTGTTTGACCTCGGAGTCAACTGCTCAATGGGCCCCTCGGGTAACTGAAATTAGAAACACATATTACATGCCCCAATGAAGAAAAATCCCAAATGTTGAATTGGGCCATTAGATACAAACTAACTTTTCAAAGCATGATGTAATAAATCCTACACGTAAACAGTATTACATCCTACATGTAAACAGTTGGCCAACTGAAAATTACACCGACACTATTCCTAGAGTTTCAAGTCAGCAATAAAATCAGGCTAAAATATCAGCTGTCTCTTCATTCATCTTATATTATCTAGACCACACCCTTTTCTTGCTATCCCTTTCCTTAATTTCTTGAACTGGATCTTTGCTAGTCACCTTTCGAACCAATGGCCTCTGTGCAGGGGCAATTGGCTTGCTCGTTCTTGAAACTTTTGCAGATTGTTTAGGTGGATCCAAATGTGTCGCTTTACTGTCACTTACTGGAGTTGGTACTACAACTTTATTCTCGACTTCACTGTTTCTTGAAAATCTCTTCTTTCGGGCCTCATGAAGAAGAGAGTTGTTTTCCTTCACCAAAACAGATGATGCTTGAACGACTTGGTGGTTCATTGAATTTGTAATTCTTAAGATACGATGCTCATCCTCATTTGTGACCTCATCTGTTCTCACTCGTTTGGCTTCAACTGGGATGGATCTCAACAAATTGGAAGATTCAGAGATCGTCGTTGATTCTAGCTGTTTTTCTTTCTCACTTAACTTGTCTTCAAGCTCTTTGATCTGCCATCAGCAAAGAAGCTCATTCATTTAGTATCATTGACTAAGGAACTGTCAATAGTGTATCCGACAAATTTATACATCTACAACTCCGTATCAACTATGAACCAAGAAAACAAGAAACACAATCTGAGCATTGTTCTATTCACAAGAACAGTGATCGTAAAATGGAAATTGATTTTTAGAAAAAATAACCTTTTGTTGGAGCAACAGAGACTCGGTATTCAGTTCCTGTTCCTCTAGCTTTCTCTCTAGTTCTTTGATCTAAAACAATGAGAAAGTAAATTGTTATGGCTGTTTATGCTGAAATATATTAGCTGAAAAATATGATAAGAACAAATCATGGAACCTTGTTCAGAAGAATTATCGAAGAAGACCTGTACTCTTGTGCTTGATCTTTCAGCTCAGTCTCAAGTTCATTAACCTTCACTCAAGCACAAGGAAAGTTAATAAACAAACTCTTATCATTCCATAGAAATGACAAAGCCACTGTACACTCCATCATATTTGCATTTTCCATGAAAGTTGTTGCATGTAGTGCCAACGAAACAGTACTGAAAGAATTGATTAAAAAGACCTTCTTTTGGTACAATGTTGATTCAACGCTTTCTCTTTCTTTAAGCGTGTTCTCCAAGTCCATTACCTGTATGGAGAAAAAATAAAGAAAAATGTATCAATTAGAAAACTTCTTATCAAGTTTTTCAATTATTTTATATATTTATAATTTACAAATTGAAAGTTCAACGGCCATGTTAATGTATTACCTTCTGTTGAAGTTTGGCAGAAATTTCCTCTTTCCCTTTTATACTCTCAGAAAGATGCAAAATTTGTTTCTCAGATTGGCAGTGCAATGACGTCTTGAACTCAACTTGGGCTTCTAGTTCTCTTATTTTTTCTAGGTGATTTTTGTAAATCTGATCCTTTCCTTTAGTTTTATTCTCTAGGTTCTGTAAGTTATCTTCAAGCTTTTTCAGAGATTCGTCCTTGAACTTAGATTCTTGCCTTGCTTTATCAAGCTATAGAAAAATATTGTAAATAGTGAAGATCAGAGTTCAGAATTCAAGCGAATCTTAGGAAAAGACATTTGATACGATATCTGGTATGACGATAGAAACAAACATACCATCATTTTCAACTTCTGAATCTCGCCAGTATCGATTTGCTTTCTAGCTAGACCCAACTCAACTCCTCTTACTCGGGTCGCAAAGTTCAGAGAACTCAAAGTTTCACTTGAATCCCGATCAGAGGGACTGATTTGTACAAACATCAAAGTTTTCGAATCACCACCTAAAACTCCGAAAAAACATCATTGTAGAAGAAATAATACAGACACTTGGCAGCATCATAAAAAGTCTAAAGTTTGTTGTTACCTAATGAATCCTGCAATAAATGTGTCAGCTTGGAGTTCCTAAAACAAATAATCATAAGGTAATAATAAAGTCAGGTAAAATGTATAATAAGATGACACGGACGATTGAAGTGGACGGACTAACCTATATGGAATGTGGCTATTTTTATTTGCCAAAGCAGATATCACATCTCCGAGGGCCGAAAGTGACCTATTGATGTTTTGAGCTTCCTTTAACCGATCACCTTGGACGTCAGTCTTGGCTAGTCGCTCACTTCCTGCCAAGTCCACAAGCCAAAGTTTGCTTCTGGTGCACTCTTCAGTGATCAAGTTTTTTGCTCTTACCATTATGCAAAGCATGCTGAGGAAAAAGAAATTAGGCAGATTTTTTAAAGAAGAGAGACATACACTAGATGACAATGATATAAATCAAATATTTTAACAGTATAATATTTTAAGTGGCACATTTTGAAGCAACTGTAAAACAACTAACAAAAAGGTACGATGTTCTATACCAGTGGGAGCGACTACTATGCTCATTGACATTATTTGATCCAACGGCTCGGGCGCTACTTCCAGCTTGCAGGACACTCCATACTTCTCTTAAATTCTCCACTTTGGCTTCCACAATGCCTGGGATATGGTGACATCCTTCTGAAGCTTGTTTTATCTCTAATCTATCATAATGTCACAGAAAAAAATTCAGTTCTGAATTAAACCAAGTGATATTCATGTAGTGTGAAGATGAGAAACAAAAATTTACCTCTTGGATGTTTCTGTAGCAAGTAAGTCTCTTATTTGTTCATTGTAGACTTCAAGAACACTCACTGAAATGCTGTACGAGTAAGTGTCGCTCCTCTCACTGGCAATTTTAAACAATTCTTCTAAAGTTCTATAGTTAACTCCACGATTAGCCTCAATTCCCTCCATAGTAAAAGTTTTGCCAGTTCCTGTTTGTCCGTAAGCAAATATACAGACATTGTATCCATCTAATACAGAACTCACCACAGGCGATGCATCGGCAAAGACATCAACTGTTTGAAAATGAAGCGAGATTCATTTGCAGCATTAAATTATCTCTCAACAATAGTTAACACCAGTTTTTACAATGCATGATGACTCATCCCTTATAAAAACTCAACTGACAAACCTTGATCATCTTTTGGAGTGTAAACACGATCAAACTTAAAAGTCCTTTTCGTGGAGCCATTACTTAGAATTCCAAGTTCTCCATCTCTGGCAGCATCAAAGTCCACCACGGATGCACATCCAGCAGTGACCTCAGTCTTGCTCAAGGGACGGCATCGACAAAAGACCCTGATGTTTCCTGATATTCAAGCAACAATGTGAGTGACCTCAAAGATAAACAGGTCAAAAAGAATGTCAATTGAACCTTTAGCCTCTTGCACTTGATTGTATAGCTTTTGTCTCTTCAATTGCTCTTCATTGTACTTCATTTTGAGATCTTCACACTGGGTTACTGCAAAGAGAGATTCTTATTACTTCATATCGGTATTATACAAAAGATTACGTCATTAATTTTACAAAAACTTACCCAATGATTGAACTGCAAACACCATATTATTCAAGTCGGGAATGGAATCAACGCATTCATGTGCCTCACTAGAAAGCTGAGAATGCTCTTGTTTCATCACCTGCATAGCATGCCATTTTGACTTGCATCATATATAGAAGATTACATAAATTTTTAAAATAAGACAGGTGTTTCTTTCTATATTTTAGTAGGGAAAAGTCACCTCTATTTTGTTCTTTAAAGTATTGATTGCCACAGACCATAACTTCTTGTCTTGCTCATACTTGGTTGAAATGTCCCTTAACTTGTCCTTCTGTTCCTTTATTGTTTGATCTACAGTGAAAAGAAAAATCCTTCATTAACACCACATTTTCTACCTACTATCATTTATAGTTGCATTCCATTTATGGATGCAGGTTAGACTGCTACCTTTAATGCAAGTATATGAATTATCAAATTAAGCAGACAGATTCACAGTCGATAACATTTCAGTTATACCAAGAGAATATGTTTGAAATGTCTTATCGTCGAGCTCCAACCTAACCATTTCTAGCTGCTCATTGACAGTAGTCCAAGACATCCAAGATTGAGAACATTCATCTGTTTTGCGATGCAACATGTCTTTCAAGTCTTGTATATTTTTCTCAAACTTGGCAATCAATCTCTTCCGAATGAGTTTTTTCTGCAAGTGCCAAAGAACAAAAGCCAATGGTGAAAAGAAGCATCCTGTAAACCTTTGATTGTTGCCACTAATAATCCAGGCACGCATTTAACTACATCATACCTGAGCTGATGTATATTCTATCTCTGTCTCACAGGTTTTGCATACAAAATATTCACGATTTGCTTGACAGGCTGCAACACGTGATGTAGCACAATTCAGAAGTTCATAAATTTTACATGCAAGGAATCCACTTTCTTAAAAAAGGTTGGGGGTAGAAAACAATTACCGGATTCCTTAGGTGGCCGCCTTACACAAATTCCACTAACTATTGGGCTTCCAACTGTGCCTTCAAACCTTAATACAAGCATTCCATCATCTTTAATTGAAAATCTAGTATCAACTAACTGTAGAGGTTTATTGGCTCCAACAATTGTGTAGATATCAAAATCTGAAAGAATCTGATCGAGTAAAATGTGTGAATCACCGAAACAGATAAAGCAAACTTGCTAATCAACAAAGAACTGATTTTTAAAAAAAAAAACTAACAAACTTGCCTTTTCATCTTGAATGAAGACATTAAATACTCGCATTCCTTTAGGCCCATATATATTAATTATCTCCACAAAATGAAGATCAAGAAAGTAAACCCCAGGAGAAAGACCATCAATGCGGTAACAAAAATTCCCCAATCGTGCTGACTGATATATAAATGGATAGTCCCCGCCCTCTAAGATAATATCCCCTGTTTGAAATGTATCTCCCCCTTCAAAGTACTTGTCATCCTGAAAGCTAATATCGGATTCTGATCCAATTGACATCTTGGCTCCAGCATTAATAAACAGAACAATTTCCCCTGATTCAACAATATATGCCATGTAAGCCCAACACAATACCCAACATTTATGTCAAATCTATAATATGTATGTGCAAATCACATTCGAATCCCTTAGAAACCAACATGAAGAAATCCATGTAAATAAAATGAAAACGCATAAAGAATCAGGGAATGCAAGTGCAAGAAACACATAATTATCTATGTTTCATCCCCAGTATATCCTGTGGGTTGTGTCCTCCCACTATTTCCTGCCATTTCATTTACACAAACAATCAGTACCCACCCTACCCTGTGGATAAATAAGATAGCATGATATGATGTTCCAATTGCATCCACTGAATAAAATCATATTAATTGCCACTCATATTTCAACTGTTTAAAGTATGAAATGATGTTAATAGCAGTTCTAAATTGAATTAATTTATTATTTATCAAAAACCAAATAACGTTCCACCTGAAGTGAATTAATTTAGTATTTTTTTTGATACATAATTAATTTAGTATTTATCACGATATCAGATAAAGTTCCACCAGAATGTCAGGAACAACAATCCTCATCGCTTCACTGAATGTTTTTCTTGTCCAAATAAATTCATATACCCATTTCATAGGACCTAAACAACTGCCTAAGTACATTAAATTCCGACACTTCTCAATATCTTTAAAAACACAGACCTAGGCAGCACACTGCTATAAGATAGAGTCTCCGTGCTGAAAAAAATGCCATAAAATGTTCGCAACTTGATGAAGATAAAATCATGAGGAAAATTAAGTTTTAACGTTTTTTTCTGGAAGAATTTTGTAGATATTATCCAAAAGTCAAAACATTTTTTTATATTTCTTTGCCGGCTGTGAGAGACCAACCTAATGAATTGGGATTAGTGAACCCATTTCGCACAAATCTTGAACCAGGATCACAAACCATAATATCGTCCAATGACTCTTCAGTTTCAGCTTCTTCCATAGCAAGAACTTCATTTTCTTGATTCGAACCTGTTGCCATTTCACAATCGAATCCCACGGAGAAAACACACGGATCTGGCACATTAATTTCTTCATTCTTCTCGAATGAGTTCATCTGAAACTTATCCATGTGACTTAGGGTATGATTGCTAGAGGACTTGCAAATGACCGTTGGATGTTAGAACAGAAAATTGGAAACTTTTGTATAGAGAGTTTGAAATGGGGGTGTGAGTTTTTGCGTTTGAATTTTAAGGGATAAAAGCAATCTTAGGTCAATTAACAATTATTTGAAACATAAGGGGGTGACTTGCAATTAATTGTGGTGTTAAATCAAACTAAAGCTCCAAAAAAGTAACGGTTGTTGTTTAAATGAGGAGAACAATGTGAGGATAAGAAACGCAAGACGAAATAGCGTTTCTTGCTAATTTAGTTTTAATTTTTTTTTAAAAAGAAACGCGGTATGATGCTTTTATTAAAATTATTTGTTAAAAAAATTAAGCAACTATATGAGCAATATTTATTAATTAATAATAATCCAATATCCTTTGACGAGAATTTTCTTATGTCGAATATATCAACTCAAGTGCAATATTCTCCTTTTAACACATAGAATTACTGATCCTAACAATCTTTCTCTCGATAATTATACTAAACATGACTCAAAAAAAAACTTAAAATAACAAAAAGTCAACCCCTAATCTAGGTTCTTTTTAAACGTAATAAAATTAATAGATCACTTCAGATATTGGGTATTGTCTCGTCATATTAGTTTAAATGTACATCTTGTTACATGTGATTCACTTGATTTCATATGATCATTACTATGTTTTTTTTCCCTGATTAACCGTTGCAATGATGTTAAAAGAAAAGAATATTCAAGATATTTTCATTACACAGAAGTGAAATGTAATGTTTCTTTTATGTGTGCTACATAATATTTTCACTAAGTAATGGATAAAAATTAGAGAACATAAATCCAAATGTCCGCAGTGACCACATATCACGATCTTTAGTGGTGTAGTGGTATAAAACACTCCACAATAAGAGAGATGTATGGATTTAAGTTAGAACAAAACATTTTCACCTCCATCTGTTGTATTAAAAAAAAGTGAGTTGCATCATATGCAAAGTTTCTTCAATAGAGCAATACATTTTGCCACTGCGAACTATCCCAGTTGTGGAGTCGACATCTTACCCTTCTTCTCCACCACCTTTGTCATTCTTATACGAGAAAAAGTCGAAGGATTGAAAAAGAGTGGAAAAGAACAAAATCCGGGTACCGTAGCACTACCTAGGAAATTCACAAGTAGTATGGGAGGCACCCCAGCGCCTCCCAGGGGACGCTAGGATGCCCTTGGCCCTGGCTTTAGCCTTGCGGGTTTTCAACTTTTGGATGCAACCTTTCGTGTACGGGTGTGGTTTTTCATAAAAAAATACTTCTAACTAAATGATGTATTTTGGTGATATGCATTGGAATAATATATATACAATATCTTCATTTGAATTATTACACAAAAATCTAGAGACTAAACATTAGAAATCAAAGAAAATTTTGTGCATTTTCATTCCATACAATTGTTTCAAGGTTGAGTGCTTTTAAACCTTTGCGGTTTAGAGATTTGTGATTTGAAGAACTCCTATCACAATCATAGTTATATCTTGTGAAATGAATTATCGTAGAAACTGCGAGCACCGCTGTAGGGAGAGTCTCAACAAAAAACCATTTGTTTCTTTGGTTTTTCTACAGCCCGTAGATACACATACATCTAGAAATTATACCAACAATCTTCAAACGTATCTACAGAAAATGACTTCAACAAGTGCAATGAATACTACCATTCATCATGTATATATTATAATATAATATATCATAATTAGTACTATTTTATGCTTAATCTTGAAATAGCACAATTAAACCATGATAAAATTTTCAAGAAAAAAAAAGGGCCCTTTCTTTTACATCTATTACACTTTTGTGAGTAGAGTTAAACCAACCCAAAAGGATTAAGCTCAATGTTTGGTAGGTGGGTTTAGGTATGATAAGTGAATGAATAAATAGATAATCTAATGTTTACTCGGGTTTTTAACAAACCAATGTTTTCCTACATACTCATGAAATAGCATGATTAAAACCTTGAAAAGAAACCCACCTACCCCCACGATATAATTTAAAGTAGTTTGTATAGTAGAGATGATAATGTTAATTATGACCAAAACACCATTTGCTCCAGATAAATTACCCTATCCACAAACGACATCAACAACCTCCATATTTTCTTCGATGTGCTTTGATTAATTCCTCATAGATATTTTTGAACTCATAAGCTTCTGTATGCATTGTGTTTGATTTGCGCTAAGTTTGTCTCTCGGGGATGTATTATCTGTTGTTTTCTTGTAAACATTTGAAAGTATTCGACGGGTAGAATTCATCATTTTACTGCTCACAATAAGCATTCATTATAATGGTTAAAAAAAGGCAAACAGGAAACTCTAATTGCTTGTTTTACTGTCTGAGTGAACATTTTTTTGACTTTGAAATGTAAAAATTCATTTGAGTGTCTATGCTTCGCTTTTCAATGTATTTCAGAATCAAAGTTTTTTGTTAAGTTTATTATCTTGTGAAGTATATATGTAAGATGGACAATAACCATAGATATATTCTTCATTTTGTGTTGTGCACTAAATCATTATGTCTTTATCACGACATCAGATCAGATGAGATTACTTAAAAAAAAAACATTGTGAGCCATGTCAAATAGCAGCCTCATACAACATGACACAAAGAATTTATCACAAACGAACCACTTGCATAGGATTATTGAAATTGGAGATGTGCAATGTGTAGTTAACTTAAGGATGAATCTGAATGCATTTGCAGATTGTGTTACTTGGTTACTAATGTTGAAGGGATAGTAGATTCTAGATATATGATGGTTGAAGAGAAGGTCGTAATGTTTTGGCTATATTGAACCATCATAAAAAAAATCGAATTGTTGTTGGGAAAAAAATCATCTTGTAGCTCTACTTCTCTTCCGAGAACAACTGTAATAGCACCACTTTCTTCCTTGAACATCTCCAAAGCTAACCTCGGAATGGAGAGCTCACTCAGCCGGAGGGCAACACAATATATCTCTCGCTATGGCTCTTAGCTCATTATTGGTGGGGTATCTGGTCAGCACACTAAGAACCTAAAAGTAAAAGAGAGTCGTCATTTGAGGTCTTAAGCAGAATGAGATTAAGAAGGCTCTGTAGCCGTAATTTCATCATTCAATGTGTATTCTTGAATAACATTTATATGTTTCGATGCAACACCACATGACTCGTACATAGTGGACAAACAACCAGTACTTATTTCCATGAAGTATTGCGATCCATTCTGAAGTTACATTCTATACTGTTGGTTAAGCCCGTCCCTGTGGATGATAGTTGTATTAACGAACCTTGGAAATGGTTTAAGGAAATATATATTCATTTTAGTATTTCTGTAAAATTTAACGTTCTATTTCATTCTGTACCATCTATATAATGATCTGACATTGTATATGATAATGACAAGATTTGACTCTATTGTGTATAACAAATTATACAGCGATGTCTTGGTGCATTGGATGGTATATATGTTAGTGTACATGTACCCAACCTTGATAAGTCAATATATAGAACACGAAAAGGTACAATTGCAGTCAATGTTCTTGGGGTTTGCGATTGTGAATTGAACTTCATATATGTGCTTACTGGTTGGGAGGGATCCACAGCCGATGCTAGAGTTCTATTTGATGCATTGACCCGTGATGATAAGCTAAAAGTTCCAAGAGGTGATCACGAAAATTTCACTTTCATTTAATGGTACATTCTAATATTTACATATTCACTTTGCACGAATATGCTCCAAAAGTATGTTCAATGACGTGCTCCGTACATAATATGCAACTATATATGTAGGATGTTATTACTTATGTGAATGGATATGGAAACGTGAAGGATTTTTGACTCCTTATAGCCAAGTATGATATCATAGGGATGCTTGGAGAATAGTGCAGTTGGTCCGCAGAATAATAAGGAGTTATTCAATTGGAGGCATTCTGAAGCTAACACCATTATTGAAAGAGCCTTTGGTTTGTTGAAAAAGAGATATGTCATCCTTCGAAGCCCTTCATTCTATCTGTTAAAAAAAACACAAACCATAATAATGATGGCATGTATTTTGTTACACAACTTCATCCGGTCTCAAATGCCAGATGATCCTATTGAGATAGTCGACGAAGAGGTGGTTAGCCGGCCTCATGAAACAGAAGTTGTTTCTTCAACAATTTTGAAGCATCTGATGCTTGGGATACATGGAAATATAACTTTGTAATGTCGATGTGGAACAACTATTGGTTTACAATTCCGATGCTTGTACGTAGTTGATCTAATCACTATATTTGGCTAGTTTTGAAGATAGTTTGTTTCCATTATTTCAAGGCATCAATGCATTTTATTATGTTATGTTCTTTCAATTGAATTTCATCAACATTAAGGCTATAAATCTTATGGGGGATGCTACCATATGTTTATAATTGTTGCCATAAAGTATACGATGCATTTTTATGAATTTATGTACTGCCTAAATTTAAATATAGTTGACATGCGTATTATATTTATTCTAGGATTAGGACATTAGCATCTTCGTACCTATGGAAACTGGAGCAACGTTTGGAGTTGTGTGGCCAAAGGCAACAAAGCAGAAAAAGACGAGATGTAGTTGAAGTGTATATGAGGAAGAGATTATAATACAAGCCTTGAAATGGATAAGTGAAAATGGATTTCCTATTGGCTACTTAGGTTTATTGGAACATCGAATGAAATCATCATTTCCCGAAACAAACTTACGAGGCAATCCACATATTAACTACAAAGTGCAACTCTGAAAGAAATTGTGGTTCTTTGGTCACAATGTTAAGTAAAAATCGTGTTGGATGGAATGATACCGAAAATACCATAAAAGCTACGAATGAGGCATGTGACACAATTGTTCAGGTAATTTAGGGTTTAGAAATTGTACATAATATGTATGATAATAATAATAATACTAATTTATATGTTTATTCGTTACAGCCAGACCACAATGCATGTTCACGGTCTATTATAATGATTGGTGTGAAATCTTTGGAAATGATCGGGCAACATGTGAAAAAGTAGAGAACTTTTCGGCAGCTGTTCAGGACATCCTAAACATGAATGTCGAGCTACCTCATGACAAGATAAACAATTCCACAGATGCAACCAAAAAAATAATGACTGATCTGATCAAACTGTTAGCATCTGACGAGAAGATATTTAATGCACAAAACGCTGTGTTAGAAGCCATGGCAAACCAGAGCTAAATGAGGAGGAGAAAGTGCTTGTGGTAGAGTTGTTGGTTGACAACCATACAAATTATCACTATTTTTGCGCTCGAGCCATGGCAGCCGGTTAAGCTTAATGAGAGTTCTGTTAGCATAAATGCCCTACAAGCCAATCGTTGTCCCAATGGGCTTTATATTAACCATGGCCCAGTTAGCTGATTACAACTATAAATATGACATATGTATCTAGGGTTAAACAAAAGTCACTCTCAAATGATTACAATCACTCTCAAAGAAACGCTAACACCAAACTAGCACTGGTGCTGAGCTTGTAGATCTGGTCAGGTTGATTGGACTAGAGGAACTCCGTCACCAGAGTGATTTCGCTGTTATCGGTAATCTCTTTTTGTGCATTTATTTTGATATTTGCATGTTTATATATGAATCAGGCGCGATTGACCGTCCTCGGGTCAGATCTGTTTATTGTATTATTTCCGCTGCGTTTGGATCTGGCGCCGGGGTACGGAAACCCAACAGTGGTATCAGAGCCAGGTTTCGCTTTGATTCATGTATTTGATAATTAATTTTTATTAGATCGTTTCCCATCGATTATAATCGTGTTTGGATTTTCGAAATTCAGAATCTGAAAAACATAGAAAATAGATTAAAAAGTGTTTTAATCGAGACCCAAAAATCGACCTTGTCCGGATACTGTTTCCGACACCCCACCTTCACCAAGAATTCCGAACAGAATCCATGGCTGGACGCGCACAGAATCGCACAGGGATGTTTGCGAAACGTTCGCACCTCTCTGTTCAGCGGCTAACGGTGCGGCTTGAAGGAATTTTGTGCGAACCTCTGCAATTGTTGCATATGGGAGCGCCATGGTGTTTTCGCGACTGAAATTTGTGTTCAGATGTGCGATGAAAAAGTCTCAGTGTGTGAGACGCTGGTGAACGGCTGGACGTGAAGGGAGCAAAGCATCGCCCATCTCCTTTCAGAGCAAGGGTGGCGGCGCGGGCTATGGTTTCCGAAACCCTAGCCGTCGCCAATTCATCAAAGGAGATGATGAACAGCTAACCCTAGTTTTTGAAATGTGGGGGAAGATGAACTGTAGACTGAATTGTTTTTTTTGAAAATATAATTAAAAATAAAAATTCTTAAATCCGAAAATATGGATTTATTTTTAGTGTAAATTGTTTTCTTAATTGTGGATCCAAATTGTTTGGAGTCCATAAATTAATTTTGGGTCATTTTAGATGTTTTATCCGGATATTATTTTTGAAATAATAAATCATAATATTTAATTTATTAAAAATGAGATTTTTAATTTATTAAGTGTAAAATTGAGATTTTACCAAATAGTTAAAAATTTAATAAATTGTAAATTAAATGAAAATGTTTCATTTAGTTTGTTAATTTTATTTTGGACTGATATTATGATTTATAGGTAAAATGGTGATTTTACCAAGTAGTTAAAAATTTAATTAATTGAAAATTGAATGAAAGTGTTTCATTCAATTTGTTAATTATATTTTTGATTAATAAGATGATTAAAAGGTAAAATAGAGATTTTACCAATTTAGTGAAATTTAATTAATTAGAAATTAAATAAAATGGTTTTATTTAATTTGTTAATTTTATTTTTAATTAATGTTGCGATTAGTAGGGAAACGATAGAATAAATTAATTATTGTGCTCTAATTACATGTGATGTGATTAGGACAATTACATATGATGTAATTGTTAAGTTTAATGTTTAATTACATATGATGTGAATACATGATTAATGATTACGGGCCTTGACCAATATGTTTAGGTGAATGTTTAGGTTTTTATTGTTTCATTATAATTGTGATTTTGGTTATCGGGCCTGCGAGCCTGCTCTCTCTATTTTTCTGATGTATCTCACCCCGAATTTGTATCCATATTCTCTTGTTTGCACGATTTAAATGTAAAATCTTTAGAATTAATGGGAGACCAAGATTGAAGACGGAGCACCAAGAATCAAGACTTGTATGATGGAAACAAAATGTAATAGGATTGCATTGCATACCTGCATCACCTTAGACAGACTTGTGATCCACATATGGCTCACGTGGATCAATTAGAAAAATATGGACGATTACGGCCTTTTCTAATTGATCCACGTGGATCATATGGCTCACTTGTCTCACCCTCGTGGGGGACATCTGGCATGGGAAAGCTGTGTGTTTAACTGCCACTTAATTATGGATAGGGTTCTGTTAACCTTTAAGATTGCTCACCCTCGTGGGGTCTTATTGGCGGACATTACCATCCGTGGGATGGGTTAGTTTGACGTGAGAAGGCATAATTGGCCTGCCTCCGTAGAGTTATGCCAATCACGGATATCTTGGGGGTTGAATATGGTGCAATTGTGAGCTACCTTTAGTATCATGAGGTCGGCTGGACCCTCGCCCGGGGCTATCATGAGCTAGTTGGACTCCAAGCCCAATAAAAAAATATGATTTTCCGTTCATTTGTCATGAGGGTGACGAATTCAAAAAATTTGGTGGGAGCATTCAGTAACTAAAGTCCATAGCTTTTGAATTAATTAATAATCAAACGGTTTGCATGTATTTTCTGTTTATTCTCAGTATTGTGATTGCCGTGAATCCGATTGCATCAATTCTCGATACAAACAAAGTAACCGCACCACATTATTCTGATTGACTATTAATTTTAAAATAGTGCTTGCTTCTAAAAGATTGCTATATATCCTTGGTGGGAGCCTCCTGTTGAAGTGTCTCCTGGTTCGTCTCATGAAGAGATTGCCACACTTGAGAAGTGATGGGACGATGATCTCTAGACTAGGTGCTATATGATAGCATCAATGTCACCAATGAGTTTCAACACAGATATGAGAAATTCGTTCACATTGCTGATATTTTCCAACGCCTACAAATGTTGTTTGGTGAACGGACGCGATTACTGAGACTCGCGATTTCAAAAGAGCTATTTTCATGTCACATGCGAGATGGGGCTTCGGTCTATGAGCATGATGTATGTAAGAAAAATATCTCTTGTTGAGAAATTGGAAAATCTGAATGTGACAAATCCTCATTAACTGGCTATAGATTTGATCTTATAGTCCAAATGTTGGAAACTCGTGAGTCCTTGATTCAAAAGGAGAAACGTGTTCTTCTTGTCAAATCTTCTACCAATGGTAGGAAGAGTTCAAGGATAAGGAAGAGGAAGGGAAATGGTTCCCAACCTCAAAAGACGAAAAAGGATATAGTAGCAACTAAGAAAGGAGAGGCATCTATGTTTTCACTGCTGGTCACTGGCGCAAAATTGTAAAGAATACCTAGACTAGAAACGTTCTAGAAAATGTATGTTATATATTAAAATTAATGTTTCTATTGGTTCTACTGCTTTGGTATATGATGCCAGTTGTGCTCGCATTTTTGCAAAGAGTTGCATGTGATGTGAAGAAGTAGAGAGTCATAGGAAGGTGAAATCTACCTGAGGCTAAGCATAGCAAGAGTTGTTGCAAAGACTGTTTGAAACATTTATTTAATATAAAATCTTGAACTGGTTAGGAACGGGTTTGAGCAATTATTTATTTGTTCTAGATTTAATCATGAACATTGTTTCTATTTTGATAGAGAATGATATTCTTTTAAATATGCGAATGTAATTTGCATTATTTTTAAGAATGCATGTTTTATTGAATCTGGTGAACTTATGAATTATTAGTATGATTGTATTCAAAGAATATAAAAAGAATGATAACTTAAATCCAACATATATTTAGCATGTGATGAATGTCCATTGAATTTGATTCATATGGACGTATGTGGAGCACTAAATGTTAGTGCAAGATGATGTTGAGTTATCTTAAAGAGAATGTGATTCTATCTGAGTAACTCTCTAAAGTTACGTATTTGTTGAATATAATTCATACCAAACAGTGACCAAAACTCCATATACGATATGGACTGAAAAATAATCCAAATTTTTATTTTGAGATTGTTCTGCTTATGTGAAGCAGCCAGTGGGAGATGAGTTGGATAGTTGATCCATCTTATGTTATTTTGTGGAAATTTATATTATCAATTGCAGGCAAAGAGTTTGTTTCGCAAGTGCAATCTTTCTAGAGAAAATGTTTCTATTAGAAAGGATGACAAAATAATATAACTTGAAAGGGTTCAAGAACCACAAACCACTAGAAAAGTGAAAACAGTGAAATTAATTTAGTCAATCACAACCTTTGATTTACACACACCAAGGAGATTTGAAAATGTTTCAAGAGCTCCTGATAGAATGAATTTACTACTTGAAAGTAGTCAAGAAATAGACCATGGATATGATCCTTGGACTTTCAAGGAGGCGATGTCAGGTATTGATTCGAGACATTGGCAAGATGGCATGGAATCTGAAATGGACTCCATGTACTCCAATAAGGTATGGGCCTTAGTAGATCATCTTTGGGAATTGTTCCCATTGGCTGCATGGATTTACAAGTGAAAGCTTGGAGTGGATGGGAAGGTAGCGACCTTCAAAGCTTGACTGGTGAGAAACGATTATTCTCATAGGCAAAGAGTTGTTTATGAGAAAATTTTCATCGGTTATGATGCTATAGTCTATTTAGATTTTATTAGTTATATCTTTATATTATGAATATGAGATATGAGTAATGGATGTGAACACAACATTTCTCAGTGGTGGCATTGAGGTAGAAATGTAGCAGCCAAATGTGTTTACAACTTCTTGTAGTGAGAAAAATGTTTTCAAACTCCAGAGGTCCATTTATGGGCCTAAGAAGGCATCTCGAAGTTTGAACTTCCGTTTTCATAACATCATCAAAGTGTTTGGTTTTGTTAAAAATCCGGAAGTGACATGTGTGTGCAAAAGGGTTAGTAGGAGCATGGTTACATTTGTGATGCTTTAAGTCGATTATATCATGCTCATTGTGAATGGTATTGGATTAATCAATTAAAGCATGATTATCTACTAATTTCTCCATGTAAGATCGAGAGAAGCGTCATAAGTGCTTAGCATAAGGATCTATAGGGATAGATCTAAAGATGCTTGAGATCTCTCAATCTACGTACATAAACACTGTGCTAAAAGGGTTTAGCATAGAATAGTCGAAAAATGAGTTACTTCATAATATGTCATAGTATTCATCTCTCGAGTCAATGGGTCTTAAGATTGATGAGGAGAGAGAAAATATGACATTGGTACATTATATTTCTACTTTTAATAGCATACTGTATGCTATGGTATGTGGCCTGATGTATGTTCTTATAGTAATGGGCAGACATCAGACAGATCACGGTGAAGGTCACTGGAAAACTGTGAAAATAATCCTCAAGTTCTTATGAAGAATTTATGACATGTTCATGGTTTTTGGATCTGTAAGTGGAGAAATAAAAGTTGAAGGCTAAGTTGATGCTGGTTTTTAAATTGGATGTAGATGATACCATATCGATGGTCGGATTTGTATTTAAGCTCAATGATGGTGATGTCTCTTGGAAACGTTTCAAGCAAGACACCACATTGGATTCCACCAATGAAGCTGAATACATTGCAGCATATGATGCAGCAAAGAGGCAGTTTGGATAAGAAATTTCATCCAAGAGTTGGGTATAATTTCTAGTGCAGTTGACACAGTCTATGTGTACTGTGACAACATTTGAGCTATTATGAATAGCCAAGATCTCATCAGGATCCAAACATATATTGAGAAAATACTATCTAATGAGAGAGATGGTATACGCGACATTATTATCGAGAGAATCGCTTCAACAAAAAAAGATAGTGAATCCACTGACAAAGCATTTACAATGATTGGTGTCTGTTACATCTTGGGAAGATGGTCTTAAGACACATGAGTAGTTAGCTTTGGGAAAGTGAAAGATATTGTTGTCATATATGATTAAGTAAATCAATAGTTGATTGATTGTACTTATAATCTTATTATGACAAATCTTTGTTTGAATATAATATATATGACACTTCTTCATCTGTTTACCCATGCATCTTGATGTATTGATGAAGTCCTTGAAGTTGCTATAGTCCATAGAATGTGGTTACGCATATGATGGTGACCATGAAATACATTCTCGACTGCGATTTCTAAATGTTCCTGGTCGATGAGCCTTCGAGAATGGGATATCGATATATGCTCGTTAGAGACTGGTATTCATGATGTGTCTAGTGTAGTGCGCCGCGTTTCATCGACGTTGGCTTGGAGAAGTCAGCGCACATGAATATGTGCTCATTAGGAATGAGTTCATTGAACGACCTTACTCGGAATTCTATAAGTGGTTACCACTTGTCGAGGATAGAATTTCTAGTCATATTTGTGCACCATTACTCCTCATGACCCGAGGCGACATTGAGGTCTTGATAGATAGCTGTGTACTTTGATTTAATGACTGATCACATGTGGGTCATAAAGTCATTATTTTAGGTATTCAGTGATGCTATCAGAGGCCTATGATTGTCGTTGGGGATTCACCACTGGTCTTGATGAACCAGGATGTCCTATGTGTTTTTCTATATATGATTCGAAGAATCTCTGGCCAGAGTGGGTAGTGCTTGTGAAAAATGAGTTTTTCATATACGCACACAATGAATCATATAACGTGAAACAAATACATAGTTATTGAAATCATAAGGGGCCTCGACCGACCAATGCCCAAGATTCAATCGGGACATATTGAGTGAAAGAATGTACTGCACGCTAACTATGGCTGACAAGTTCTCGTACTGTAAGGACCCCCGTGCCCTTAACCCGTTATTAGTGTATTAACCCCCGTACTTAGTGCATACGATCATGTTAATAAAGGGGAAAGTGATTACATGCAACTCTAGCATGAATACCCTCTACAAAATTCCTTTACATTAATCGTATAATGTCTATACTTTCCCAACATATTCCATAAAACATATGATGCACCTTTAAACATACACTAACATGCTCTCAATTCATTTTGCAGTTCATAATTAATTGCATACAATACAAATGAAGAGAGAAAGGCCCTTGCCTTATTTATACATTCCATATACACGTAATACTGCTCACATGCGAGCATCAAATAAGTAGGCGTGTATCTAATGTATAAAGTATCATGCTCAATACCGTCGCTGGTACCTCGATCCTGGAATCACCTCAAATCTACAGCTCGAGCTCAACTCCAAGCCATCGATGTACCTAATAACCTGTCCCAACAGAGACAGCCCCCACACGGGGTGAGCATACCAATATCCCAAATCCAAGAGTCATAATAATACAATTCATAATTTACAACAATGTAAATACTTATGAAATACAAAATATACTCCCTGGATGGTATCATCCTCATCCGGGATTCTCTGTACTGTCCCTGTTCTCAAAACAACCGAAATCATCAAATTCCCAAATGCCAGTTAATCATTACATTGATTAACGAATCCATATGATATATATATATATATATATATATATATATATATATATATATATATATCGATATCCCAACCATAATATCAAATCATTAAGCAATGATCATGTTTATCCCATTTATCTCATTTAATGTTCTATAGTTCTATCTCATTGCTCGCTCTACCATAGCGGCACTTCATTCTCACGCATGCTCAACAGCAGTGGCAACATAACTGATGTTCGCTCAAAGGCGACAACATCCCAATCATTGCTCGCTCAAAAGCGGCACCATATAATTCCCAATGTATATATGTCCATTCATAGTGATTACCATAAACCATGCAATTCAATATACATTTATTGTAATATAGTGTACCATGCACTCACAATCGCAATTACAATAAAGGGCCATGCGTCATACGTACCTTAAGTTTCCGTAGTCCAAGCCAAACCTTGCTTGAGTTCCATGCTTCGAGAAATATGTGCTAAAACACATAAACAACTCACAATCAAGAATAAGCACGCAATCACATGCCCACGCACATTTGCAACCTCAAAACCCATCGTCCAACCATGACGATTACCAAAATAAAAGTCCCCGGCTAGGCATGCATAGTGCCCAAAATATACCATTCAACAAGTTAAAAAGATAGCCAAGAATTCATCCGAGAATTCCATTTAATTTACTTGGCTCCAACCAAACCATTTTAAAAGTCTAGCATTCCCATTGGAATGAGAACATTGCCCCGGAAGCCGACCATTTAAGTCGCAAATCCAAAATCCCACGAAAGAGCCAAGAATTCCAAAAATCACCTGCTGGTGATCGATCGCTATACCGGGCGATCGATCGCTAGCCCATTGGCGATCGATCGCTCGATATGGCGATCGATCGCCAGACCTCTCTGGCGCGAGGCGATCGATCGCTCCAAATGGCGATCGATCGCCACAATGCTGAAAAGCGTACTGCCTGCATGCGATCGGTCGCCTGCTACGGGCGATCGATCGCCATGCCCTGCAACTCGAAGCCATTTTTAAAAGCTTGAAACCTCCACAATTCATACCCCAACTCCTCCCAACTCAAAACCACAACAAAACAACACCCAATAACCTCCAAGAAGGGTGTTAGACTTGAATTAAAAAAAACCCAAAAGATTCCAAGATTTCCACCAAAATCACCCAACCCGAACCAACCTCAAAACTCAACCAAAATCAACAAAATAACAATCAAAACGAAGATAAAAGCGAGGGGGAGGAGATTACCAACTTATCTTCGAAGAATCCGGCTCCTAAAACGAGCCTCCGTCGATTTTTCTCCAAAGAGAAAGGGTGAGGGTTAGGGGAGAGGGGTTGGCGTGTAAAGAGGGGGAGAAGGAGAGAAATGGATTCCGAATGACGGAATCCCGAGTCCAACTGGTATATATATAGCAAAATGCTCCAAAATACCAATACCTCCACAAATACATCATGATTCATTAAAAATCATCTGTTTTCAAAAACTCTCTCTCCAACATCAAATCCCCATACTGGCCCCAACATAAAGCACCCCGGACTCCAAGTCCCACCAAAAACCCAACTCATAGGTTTTCCACCAAGATGATAATACAATCTCAACCTTTGGATCCAACGGTCCAAAATGCCCGATTTAACAACCTCGGGAACCCCACACTACGATTAATTCCTAATTGCTACAATTAAAAATCCATCGAGGATTATACTACACCGGGATTAACACCATTAATCCCCGGACATCACAATTATCCCCCACTAATAAAATATCGTCCTCAAAATTTGCATCGGCGTACTCTACGTAACACCAGGACTACACAAACAAAGCCAAGCCACAACCCCGATTCTGGACCTCATTAGAATCGAATCATCAACTGCGAGAATACCAATCTCGCACCAAGCTCTAAAATAGAGCAAACGCCAAAACCAATATAAACCCGAAAGATAACAACATACCTCGATGTGAATCGTCCCGGAAGTCAGTCCACCATGACTGCAAATCAATCAAAACCCCATTGGTTCTAACATAGATATCTCTCATGATATCCACAACTCACCCACGATGCTTAACACACATCGTTATGATGGGAAACACTAGTATACAATCAGTATACTCCCGGAAAAATCCGGTTTCGCTTTCCCATTCATCTCCTCCAAAGGAGTAGTTGTACCCCTGGCAACCCGGATCGGGTAAACCACGGTCACTAATCCACACAAAACACATCACTACAGATGACTACAACCATGTGTTCCAAGAAGTCCCATCTTGGTCCAAAACACACTATCGAGACTCTACAAGGTCTCAAGTTCCACAGGGGACATGCAAGACAAACAATTGCATTCCCAAACACGTGTCGACCGTGACACTAAACAAATCCGAATCCTGGCCATCCCTCATTTATCCTGGGATTCGACAATCCTAAAACAGGAAGGCTATCGAATTATCCAACAAGAATTACCATGGTTCCAAAACGCGACAATCCCTGCTCAGGGAAGTCAAACAACCCTCACGATCATTCATCAGAATGCATCGTGTCATCGAGATTACCGATCTCAAATTGCCACAATCTCCCACCGGAGATTCATCAAACCAAGCACACAAACCCGACGTTCAACAAGGAACGAAATAGAGTTGGCATTCGTATACACACACGGGTATACATGTCTAAGCACCAACACAACATGCACACTCAAAGCAATAGACTCGGGTATCTCCAAGCATACCCAAAGTCCCAAAACCTACTGCCAAACCTCGATTATTCTCACTCCACGGAGAATAGGGGTCGACAGACCAAAGCCAAAGGGTGTGATTTCAACATCAACACCACACAACCAAAGCAACGAATCTCCCAAAAGATTCAACCGGCAGGTATATCAATACCGCCTTTTCCACAAGGATAGTGTCATGAATCCATGACCCTCCAACCTCGAACCACCGTCCGGAAAACTGTATATATACATGCCAACATATAACTCGGAACCAAAATATGCAACTGGTTCAGAATAGTGCATCGAAGCCACTATTATCAAATCGAAACTCGTATACGCCAGGTATACTCAACCAACGATGCCCTGTACTATTGCCATAGTACTACACAACTCGAGCATCACCCCGGAGACATCTCCTCGAATGTCTCACTGGAAGTACGAAGCCATCACCTAGTCCAACACTAGTATGGCTTACCCTGGTTGATTCATAATCAACCCTCAACCAATACTAGATGTCTCCATGACAGTACAATCCAAATCTCTCCAAGAGATAAAGTCAATATAGTAGTGTCACCACACTAACTATACCACACAATCCCAATTGTGACTTCCGTCGCATACCATATGCAAAGATGCTCAACCAGAGCTAACAACGACTTGTCGACGCTCACGTTGGTATTTCCAACAAAATTGAGTTGTCCCAAAACAAGTCTCTTAAAATGTTTGATGTATAAACGTCTCCGTGAGGTATTCCCTGCCTCAATTATCACGCCACAAAGAGACTATAAGAGTCTACCAAAAGTCCTCATCGTATCATCATACGATTCACTGAACTCGAATCCCATAAGCAGTATAATGGCTATCACAAGCACACTATAACACTGAAACAATACCTGGCTAACAATTCTCTGGTCCTTAGGCTCATACCAACCTATCAACATGACACACGCCCATTCCGGTATACCATACCGTACAAACCATTAGAGTTGTGGGCCATCACCCACATATCTCTAAAACACCAAAGCATAATGGACATCCCGGTGTCCTTGCTCAACCACGAAGCAATCCTAATCCATTAGGACTTATCCCACACCCTCAGGATGGGTGTGACCACGCCTACCGCACATCACAACAATTAGCGAGTAGTTTCCTCAATGACTACTCTTACCACCAATCACTTGGCCTAAGCCAAACCAGCGAGTATACCCAAAGGGTATCATTACTCGAACAATATATACTCTAAATATGTGCTGCGGTACAATTCCTGTACGGTGCACCCAATAATTCTTCGAGCAACCTGCTCGGTATGATGGTCTCGTCAACTAGTGACCCAGATACTACCATGTGCCCACCAAAAGCACTCAAACCATACAACCAAATACATAAACATAAATGTATTAATCATCAAAACGACGCTACACGTCTACATAGAACATCCACTATGCATCTTCATCCCGTGACGGTACTTGTCAACATATGACTTTGAAATAACATCGTCGACTCGTGACGGTATATGTCGATACACGACGTCCATAATCTCAAACACATGACAACATAAGTAAATCAACGCATGATATCCACAATAGTGCTAAATAAACAGTAATATGACATGCCTCATTGCTAACAATATAGCGGCATACCTGTCTCCGTCATCCAACAGTGGTACGCAATCAGCACCCATCGCTCGTAGACGCCGTAATCCAGTGTCATGTACATAGCGGTATAACCCGTCGCTACAGAATCAACGGCATAATCCCTCGTCATAGAGTCAGCAGCATAAACATCGCTATAGATATCCGACGGCATGAACCATCGCCATAGATGTAGCGGAATGACCCGTCGCTATATAGCACTCGGTGGCACGAACCATCGCCACTAGAATAGCGGAATGAACCATCGCTATGAATACCCGGCGGCATAAACCATCGCCAATAGAATAGCGGAATGAACCATCGCTATGAATACCCTGCGGCATAAACCATCGCCAATAGAATAGCGGAATGAACCATCGCTATGAATACCCGGCGGCATAAACCATCGCCAATAGAATAGCGGAATGAACCATCGCTATGAATACCCGGCGGCATAAACCATCACCAATAGAATAGCGGAATGAACCATCGCTATGAATACCCGGTGGCATAAACCATCGCCAATAGAATAGCCGATCCCTAGTCATTGCTACGGTAGTGTATTTTAATGCCCCTCGCTCCAATAAAACATGCGGTACTCCCACCCCTCGCTTCACATATAGGCGGCATAGAATAACCTCGCTTAAATGGACATGTGGCGCTCCCACCCCTCGCTTCACATTTTAGCGGCAAATATTCTTTCCTCGCCTCATATGATAACCATGCTTCAATGTGACATGCGGCGCTCCCACCCCTCACTTCACATTTTAGCGGCACAAAGCAATAAATAGCGACAAGCATTTAAAATCATCACTCATCCATACCAATGACTCATGGGATATTCACCAAGTATTCCGTCTATACCTGCAACACAAAGCATATTCCATATTCCAACATACATCATCATGAGTGTATTTTAATGCACCTCGCTCAAATGCGACATGCGGCACTCCCACCCCTCGCTTCAACATTTGGCGGCAGAGCATTAAAATCATCACTCCATTGTACACATGCAACTACAATGCATAATTCCATGATGTATATAAAACGCAAGTTACCGTTTCGCGTCTTTCAACCCTGGCCTCAGCCTTTCGCGTCATAGTGTCCCTACAGGAACAATCCCAAACCATGAGCATACGATAATCCATATTCCCCACAATATGATTATAATGAGTAAATGCATAAACTATGAGTACAAAGTACTTCATGTATCCCAATGCATTTCAAAATGCTCCATTTGGTTGTCCCTGTGTCACAACTCACAATCATAGTCAACAGATTATATTATGATTCTATAGATGTCATTACATATAATCGTTTCACTATGATCACATGTTACAAATGCACATAAGCAAAATGGTTGTGTCACACAACACTAGCTACTATCATGCATAAATATGTGCTACCCATCCCTATCAGCATGTTCCAGGCCTTCAACAGCCCCAAAGAGCTAACCACTGCTCTGATACCACTAATGTAAGGACCCCCGTGCCCTTAACCCGTTATTAGTGTATTAACCCCCGTACTTAGTGCATACGATCATGTTATTAAAGGGGAAAGTGATTACATGCAACTCTAGCATGAATACCCTCTACAAAATTCCTTTACATTAATCGTATATTGTCTATACTTTCCCAACATATTCCATAAAACATATGATGCACCTTTAAACATACACTAACATGCTCTCAATTCATTTTGCAGTTCATAATTAATTGCATACAATACAAATGAAGAGAGAAATGCCCTTGCCTTATTTATACATTCCATATACACGTAATACTGCTCACATGCGAGCATCAAATAAGTAGGCGTGTATCTAATGTATAAAGTACCATGCTCAATACCGTCGCTGGTACCTCGATCCTGGAATCACCTCAAATCTACAGCTCGAGCTCAACTCCAAGCCATCGATGTACCTAATAACCTGTCCCAACAGAGACAGCCCCCACACGGGGTGAGCATACCAATATCCCAAATCCAACAGTCATAATAATACAATTCATAATTTACAACAATGTAAATACTTATGAAATACAAAATATACTCCCTGGATGATATCATCCTCATCCGGGATTCTCTGTACTGTCCATGTTCTCAAAACAACCGAAATCATCAAATTCCCAAATGCCAGTTAATCATTACATTGATTAACGAATCCATATGATATATATATATATATATATATATATATATATATATATATATATATATATATATATATATATATATCGATATCCCAACCATAATATCAAATCATTAAGAAATGATCATGTTTATCCCATTTATCTCATTTATAGTTCTATATTCTATCTCATTGCTCGCTCTACCATAGCGGCACTTCATTCTCACGCATGCTCAACAGCAGTGGCGACATAACTGATGTTCGCTCAAAGGCGACAACATCCCAATCATTGCTCGCTCAAAAGCGGCATCATATAATTCCCAATGTATATATGTCCATTCATAGTGATTACCATAAACCATGCAATTCAATATACATTTATTGTAATATAGCGTACCATGCACTCACAATCGCAATTACAATAAAGGGCCATGCTCGTACGTCATACGTACCTTAAGTTTCCGTAGTCCAAGCCAAACCTTGCTTGAGTTCCATGCTTCGAGAAATATGTGCTAAAACACATAAACAACTCACAATCAAGAATAAGCACGCAATCACATGCCCACGCACATTTGCAACCTCAAAACCCATCGTCCAACCATGACGATTACCAAAATAAAAGTCCCCGGCTAGGCATGCATAGTGCCCAAAATATACCATTCAACAAGTTAAAAAGATAGCCAAGAATTCATCCGAGAATTCCATTTAATTTACTTGGCTCCAACCAAACCATTTTAAAAGTCTAGCATTCCCATTGGAATGAGAACATTGCCCCGGAAGCCGACCATTTAAGTCGCAAATCCAAAATCCCACGAAAAAGCCAAGAATTCCAAAAATCACCTGCTGGCGATCGATCGCTATACCGGGCGATCGATCGCTAGCCCCTTGGCGATCGATCGCTCGATATGGCGATCGATCGCCAGACCTCTCTGGCGCCAGGCGATCGATCGCTCCAAATGGCGATCGATCGCCACAATGCTGAAAAGCGTACTGCCTGCATGCGATCGGTCGCCTGCTACGGGCGATCGATCGCCATGCCCTGCAACTCGAAGCCATTTTTAAAAGCTTGAAACCTCCACAATTCATACCCCAACTCCTCCCAACTCAAAACCACAGCAAAACAAAACCCAAGAACCACCAAGAAGGGTGTTAGACTTGAATTAAAACAAACCCAAAAGATTCCAAGATTTCCACAAAAATCACCCAACCCAAACCAACCTCAAAACTCAACCAAAATCAACAAATAACAATCAAAACGAAGATAAAAGCGAGGGGGAGGAGATTACCAACTTATCTTCGAAGAATCCGGCTCCTAAAACGAGCCTCCGTCGATTTTTCTCCAAAGAGAAAGGGTGAGGGTTAGGGGAGAGGGGTTGGCGTGTAAAGAGGGGGAGAAGGAGAGAAATGGATTCCGAATGACGGAATCCCGAGTCCAACTGGTATATATATAGCAAAATGCTCCAAAATACCAATACCTCCACAAATACATCATGATTCATTAAAAATCATCTGTTTTCAAAAACTCTCTCTCCAACATCAAATCCCCATACTGGCCCCAACATAAAGCACCCCGGACTCCAAGTCCCACCAAAAACCCAACTCATAGGTTTTCCACCAAGATGAGAATACAATCTCAACATTTGGATCCAACGATCCCAAATGCTCGATTTAACAACCTCGGGAACCCCACACTACGATTAATTCCTAATTGCTACAATTAAAAATCCATCGAGGATTATACTACACCGGGATTAAAACCATTAATCCCCGGACATCACACGTACGTTGCTAGTCATTTGTATCTAGGTCTTTGTGAAGCGCAGATGCTAGGCGCTACCCACGATCGGTAGGTTGTGCTGGAATTATATTTCAGCCATTGTCTATTAAAAGGAGTTTAGTTGGCAATGGGGCATTCAGGGTAAGCCCAAAAAGTTGTTTGACTTCTAAAATCACAAAGGTTGTGATCCTACTGCTATGATACACTTGAGCCTCGCTGGGTCACAATCAACCGACCGCCGATCTATCGATGAGAGTTGAGACTTAAATGTTAAGTGCTCAAATTGAGTGATTAAGAATGGATGAAGTTAATTTTTGAAAGCTCATCGCTTTAGTGGAGTTTCTATATTTGAAAATGTTTCATCTATAGAAAGTTCTAAAATTAAAAGTTTGATATATTTATGTCTCATAATTTTGTACATTAGTAGTACGTCAAGTTATTCAATTGGATTGAGTTACTTGGATTATGAGTTTGTAGTTTTGTTTTGGCTTTTGGGCAAGCGGGAGATTGTTAGCATAAATGCCCTACAAGCCAGTCGTTGGCCCAATGGGCTTTATATTAACCCTGGCCCAGTTAGCTGATTAAAACTATAAATATGACATATGTATCTAGGGTTAAAAAAAAGTCATTCTCAAATGATTCCAATCACTCTCAAAGAAACGCTAACACCAAACTAGCACTGGTGCTGAGCTTGTAGATCTGGTCAGGTTGATTGGACTAGAGGAACACCGTCACCAGAGTGATTTCGCTGTTATCGGTAATATCTTTTTGTGCATTTATTTTGATATTTGCATGTTTATATATGAATCAGGCGCGATCGACCGTCCTCGGGTCAGATCTGTTTATTGTATTATTTTCGCTGCGTTTGGATCTGGCGTCGGGGTACGGAAACCCAACAAGTTCTTGGTTGCAAGTTAATGAATCTCCAAGATTCATACTGTGTTTGAATTATGTTTGTGTTTGTGTGATTGTCTTTGTATTTTGCTACTGTGAGCCTTAATAAATTAATCTTCTGGGTTTGAAGCACATCATAACGAAGAACTACCTTTGAAATTATAATACATGGTACTTATGCAGTATTGTTCCATTGTGGTTGAGACTTGTGGCTAGAGCTCTTATCAGTGTTTTGGTCGTAGATGGCATATTAACTGGCTTTGAAAGTTGCCACTGTTGGGTGACCTAAAAATTGCTATGGAGCCATTATCTTGAATTGAACTTGGCTCTCTGTTGTCTTGTGTTTCAAGATTTGTTTGGATTGAACAGTTTTTAGTTCAAACATATAAAATATGTAGGGTGTTTATTAGGTTATAACCGAACCGAATATATCGAAACCGAATTAACCGATTTTTTATTTTTACCAAACCGAACCGACGAATTATTTATTAAACCGAAATAACGGAACCGAATTAAAATCGGTTATTTCGATCGGTAACCGAATTAACCGATATTTTTTAAAAAAATACAAAAAAAAATTAAAAAATAAGATATTTGAATTTAAAAATTAAAAAATAGTTAATTTCTTTTAAAAAATATTTTAGAAAACTAAACAAATCGGTTAATCTGGTTATTTCGGTTAACCGATATTTTTAAATGAAAACCGAAACTGAACCGAATTAACCGATGTTTTAAAAAGCTAAACAAATCGGTTAAAAATCCCTTGTGGTGGGAAATAATATATGTATGATAATTTTCTTCTCATTATTTCTCTATTTTTTTAATAAAAAAAATAGAGAAGATAATTATCAATTGCATTCATAAAAGACTTTATTTTCATTCTATATATAATGAATTGAATGAAAATGTTTTTTTATATGTTCTATTTCAGTGAATTTGTTAAATAATGTTGTATTAAGTTATATGTGTTTGACTTAGTTGGTTAGTTAGCTTAGCTGTCATATAGCTGTAATTAGTAGGTTAGTTAGCTTAGCTGTCATATAGCTGTAATTAGTTGTCTTCCTTGTATATAACACTGCTATCACTCTTTTTACTCTGTATTCAATTCATAATGGAAATATTTTTCCTCCAATATTCAATCATTCTTTATCTGTAATATGTTGTGTCAAATTAATTTTAATATCTCTTTCATTGTTTTTGTAATTTTTTTATAATTTTTAAATTTCGGTTCATTTAAGTATTTAATGAAATTGTGAAAATTATATTTGAGAATGGTGATGAATTTCAAAATATAGCAAACCGTCGGGTCAATTATAAATTATAATTTTGAGATTAATTGTAAATTACTTTTTGCTATTAAATTTTTTATCTTATTTTATTTTTGTGCGGCTAGCAATCGCACGAGTGTGTGGGGGAGGAGAAGAATACATGTTTGCATAAGGGAAGATGATTGACTAGGTTTCTACAGGTGTGTTTTGATAATGTTGTAAAAGTATCATCTATTAATCATCTTTATAAAAGAAACATATCAAACATAATATTATTTAACACCACATCTTCAACATCTTTATCTATACACTCTTTATCACTCTATTTCTATATGGTTGTGTTTGGTAGGGTTGATTAGGAAGGATAGTGGAGTGATAAACTTGTTAAACCGTTGCTTGGTTCATTTTTTGCTTAACATTCCTATTCCTGCAATCTGTGGATAAGGGTTTTGTGCGGCTAGCAATCGCACGAGTGTGTGGGGGAGGAGAAGAATACATGTTTGCATAAGGGAAGATGATTGACTAGGTTTCTACAGGTGTGTTTTGATAATGTTGTAAAAGTATCATCTATTAATCATCTTTATAAAAGAAACATATCAAACATAATATTATTTAACACCACATCTTCAACATCTTTATCTATACACTCTTTATCACTCTATTTCTATATGGTTGTGTTTGGTAGGGTTGATTAGGAAGGATAGTGGAGTGATAAACTTGTTAAACCGTTGCTTGGTTCATTTTTTGCTTAACCTTCCTATTCCTGCAATCTGTGGATAAGGGTTTTGTGCGGCTAGCAATCGCACGAGTGTGTGGGGGAGGAGAAGAATACATGTTTGCATAAGGGAAGATGATTGACTAGGTTTCTACAGGTGTGTTTTGATAATGTTGTAAAAGTATCATCTTTATAAAAGAAACATATCAAACATAATATTATTTAACACCACATCTTCAACATCTTTATCTATACACTCTTTATCACTCTATTTCTATATGGTTGTGTTTGGTAGGGTTGATTAGGAAGGATAGTGGAGTGATAAACTTGTTAAACCGTTGCTTGGTTCATTTTTTGCTTAACTTTCCTATTCCTGCAATCTGTGGATAAGGGTTTTGTGCGGCTAGCAATCGCACGAGTGTGTGGGGGAGGAGAAGAATACATGTTTGCATAAGGGAAGATGATTGACTAGGTTTTTACAGGTGTGCTTTGATAATGTTGTAAAAATATCATCTATTAATCATCATTATAAAAAAAACATATCAAATATAATATTATTTAACACCACATCTTCAACGTCCTTATCTTATCTATACACTTTTTATCACTCTATTTCTACCTTGAAATAGTAAGAAATCATTCATACAAGCATATATAAAAAAACACCAAAAATAATATTATTTTGATATTATAAGCAGGAGATAGGAAATGTAGGAAGGGGACAAAAAAAATTTTTTATAAAACTTTAGGAATTTTTTTTAAGGGGTCAAAAAACAAATTAAAAGGGGCAAACTATATTTTTTAAGGGATAAAATATAATTTTTAGGGGATAAATATGCAATTGTTTTTTTAAAAAAAAATTAGGTAAAAACAACTTTTTTTTTGGTCAAAGGGGGAACTTCCTCTCCTTGCCTGACAGTAACTCCGCCATTGATTATAAGATTCATTTATTTGAATAATTTTTCAACAGTAAATAATGAAAAATGTGTAAAATATGCACAAACAAAAGTTTTCACGAAATAAAAAATTTTGGTTCATTTTTATCAGTTTTGTTATTTACATAACATACATTATAATATATACACCATCTGTAAATATAAATTAAATAACATCTAAATATATCATTTTTATGATAGGGGTAAAATATATATTTTAGTTAAGTTTAAAAAAAATTTGACTTCAATTTTGGGTATATATATATATATATCTGTTAGGCTAATAATAAAATATCATGTATCAATTTCCTATTTTAACTAAAAAATCATGTGTATGTACCAAAATGTTTTACTCGATTTCACAAAGTAAGCGGGGCATCTGAATTCCTTGGAATCTTTGATAAACATGTGAATGGTGACAAAATGGAAACTCACCTCAGCTCTTGTTTTCTAATTTGGTGTAATTTACAGGATAATAAAGTAAATAAATGGATATCTTTGTGTCATTATTCATGGTTATGTTGATGTTATTTTTAAGAGCAACATTCTTCAGTATGTGCCCGTTTTTTTCATAAAACTACGGCATATGTCCGTTTTCTATCAAACTAGAAAAAAATGAAAGGACATGTATTCATGACGATGCCGTGAAGTCCCTCGCTCTTCAAAGACTTCGATTTAATCTTAAACCATTTTATGGATTTTCCAATTATTTACAAATTTGCACCACGTTTCGCTATGCACGGGTTTGAGAAATGGTCGGACCACTTTTGAACTAATGTAGGTGGTCTTTCTCTTACACGGTAAAGAGTCTATTTCACGACTCAACTCATAACTATATGTCATATGAGAACAACTTTAACTTTGCATCAAGAGTCACATATGTCACATGCCAACAATCTAGTGTTGCGTCGGGGCATCAGAGAAACCATTTTAGGGGAGAGAGAAACCCTTAAAATGTTATCGAATGGACTACAGTGATCAGGGGAATACTTTTATGCACTAGGTTTGAGCTACCAACTGAATATTAAAATATCTTTTAAATAAATATATTTATACACTAACATATCAACTATTTCAGATCAATTCTCGAATTGTTCATAAATGAGCTCGAATGAGTGCATACAAGCATTTTCCCGGTGATCGGCATCGGAAAACCCAAATTGCAAACCTTCAGGAAATATTTGGGGGTCACCGCAATATTCTTTTTATGCAAGGGGTAGTTGCAATTAGTTCACGCTGAGGCTATGTTTTTGCGGCGGCGCGCCAGTTTTACTGAAACTAATCGGGCGTGAAGAGCCCAAGAGAGGAGTTTGGAGAAACGAAAAATGGGAGTGGAGCGAATGGACTGCAGGAATTGGGACGAAGACGCTTACAGAGAAACCATTTTAGGGGAGAGAGAAACCCTTACCCGGACAGTTTTCCGTGCTGCATTTGCTCCAAATGCTAACCCTAATCCCAATTCCGATCACATCGCCACCGCCTCCAGTGATGGCTCCATTGCCTCCTACTCCATTTCCTCCTGCTTGGTAAGATCCTTTGTAATTAATATTGGGACAACTTGGTTTTTTAGTGATGATAAATGCAGTTTGTACTTCAGGAGCTCCATGTGAATTTTGAAGTGTAATTCATTTTTAGAGTAAAATATGCAATTTTTGTTTGTTGGCAGGCGCGTGGTTGCGGGACCTCAAGGGGCGAAAAGTAAGTATATATCACTAGGTGTTGAAAGCTATATTATAAAGTTTATGGCCTCCTTGGTGCTGTAACTGGTTTATATTAACTATAATGTTGCCGGCTTTGATTTATTCTCGAGTTTTAAGCATTGGAAATCTTGTTGAATGATTTCCTCTTTTGTGAAGTTGGTTGACAGCGGAACCGGACTTTTTTATTCAAGGGCATGAAGGACCTGCTTATGATGTTAAATTTTATGGTGAAGATGATGATTCTTTGTTGCTAAGGTACTAGTTACTTGTCTTGCTTGTTTTATGTTCTTGAGAGCTTGCTTCTATTTTACTTGGCTTGAAATGACATTGTCTTGTATGATTAAGGGTTAAGACTATATTCTTTGAGGCCTACTCTAGATTAATATTTGTATTCATCATGTTACCAAATGGTCCTGGTGATGGCTGGGTGAGAATTCTGGTGAAATGTGCTGCTTTTTTTTAATGTTATATTCATGGCATTTGAATATGTTGACTTTGGACCGTGTTATCTAGCTGTGGTGATGATGGCCGAATACGAGGATGGAAATGGAAAGAAACTATGGGAGGTAAAACACCTATGCAAGGTAATTTGTTTGTTAGAGTGAAATAAATTCAAATAATATTTGAGATTATCAGGATGTCCTTGAATGAAACTTAATATGAACCTTATTTTACTGGCTTTGTCCTTGGCAATGTTAGCTGTTTCAGGGTGTTACTGGTGCATGGAAAACCAGTATCACGTTGTTCTAGAACAGAGGATTATCATTTTGGCCTTTAAAATATTATATAAATCTACAAAATCGTCTTTCGGGGCCAATCTTGTAGACTTGCTATAAACGTTTAACTTTGAAGTGACCAACTTTTAACATAATGAGAAGTTCAAACCTATGGTAATTAAAGTTAACCTGAGACCTAGATGTATTTTAATGCAACATCAGTCCAAATTTTATAAATTTCTGTTTTTCTTATCCGCAATTTCGGTTTTTTGTAGGAGTTAATCTCTTGTAATTGCATGCATGTTAATGGGATTTTTATCCAATATGTTTTGCTCAATTTATTATTATTATTTTTTGAAAATCAAAGAAGCATCCGAACTCATTCTTTTAGCTTTATCAGTCAAGTTTATGTCTCTTCATGTACTTAACTCAGTGTTCATTTGATTCTGCAGGAGGCAAGTTGAAGTCAGTGCTCGATTTGATGAATCCTCAACATAAGTTAGTGCTTTTATTTTTTATGAGTTATAGAATGACAATGTTCGCTTAAGGAAGCCTTTTTCTCTTTGTATTTGGCCAGTGTAATAATTTTGAGCTAGATGCATTTAGGGGCTTGTAAAATGTTGCGGGTTTCTAGATTCTGAAAATTTCTCGACAAATTTAAGAAGATATGATTAAAACAATGATCAATGTCTGCCTCTTTCTGTGGTATCCATACAACTTTACTAACTCATTTCCCAGTAAAGATAGTCTCTATGGCCTTATTATGTAACCGCATCAAGGAGAAGTGCATGTGGCATTTCATAATAATAAGGAGACTTTTCGTCCACTTTCGTTCCGATTGTTGCCTTATATTTCAATCTGGTAGAATTGGTGCAATTTGTACTGTTTGAATGCCAATTTTTGTTTCTGCCTTTTCCGGTTCTGTTTTGATTGTGAATCAGATACATGAGCCTCGGTTTTTATCTTCTGTTTAATTCTTATTTCCCACCTACTTTCTTATGGTGCTCTCTATATCTCAGAGGTCCTTGGGGTGCCCTTTCTCCAATCCCAGAGAACAATGCTCTTGCAGTTGATTGTCAGGTTTGTGCTTTTTTTGCTTTTTCTTTTTTATTTCGAATTAGCTGCTGATAGATTAATTTTATGGAGGTATAATTATCAAACTTATACTAACCTTTGGCATGTTGAGATTGGAGCAAACGGTTTCCCTAGAGTCTGAACTGATGTGATTTTTGTAGCATTCTGGGTTTATGAGCAAAGTTAATTGAATGATGGACAATAGGACATTCTTTTCTCATATGAGTTTATTACTTTGGTTTGGTTATATACTGCTCTTGAACTTACTTCCCAATCATTTTGGATGCTCTGAATTTTTTTGATTTTTTTAAAATCGGAAAACATGTTCAGTAACAGTACTGTATGCTTCATCAATCTACCTGCATTTTTATCCTATCCTCATGGCACCTACATGATTTGTTGGCTTTTTGCAGATACATGATGAATGATTAAGATAACTGAACTGCAATAACATTCCTATATCTCTGATGTTGAAAGAAATATGTTTTGCAAATTAATCTTTGTTGCTTTGTAAAATTGTTTTTCTAACTTTTAGGAGTGAGAATGTCTTACTTCCCAGGCACTATCAGGCCTTTCTATCAATTTGCGAACTCATATTTTACCTACCTTTGTCTGTAATACTTCAGCCATTCATGTTCTCTATTTAGTAATGTGGGATTTTCATGATTGTCTCTAGAGTGGATCCATATATGCTGCTGCTGGTGATTCTTGTGCGTATTGCTGGGATGTGGTATGTATTTTCTCACTACACTACGCCCAATGTGAGTGACAGATTTTTCTATCCGCCGTCACAGGGAAAAAATTAAGTAAATAAATGAAATGACCGACATTCTTGATCGCGTTTTGGTACAATGATCAGGAGAAGTGTGAGATTAAGACGGTTTTCAAAGGGCACTCAAACTATCTACATTGCATTGCTGCATGCAAGTTGAGCAATCAGGTCATTATTTTTCCTTTTTCCGTGAATAATCTAGAACCAAATGGTTGTTTAGCTGATTCAGTTTCGGCTTTCCTGTGTCTTATGGTTGCCTCATTTGGGTTGTTTTCATTTGAACTTAAATTTACCGAGGAAAGTAAGTCCTGAAAGTATGCATCTGGGACCCAAAGAAAAAACTACAAATAGCATCATCTAGGAAGCAACTACAAACCCACTCTAGCTTTTATACGGAAGACTAGCATCCAATCTTGAATAGAGGGCTCCCTCAAAACTACTTCAAATTAACTGTCTGGGTCACTGAAGACACCAGCGGAAATAGATGCATAAACATAACAATCCTAATAGCTTTAACCTTAGAGGGAGAAAAAATATAAATTTCTATGAGCTAAAACTCTCTTGCATACGAGCGATATGAATGTAAAATCACTTAAAAAGAGGCAACAGAGAGATTTGTTCAAACTAAATTTCACTCAAAAACGTTGATCTTTATTTTCTTCTCTTATATTTCTTATTTTGTTGCATTTCAGATCATAACTGGTTCAGAAGATGGCACTGTACGAATATGGGGTACTTAATTTACTGTACAACAGGGACATGGTAACATGCATTAATGAGAAAACGAACATCTCATCTGCATGTTTCTTTTGTTTTCTGCCACTTGATTATGGGTTGAATAGCCTTCATTTTTAATAACGGATGTATCTGACTTGATTGAATTTTGTGACCTGATGTAGATTGCACAGCTGGGAAGTGTGTCCAAATAATTGATCCCATACAGGATAAGAAATCAGAAACACCTTATCCATGTGTTAGTTGCATTGCTCTTGATTCTAGTGAGAGCTGGTTGGTAAGAGATCATTCGATAACATGTTACCATATTTTAAATTTGTTCGCTTGCACGACTTATCTATCCTTTCTGGTTCTATTTTGAAGAGATGCAAATGGTTATATTTCATTCTTACTTTATTCTATTGGTCCATACTATTTTATTACTCTGTGCTATAATGTTCTGGCTTGAAGTCTTGAATTCTCCATATATCTGTACTGTCACAGGCGTGTGGAAAGGGCCAATCTTTGTCACTCTGGAATCTTCCTGCTCGTGAATGTGTTTTTAGGACGACAACTCGTGCTTGTATCCAAGATGTTTTATTTGATGATAATCAAGTAAGGTCTTGCATAATTTGCATCAAATACATTGTTTCTTTCTCGTCAGTTAGGTTCAACTTCTCATTTGTACTAGTTGTTATGGATGGTTTTTCACAAGCCATATCGAGTTCAACTATGTCTATCTCCGTCGATAGCTTAAATTATTTTTGACAAACGTTAGAACTTTTGATATAACAGTGATATCTTCATTCACTGTCAGCTATTTGGTTTTTTAAAACACTTCTGTTTCATGTAATGCTTTCTGGGCCATCTTTTACCTCTCACAATCCTACATTATTTCAGCATATTTTAGCTGTTGGAACAGAACCATTACTCACGAGATTCAACATGAATGGAGAAATTCTTTCACAGATTCAATGTGCTCCTCAATCTGTATTTTCCATTTCTTTGCATCCTTCCGGCGTAAGTTTCCTTTTATCCTCCACTTTTACCTTTCCACTTAGCCACTAGTATTTGTTACCTAACAGTGGGCAATATTTATCTTAGCCTAAAATTTTAACACAAATCATAGCCTTAACAAAAAAGCATACCTCAAATCTGTAGGCGTGACTTAAACCTTTAATTTTCTTACATATCGGGAGAGTCAAAAGAATATCATTTGATTTGACATATGGAGATTATAAATGATGCAAAAACATTTGTATTTTTGTTATCTCGAGTTGAATACACATCAAGTCACTGCAATTATTACGTGTTACGTTTGTTTCTTTTCTAGGTTACAGCCGTATCTGGTTATGGGGCTCTTGTAGACATCATTTCGCAATTTGGAAGCCACTCATGTACATTTCGTTGCAGAGGTGTATAGGTAACTTGTCAAAGCACTTTATTGTCATGGTTGGCACTTGCAGACCTTTGGCCCCAGTTATTAAAGACTTTAAAAAGCAATGAATTCTAGTCCGGTTCTATGTCTTGCTATCTTGTAGCTTGCTCTCGGCACTATTTGGATGCCGAGTTTTCATGGTAGTTGGACTTGGGACTGAATTATTCCTTGTAGCAGCATCTGATGCTCAAGATCATATGCTTATGCTAAATTATGTCAGATTTTGAAGGAATTTCCCAGTTTTCCCTTTTAATCGGGTTACTCATGTACAGATGCACCACCCAACATCCAACCTGAATCTTTAACGTCGGATTTTGGTAGTAATTCCCACCACCACTCTTTACGTGAATCGAAGAAAATCAATTCCTTAATAGATTCATAAGAAGGATATTATCATACACATCATGATTCAAGGTTTTATACGTTGGATGGGACACATACATAAATATTTATTTGTATATATAAGCAAGAATCTCAACCGAATAGATTGGTATGATAGTGCTAGCTATATATTGGTCTTATTACATGTCCAGCGGAACTATAACCAAATATTGATACAGGCTTCCGTTTGAGGGTGGAATAAGGGCAAAAAAACACGAGATTTGTTGAATAAATGTCATGAATCTTCTCCATCGAAATTAGCACAATCGGTGACCTGGATTGAACAATTGTTTTGAGCGTTTTGTTCGCCGAAAGGAGGCGGGCTCTGATGACGATGAAATTAGGGCATGATGTCTCCTAGAGGAGGCGATTCCGGATGGATGGCAGACGCGTTGTGCCAATGTTTTTTTTTATTATTATTTGAGTGATCTAGGATTCTACCAGGGATGATTTTTAAATTGCATATTTTCCTATAGTCGATGGGAAAATTTACACGACTCTTGCTGTTAAATCGACTATTTGACACCCTACGTTATTGATACATGTGTCTATTTAATCACTCTTGAATGCCTTTCAAGGAAACAAATGATTGACCACGATGTACAAATCAAGGGATGAAATTGCTTGAACTTAAAGATGGATACATCAAATCAAAGGAGTGGAGCATAATGAGTGGAGAGAGATGAAACATAGAAAAGCCAGAAATTTTAAAATTTTGTATAAAATTTGGCGCACGACCGTGGGATATAAGCTAGTAGCAGCAAATTATTTATCAAAGAATGTCCCTTAGGCGCAGACATTGAAACTGGGAGAGAGGCCGAAACAAGTCATGGGACTAACCAGCTTTGAAAGACAGAAATGTAACTTTAAGAGGGGTTTATTTGATGATAAATAAAATTCAAATGGCGAAACATAATTTAGCAACTCTTAACGTATGAAATCAGGGATATATAAAGTTTTCCCAACTGATTGCCTAAATACATATTACCAATGTGAGTTTTTCTATTTGGATTTTCTCCTCCGCCATGAGTCAATTAGAATGGAGAAGAAGCTCGTGGGATTGACGTAAGCGGGCAAGGATGACTATATTTTTGGGAGCGAACTCCGGACGTGAAACTTCATAAATAATAGTTAAAAATGAATACCCCACTAGCTAATTCTAAATTAAGTAATAGGTAAAAGAAGGATATCCATATGTTAGAATGAGACCAAGGGGACATGGTATTAAAGACCCACGCCACCACGACTCAGTTAAACGAACAGTAACTTCACCATCTCTGATTCTGTTATACAATCCACTCTAAAGTTTTCATCAATTATGAACAGTCTTGAGAACATCTGTTCTCGTGATATTCGAATTCACATCTTCACCAAAGAGAATAGTCAAGATTCTTAAATCCGATCTCATGTCTATAACACAATTTGCTGACTTACAGGAATGTAAGAATGTAGGTGGCATTAGAGAATGCGCCTTTTCTCAATCATCAAAATGCAAGCTTTCGATGCCCTTTATTGTGGAATCGTAATTCCTTGCGGTAGGATTGTTCCTCCCAGAAGAAATATGCTTTGGGTCCGAGGATCCACCAAGGGGTGAGATTCTTTGTCCACTTGATATTTTGTTTATCGTCGCTCGACTAGCTTCAGGAGTACGAGAACGATTGGGTTCAGAATCATTTCCCAATGTGAAAGTCTCGCGACTTCCAGAAACAGCACCACGCCTCAGTGATCCACTAGACCTTCCAAAGAAAGTGGAGCTTGACTGCTGCAAAATCCAACCATACAAATTACAAAATATGACAGGCAAAAAAAGACAGGCGACGCAAGATATATGAAATTATAAAATGCACAGATTTTAGTTTTTGGCGAAACTTGTGGAGCTATTCATTTTACCTCGAGTTTGGCCACTAAATACTAGAAGCACCGATCTATTCAGACTGAACGATGCTATATCATGTTAAAATGAATTTCTTACAAATAAGTAGGCAGGCATTGGAGTTTCCACTTAATGGTCGCACATTCAAGTCCAGATATACCTACGATCACCACAAAGTTTTAATCTGCAGGCTTACCATGGCATCTTTGCTCGTTGAATCATTTACAACAGGGCTTTTATGTCTAGGAAAGCTCCCAGCATTTACAACCTGTCCGGAACTTCTTCTCCTGGATGGATCGTCTGAAGAAGTGCCTCCTAGCCTCCCTTCTTCCTCAAGACCTACATAAAAACCACATATGCCAAGAGATATCCTTGAGTGTGAGTGTGATACCAAATTACCAACACAAAATAAACCAAAATAATTTTAGAAGCATATATGGCCTTGACCCTAGAGATCGTTCCACGAGGTAAAACTTACATAAATCTTAATAGTACCCCGGCATCTGACGACAGGAATTTGAGTTTTTGAGAAAAACATAAATTAAATCAATTGATCACCTATTCGGAATAAGAAAGGCAGACAACAGATGCATGAAACAGTACCTGGCAGCCTTTCACCATTATGAATCGCAGGGGGCAGTCCTGAGGTCATAACAGCACTTGGGCCCTGAAACAAGCATGCATCATATGCTCAAATGAACATAATGAAGAGATCCCAGATTGTTAGGAGGCAAGGAACCAGGAGAATTTGCATTGTTCGTCATTAATCAAACCAATATAGCTCACTTATACAAAGCTCCCCTAAAATATGAATACAAGTGTCACTTATCAAATATTTAATTCTAATGATGCACATTCTAGTGACCAAATCATCTTGATTGACGCCTTGATTCTTAGCACACCCCCTCAAGTTCAAAGATTCTTGATTGTGGTGTTTCACCTACCCGGGAAGGAGGAGTGGCCATCTGTGACTGCTGATACTTCAAGATAGTCCAATCAAAAACGTAGTCAAACTGAAAACCTGAAGCAAAAGTACATGCATTAAATATTCAAAACTGAAAGGAGTTCACACAAAGACAACATATTTTGGCCAGATTTTCTAGACCTTCGCGAATGAAGAGGTCACGGAATATTCTCTTGAGATAAGCATAATCTGGCTTGTCCTCAAAACGCAGCGAACGACAGTAATGGAAGTATGATGCAAACTCTGTTGGGTAGCCCCGGCACAATGACTGAAGAAAATGCAAGCTCACAGTTGAACTTCCATTAAGACGCACTACTACCAAACACAATGTTCCAGCATATGATTACCTCGATAGAAGTCGAAACCTTTTTCTCGCTTATTTTCTCATATTTTTGTTTCTTAGTTCCTGCTTTTAGTCCCTGCCAAGGAAGGCTGCACAGAGTTTAATTCATGAGACAAGTTTCCACATGATTAGAAACCAAAATTATGAAGGAATAAATCAATAGTACCTTCCCCTTAAAAAATACATTAGGACATATCCAAGAGATTCCAGATCATCTCTCCTGCTTTGTTCTAAAAGGATATCAGTAGCATCTCAGTAAAGTTGGAACTTTAACTAACATTAGTGCAAGGGCTAAGTTAAATAGAACATAAAGAGACGCATACCAATACCCAGGTGAGTATTCATGCTGGCATATCGTGCAGTTCCAGTCAAATTTTTGTTCTCCCTGCATTGTAAAGACGAAAACGTAAAAGTCCAAATAAAGTAAGCATCTAAAGAAGTGTTCAATGGTTCACATTGAACTACATCCACACACACACACACACACAGAGAGAGAGAGAGAGAGAGAGAGAGAGAGAGAGAGTATGACAATGAAGTGGGATCAAACAAATTTAAACAGTAACGGTCTCCTTATATCTGTACATTTGCTCTTGATCTGATCTGTTACTTTCCAAAATGAATATATTACCAGAGGATAGAAACAAATGATATAAAAAATACCCACATACAAGGGTGTCAAATTTATTTACCACTATGTGGATCACTATCTCGTTCAATCTCAACCTCAAGGTACATTTATTCCTAATTACCTAATTATACCAGCTCATTTTCATAAAGAATTGGGAGAGAATAATTTTGCGAAGATCGACTTACAGCCCTTTTAAGCCTTCAATCCAAGGAGTTCTGACACTACGATCAAACACAA
Source organism: Haberlea rhodopensis (assembly GCA_907163345.1). Lineage (NCBI taxonomy): Eukaryota > Viridiplantae > Streptophyta > Magnoliopsida > Lamiales > Gesneriaceae > Haberlea > Haberlea rhodopensis. The sequence continues at coordinate 2,502,836 of CAJQUN010000078.1, forward strand.
GAAGAAAAACTGTAAATAGACTCTAATCTACTTCTCTTTGTACAGATTTTACTCCAAGGAGTGATTTTGTTTTCCTTCTCTTTCTTGATTAAAATGATGGTGTCTCCCCCTTGTTCTGAAGGTAAAGCATTTGCAAAATAGTTTGAGTCCTATTACCCTGGGTCCCCAACAAATGTAAATCATGATAACCAACCAGCAGCCATTATTGTCAATGCTCTCAGTTATGCATAATTGCTGCAATCAATGCTGATGTAAGGTGGTCAACGAAGGAAGTTAACCAATACACTCCTCTGACCTGTAAGGAATATGTTGATGAGTTGAACTGTCTCTAAATTTCTTGGCCAGACCAAAATCAATTACGTAAACCTAATATTAATGTCAAAAGCAACACAGTACATTAGCATATCTTAAGGAATAATCTAATTAAAGCATACAAACACGTAAAAAACCTGATTTGCACGCCGTCCCAAGCCCATGAGGAAATTGTCTGGCTTGATATCTCGATGTAAAAATGATTTTGAATGGACAAATTCAACACGATTGATCTGAAAGCGTTATTAGGCCAGATAAAATATCACAAAATGTCTTCCTATAGTAATGCCATGGGTAACAAGTATAAGAAGGTTAAAATAACCATTTGATCTGCAAGCATGAGTGCTGTCTTCAGTGAAAGTTTCCTAGTGCAAAAATTGAATAGATCTTCAAGACTCGGTCCAAGCAAGTCCATAACTAGAACATTGTAATCTCCTTCAACTCCAAACCATCTCAAGTTCGGTATCCCAGCTTAAATGTGATGAACAAATAGAATTAGGGTCCATAATATGTTGAAGAAAAATCCATCATTAGACCAATAATGAAAAATAACATTCGAAATGAATCATTACTTCCACCCTGTAAAATTCTGTACAGTTTTGACTCATACAGCAACTGGGGATGTTTAGTCTTCACATTTTCCTGAAATCATAAAACAGGATAAAAAGTTGGAATCCCATGCGAATAAATGATCAGGGAAACTCATGGATTCATAAGAAGATAAAGACCACGAACTCCCGCACTCCCCCACAACAAAAACAAAAAACAAAAACAAAAACGAACAGTACATTCAACCCAAGAAAACGATTTGTTGTTCACAAAATAGCACAAGTTTACCAAGAAGATGGAATAATAAGAATCCAATTTCAATCGTTATTCACATCCAAAAGATGAGTGTGGCAGAGATGCGTATGCTTCGTTGGATGTGCGGTAAGACCAGAAGAGATAAAATAAGGAACTAAGATATTCGAGCTGAAGTAGATGTAGCTTGTATAGAAGAGAAGATGCAAGAAAGCGTTTACGTTGGTTTGGTCATGTTCGACGTAGGCCTGCGGTGCACCTGTGCGTCTAGTGGAGTCCATGGATTTCGGCCAGTTCACAAGGCGAGAGGACGACCGAAGAAGACATGGCTCGAAGTTATACGCAAAGACTTGGAGTGCAAGGGGATTACAGAAGATATGTTGACCGACAGAAGCGTTTGGAGAAGACTGACGAATGTGTCCGACCCGACTTGATTCTCTCCATTGTTCATGTAGCCTACCCCAATTCATTGGGATTAAAGGCTTAGTTGTTGTTGTATTCACAACCAATCGATAAGAGTTTTGAATATCACATCGGACATTGCTGTTTGCATTCACACAAAAGTCAGCGGAACATTTTCAGAGGAACGGAAGACAGCAGACAACTGCCAACTTTATTGAAAAAAAACACAATGGTCAATGCAGTCCGTGAAGTAAAATAACTGCCACCAACAATATAATATATATGTTGGTAACTTAGATACAATAGCACAGACAACTTCCTACGTCGCATAAGGGGGTCTCAACTCTAAACTACACTTCAACAATAACTGAATCTCAAGTAACCTGTTTCTTCTCCAGTATGAACTTGTGATGAAAACTGACAGCTAGATTTAGTTAATGAGCCTCCAAGAGAAATTGCGGAAAAGACATTCTTTTGGCCGTCTAGTGTCTCATAGATACTCTAACTTGAGACCAAATGAAAATTTAGTTTGGAATCATACCTACAATTTGTGCTAGGAAAAAATTAATTCTATATAATTCTAAATAGCTGCCAAAAAGAACAATTTTTTCTAATTACAAAAAGCAGTAGTTCCATCTTTCCCAATGAAAGGATTGTAAAGGAAGTCTAAGATGCACCTCACACCATTTAAGAATGAACTATTATCCACCAAAGCGTATGTTTCAGATACCGACTTTTAACCACTTTGGTAATTTAAACGGAAATGGCTATGTTTAGAAAGAAAAAAAAACTATAGCAATAATTGACTAATGTTTCAGATACTGACTTTTAAGAACTTCGGTATTTAGAAGGAAAAGGCTATGTTTAGAAACAACAAACTACAGCAAAAATAGACCAATGCATATACTTCAGATACAATTCTTAACAACTTCGGTAAATTATGGATATGGTTATGTTTAGAAACAACAAACTACAGCAATAATAGAGTGACAATCACGTCATTCATGCTGATAAGATTAATAGAGATCCGGCCATATCATTAACCATGCAAGCTACTACGAAAGCTGTAATTGTAGATTCTACTTATCTTCCATGATAGAGAAAAGAACAGCAAACCAAGCCACTTACATCCTTACCACTGAGGGCAAACTAAATCTACATTCAAAACTCAGAACTACGAGAAATTATTCTCGTTCAAGCATCAAATTCTAGGAATAATTCTCTTCAATTATTTTGGTACAACAGAACAAAATTCTCAGAGACGACAAACTAGTCAAGACCCAAAAGAACATGAAGACAAATAGAATGAGAATTCTCCACAAATTGACATTTGAATATCATCAACGTTCTGTATAAACCTCAATTTCCATTCTACACATCACACTTCACGAAAGAAGCAAATGATTTTTCATGAAACAATGAAAAAGATACTAAAAAAATAAGGAAATAGACAACTCACAAGCTTGATTGCCAACTCCTCGTTATTCTGAATATTAGTCCCTGTACCCCAGTAAATTAATCAACAATTAACAGAAAATCAACATAATCACGTCCAAAACCGACGAAATTGCTTGAAAATTTAACAGTTGTAACTACCAAGATAGATCTCTCCGAAGGATCCACTACCAATTTTCCGACCTAGCCGATACTTGTTCCCCACTCGCAGCTCCATTGACAACAACCTAGATTTCAGCTTTCCTCTTCGTACAAAAAAATCATCGGTAACGAAACTTCAGGAAAAAGTTACACAGATCTACAGGCCAATTTTACGGATCTATAGCATGAACTTGAGAGGATAAGAAGCAATTACTTCCCACTTTAGGAAGAACACAGTAGGTTTAGAGGACGTAAGAAAGACAATCTACGAATCTCGATCGATATATGTTCCTTTACGTTGTTTTGGCGTTAAAAAGCCAAAGAAAAGGGTGTGCACAGCACGCGTTGAGAGCGCGTGATGGGAGGTTTGATTTCGGTGAGATAGGATTGGGTTCGCTGGTGATGATGCTCGTGGGGAACCGTGGTCACGTGAGACACGTGACACTTGCATTCTCTTACACACCCAATTTATTAGCAACCTAGTTATTACTTAATAAATAATTGTGACACCAAAATATAGTGGTAAAATTATATTTAATATCTTATAATTAGGTCTAAATTTTATTTTTTTTAATTATTATTTTTAGGTCTAAATTTCATTTTTTTAAATTATTATTTTTAAAAATATGGTTTATATTCTAAATTTTTATTATTGATAATACTTAGCATTCTCTTGACTCAATTTTATACTTTTATCAAGATTTATTGTTGCATTCCATCATCTTCAAACTTAGATTCCGCTAAACTAGTTGTTGTAAATTTTCAAAAAAAAAAACATTGGGTATCAAAATTCGCCAGTTCTGTAATTTTGAAAAAATAAAATTTGACACCCAAAAGTTTATTTTATTTTTTAAAAAAATTGTAAGAACTATTTTAAAGGGTTCTAAAGTTTGAGGATGTATGACGATGATGAAATGTGGTGATGCATCTTCAATAAAATATAAAATCGAGTATATATGATGTAAAGTGTTACAAATAATGAAAGTTTATGATGGAAACTTTAATTTTTCAAATTATAGTTGTAAAAGTGAAATTTGTACCAAATTATAGAATGTTAGTTTAATTTTCCCAATTATATGAATTTTAGAGCACCTATAATTAGAGAAGTCAAATCAGGTCAGCCAAATCCCACCCGACCCAATCCACCCAACCTATAATCTAAATATAGTGGCCTATTTAGACTCGCCTCCAAGTAAGGTTAAGCAAAATTTCAGTTAAACCGAATCAACCGACTGGAAATTCGATCGGATAATTCAACTAACCAGTTTTGTGTGGCGGGTTGGACCGGTCTGACAGACCAAACTCAAATTGACAGCTATACCTATAATATACATTTTGTTCAACTCAATTAGTTAGTTTAAATAAAATTTGTTTATACCAAAGTCACAAATCATGTAATGAGAAGCAACATACATGACAGAAAAAATAAATTCGCCAAATCAATTCTCGAGTGCAAATTAAACATTCATTATGCTAAAAAAAAAATTTGTAAACTAAAAGATTCTGTATCATAAATTTGTAATTTTGAACACGAAAATATTATCAAGTAATGAATCAACCAAGCCCTCAAACTATGCCAAGGAGCAAAAAGCATAGAAACAGAAACAAATGAATAAAAACAATGGAGGTTTGAGTTAGTTCTCTTTATCCAAAAGCTAAAAGATCAATCAATCCAGCTGGTGCTACTCTTATACAAATCCCAGCTAGTTTTCCATCTTCATCAAGCTCAGTTAGTTAACCACAGCAACAGGGGTCCTCGGACTCGGCAGCCCCATACATGCTACTCGTGGGGAGAGTCGAATCTTTGGACTAGGCCGTGGCGATGGTATGCTCCCGTAGATGTTGACAGGTCCACATGCCACTCGAGGTGAAAGGTTAACTTGTTCGAGTGCTCGGGTTTGTAGCTCTGCAGGGTACTCCCGGACACATCCAATGCGTGGTCCAGCTCCTGTGCTCCATTTGCACGACATACGTTTAGCCAAGTTGTACACAGGCTTACTCTCTTCTGATTTGTTGAGACTAGAGTTGGTTCTTGGAGGCGATTCGGGTCTAGTGATAGGGGGAAGATCATCGTCTGTTGCACATCTCTGAATGAAATAAGAGATAAAAAAAACTAAGATCAAATGGGAACTTAATTTGCAGATTAATTTTTTTTTAATATTTCCAAGACCTACCGCTACGTTGGCAAGATCTACATGGTGCTCCTCAAGGAAGCCTATGAATTCCTTGAAGTTTTCTTCAGTTGGGAGATAGTGACCACTATACGGCCAGATTGCCTGTCAAAAAATTTGCCAAAGTCTGGTCAGGATCGCGCATGAATTTAACCGTTAAGCGCATGTGTGTTTATTTACCTCAAGAACACCTCCACTAGCGACCAATCTTCCAGCTGCTGTAATGGCTCCTCCAGCTAGGAAACTTGAGTGCTGAAAAAGGCCCTTTTTCTTCTGTCCTACATACAAAGTTCTTGTCGTGCTTAGAACGAATATCCATTTTGTCCCCTCAACTGTATCCACCAAAACACCACTTTGTCTGTAAACAAGTTTCCCATTTTCGAGCATGACCTCGTATGCTTCCCTCTCTTTCTGGTAACAATAAATGATGGATTAGTAAATGCCCCTTTGCAAAATTTAACATGTTCGATACATTTGAGCTGCAAAATCACATGCAAATGATGTGTGATCTTACTGGTCCTAGATATTTGATGCATTGACGTTGTAAATTGGTTCGAGGGCACTTTTCAAGGTTTATTTCTTTTCCATCTCCAACATCCAACCTTCATCACAGGACAAAAATAACATATTAAAGTTTATTTTGAGATTCGTGTTCATTACTTCTCAGAAACAGGAGTTTTCAAACATGACCATTTGCTTTTATGGTTTCTAGAGACAATAAATACAGACTCACCAGTAAAAGAAAGGTTGTGAACTTTCACTCATGAACCAGATGTCATAATAGAGATGCAAAGTATGTCCATATCGATGTCGTGGATCAATCTGTTGAAATAAAGCAAACAAAATATGAATCACTGGGCTAAACTATAGCAAACTTGATTAGATCTGATGCCCTTAAAAGTTTTTGGAGATTTACTGCTTCAAGCCAGTGCCGAAGAGCCAGTTTTTGAGCCTTTTCATCGTTGCACAATCCCTTTCCAACCTGCAAGATATTCGATCTTTAGTCCAAATTCGGCAAAAAAAACTAGAAAAAGAAATTGCAGGAAAACAAGATTTAAAGAAACATAAAAGGTAGTTGATATGGACCTTGGCTACTCTGGTACACGCTCTACCCCATCTTGAGACGGCAGTTTGTGGTTTCTCATCATTGAAGAACGATTCAGAACTCCGTTTTAGAGCTGCAAAATCCAAGGCCTTCCACCTATAGAATTTCAACATGACCAAAAAACGTTAGTTAACCAATAAAAAGCCAAGAAAATGGGGTACAACACGAAACAACTCAATGATCAGCAACAAACCATAGCTCCTCCACAACAACTGCACAATCTGCAAGGTTTCTTCGAGTCCGGTAGCTCTTATAGACCTTTTGCAGCTTCACAGCTGCTGCATCAAGCTCACTAACCGGGCGTGGAGTAAATAAAAACTCAGGTTCAGGGAGAGAAGCAGTGGAAACTGATGTATAAGTATTACCATTTGAATTCACATTCAAATCATCAGGTTCTGAATTCCGGATTTCTTGAACTAGATTGAATGAAAGTGTATTTTCAATCACAAGTTTCTGGGGCTTGCAGTTCCATTTATCAAAGCTATCGGCTCTTAAATTCATTGCTTGATTTGCACCAGTAAAGCCCATATCGAGTTTCAAACCGAAAAGACTGTACTTTGTAACTTCATGCCAAGTTGAAACAAGCAACGACAACGATAATCCCATCCTTTCAAGGCCTCACCTACACAATTTGTTGCAAACTCTCCATCAATCACAAAAGAACATAGAAAAATTTGCAGATATAAGAAACAACGATTCTTCAACGAAAAACAATTATTGTCAGGTTAATGTGTCGAATCAGCATCACAAGCAAAAACTACAAAACTTTACATTAGATCATTAACAGGGACCAATAAAACAGTATGTAGTGCGACAGTTTGGGTAATATTTGAAGCTGGCAGTTTCGAAGTTCACGTGTAATTTTCCCCTAAATATTTCCAAGTTCCTATCAGTCTTTGGGTTCCACCTATTAGGCAGTCACCAAATGGAACATAACCATGGACCAACAGAGCCAGGGGTGGCGGGTGATCGCCCGCTCAGACAAGAAAATGTATAAAACACAATAATTCTGCTAAAAATCAAGTTCCCAACCCCAACCCCCAATAACTATTGCTCCTACAGCACAAAGCGCTTCATTGTCAAGAACTTAAAAAACAAAAAACCGTATCGAATCCTTGAAGAAATAACTCATCACTCACCGGATATTCACCACCTCAGCGTCTTCGAGCCCTTTTCCTGCCCAAAAACTAGATCACGTTGTGTTTTAAATTGTAATCACCACCTCCCCTTATATATATATGATGATAAATTGAAACTTTTTCAAAGACGAGTAGCACGCACACATTAGAGACTCTACAGTGGAGTTTGAAGTCTTTCGCCACTCAGATTTACACCAGGAAAACTGTGTGCGTTTTCTTGAAATGTGAAAGCATAAAAATGGTGGGTCTTATTCAAAAGTTTGGTGCTTCTTTGAATCAATTCAAAGCTTGATTCTTTGAAACACAATTCTTTGGAATTGAAAATATTTGCAGGAAGTCCGTCCATATTTTATATTAACCCCGCTCAGCACTCCGCACGCAGAGAGGAAAGATTGTCAAAGTAAGTACGCTGTCAAAACGCTGCTTCCCATGAAAGATCTGTACAGACGGTAGCCCAATATTATATTATTATAAAGAAAATTTTTAGCTGCAAATCTTCTTTTGCTTTAGAATTGTCGTTTTTTTTTTTTTTTGAAGACTTATTATGAAGTCAACTAGCAAATTGCCGACTAGAAAATGAAAATGGTAAAGGATATCGAAAGTTGAACCACCGCCAACAGGCTTGAAGTCATGAATATACAACAAGCGCTGATACGAAGATATATGAAGATTTTTTTAAAAATTAATTATTATATGAAAATATAAGGAAAAATATTTTTTTAAAAAAATTAATGTTGAGGAAACCAAAACGAATTCCATTATTTCATCCTCTCATTTTTTTTCCTAATTAACTATGGTTTCGTTAATAGATCATGATTATAATTACAATTATGTTATTATATAATTGAAAAAATCTCGATAAATTAATACTCAATAAATTAATAACATCTATATTAATAATTTAATATTCGATAAATTAATAACATCTTTAAATTAATAAAATTTTATGATCCAAATATTATTAATTTATAACACTGTATATAGTTTTCAGTTTAAAAGTGTGCTGAGTTGAAGAATAAGTCAAATAAGTTTGTATGTGTGTGCAACTAAACTTTAAGTAAATAGATTCTTTTATTACATATATAATAATATTGTTTTAATATTTAATTATAATTGATTATTAAATATTGATATTCTAATACGTGAAATATATAATTAATTAGATAAAGGATCAACTAGGCTAATATAACTAGAAAGGTTAACACGATAAAAGTAATAATATGTTGGAGTTAGGTGAACTTGGAATATATATAATTCGATTCGGAAAATAATATAGTTAATAACTTCTTTTTTTTTGTATTATACGCAATAATATATTATATATAAATATGAAGGCTGCTTGACTCGATTCTACCTAATATTGTTTGGAGTTGTCTTTAAACATATAAATTGCAATTAAATTTTTTGGGATAATGATGAGTCCCTTACCTAATTTTGATGCATTAATCATAAATAAAGCCGAGCTTCGGGCCTAGAGAACTTGGTGAAAGCACACTTTCATTTTGGGGATTACTCGTATTCGAGTCTTGTAGTGTACGAAAAAAAATCTTCAACCATTCCCCTAGAAATAAATTAATAGATAAAGTCGAATAAAAAATAATTCATTACTTAGACCATATAAATTCGGGAAATGCATGCATTTTACTTATTGAGTAAACAACAACTATATCTTTAATTTCATGGATTTGGATAGGCTACAACCATAGAAAGAATCAAGTTGGATCGCACATATATGTCAGTTTTTACCAAATGTTTTTGTCAGGCAGAATATCATCATTAACCTTTTTGGAATCCATATATTTGTGTATAACTTCGAAATATCTTTCTTCGGTCATCCTCTTGCTCTCTTGAATTGGTCGAAATCTATGAACTCCACTCGATGTATATGTGCATTATGTCGTAAGTGATCATCATCATAAGCAACTTTCTTATATCCTCTTTTCTATATAAATCACACATACTTTAACTCAGATATTTTCGTTCCTTATTTTCTCTTCGGAACTTACCATATCCCCAATGGAGCATAGGCATGCTTATTGAGGAAATGATTATTTTAAAATATTTTTAAGGTAAAAACATAAACAAAACTATGTTTTGGGAGACATGGTCAAAAGTAATTCATCGTTGAAATTATTGAAATGTGTACGTTATTTGGTAAATTAAATGAAAATAATTTATAGTACATTTGTATGCTAAAATGGTATGATTTATATGAATAAATATTTAATTAGAAATATTTGTGAAACAAATTCTCTCAAATGGTCCTTTTCGCCGACTTTGCCGGTTATCTGGAAAATCTTTTAAGCTGTATTTCAGTATTCATACAAATGATTATGATTAAATACATTTAATCACAATTTTCTTGTCTTATTTTATTTTAATTTGTAGCAAAAAATTTTCCGATATACTATAATAATTATAATCATATCTTAAATGTTTCTAATAAAATTCATTATATCTCTAATTTACATAAAACTGAGATATATTATATTTAAAATTTTAAAAATATAACACTTGGATTATTATATTTTAATATTTCTTTTATAAAAAAACATAATCTTTCCTTGTAAACCTCGTAGTAATCTATTTAAGGTGAACGAGATAATTTATGAATTTAGCACATAAAAGGATAGTTAAATAAGATAACATCTTCGCTAACTTACAATTATTTGTAAATTAATGTGAGAATATAATATTATGTATATATCATTAAAAATCGAAAGTCGAAACTTCGAATCATAACTTGTCAGACATTGATGATATGACTTCATTGAACTAACATTGTGGAGATTCATGATGAGCTAATTGTAAATGTTGATCAAATGATAAATCTTAATTAGATCATATATTTTCTTACGAAGTAGATCATGGTAGGCTGCATTACTTCTTGTTGTTGTAGATTGTATTATTCATCTAGTAATAGGCAAGAATGTAGAGGAACACATGTATTGAAATTAAGCAAGAAAAACACGAGTAAAAGTCGAATGTTTGAAAAAAAAAGTATGAAAATGAAAAATCCGGCACCATTGTGCTTCCTGAAAAAATTCCATTCAGCTAAAGGAGGCTCTCAAACGCCTCCCAGGGGGCGCTAGAGCGCCTCTTGTGCTGCCCGAAATTTTCCATGCAGCAAATGGACAGAATGGGAGGCGCCCTAGCGCCCTCCAGTGAGTGCTAGGGTGCCTCTTGCCCGTTTTCAAAGGGATTTGCATCTTTTCGTGTGTAGGGTGTGGCTTTGCATGAATGATGCTTTGAAATGATATCTTTTGGTCATGTCTATAAACAACATCCTCACTTGAATTAAATACACTTTTTATGCAGAATTAACATCAAATTCTTGAGAGAAATTAAAGATTAAAGAGCAATATCATTCATATTCATATTTTGTTCTTGAGAAAAGAGATTTTACAACATGTGTGGTTGTGAGGATTGTGGTTTGTAGTGCAACTATCACAAGCGAAAGTCGTTGTATCTTGGGAGAAAATTGACATATACCATATGTACCGTCAGCGGGGCAAAATCTTCTTAAGGAGAAAGTGTGAAACACTTGCCTTGACTTGATCATCATCATTCTTAAATTTCCTTCCCCGCTGTATACATCCGTTCCAGGGCTGGAACTAACAATTATATCATATATTTTCTTACGAAGTAGATCATAGTAAGCTGCATTATTGAGATTAAACACTTAGCTGCTGTTGTTGTAGAAGGTATTATTCATCTATTAAATAGGCAAGAATGTGGAGGAATACATGGATTTGAAAATCAATTCTCTCCATGCGGGCCATAATTTTTTGCTAATGGACCTCGATTTACCAGCAAACACAAAGTTTCGTCTTTTCAGAATGTTCAAATATGCAACTTGGTTACAACAATCCTGGACATTCAAAGAGCTCCTAATAACTGGTCGTTGGTGTTTCCATATGATGTTCTTTTCCCTAGCCATTAAAATCAAATCCTTGTGTTCAAGAAGTGCTATTGTGCTCTATGTTGCTTTTACCGTGAGAATCGATAACCACCCATGAAAGTATGGTCCATGTATTCCACATCCAAAATCACGTTCACACAACTGCCCCACGTTTTCATGCCCCGCGGAAAATTGCTCAGTGATGGAGTGAGTGATGGAGTGAGCATATGTATGTCGTGTTTCTCCTCTTCTACCACAATCTCTTTCAATCACAAAAACACCATCTAAGTGAGATTGCTTAAGGCTTAGAGATTGCTTAAGGTTTAGAAGAGTCTTAACCAGAAAATAAACCATTATTGTAACCTGTGATTGAGTAAGAACAGCAATGGCGGTGTAGGTATAAATTTTCTGGGAAGTTTATTTGGGCTATTGAATAAGCAAAGCAACAAATGGCTTGATGAATAAATGTCGATACGAGATTTATAATCTACGTCCTTAAAATAATATTTCCTTGCAATAGTGCTTATGATTTCAATGGCAATTCGTTTCCCAAAATACAACGATTATGACTCATGATAGAAACACTTCAACTCACGAGTCAATAAATCACAAAAGGCTTAAAAACACTCAAACTTTGAACAATGAAGAAATTATGAAGAATTTACAGATTTTTCTCTCAATATTGAGTTTAATCCTTCAAAATGCATGTTTTAATTAAAAAATGGTTGTTCTATTTATAGTAATCCAAATCACCAAAAGACATCATTTGAAAGCAATAATTCACGAAAATTGCTCATGCACGTGAAGGGAAACACCCTATGGAAAATAAAAATGTGCATGCAGCGATCGATCGTTTTCCTTGGCTGTGATTGATCACCGCCTACACTGCTAGCAGCGAATGATCGCTGCCCCAGCAGCCCCCATGCTCGGATTTGTTCGTTTTTTCCTACCGTTCGTTTTTTTTATTGTTAATGTCATTTCATTAAGAAAATTTCAAATAATCTCCCACATAAATTAAATTAATGCATGAGTGAAAATGCTAGAAATAGCGCCTTTAGCGAACTGCAATTTTCCATATTCGAAGTGGTCACACTTTGCACTACGTTGGTGATCTCTTAAAAGAGTATCACACTATACTCCAACATATTTATTTATACGTCTTAAGAATCATTAAATGCATTTGTATATCCTCGTACCCCTTTTGCAGGTTACACCTCTTATCATAGGAATGTGATGGAGATTAGTCTCCAAGGTGTTTCTCCAATCTTGTAATTGGTTGTCCTTTTTGAACCTAGATCTTGAGATCTTCGGTCAACTATGTTGGATATCCACAAGATTTTAATTTTGGGGCTTTATTCTCATGACTCTTGATAAACAATATACTTGATCTCTAGAAAGACCTTTAGTCAGCGGAGCCGTAATATTTTCCTTTGACTTCACATAGTCAATCAATATAATGACATTAGAGATCAACTGTTTAATGATATTATGTCTACTAAACCACCGGCTTTATATATTCTTTTAAGAATCCATTTGCATTATAATGGTTTCGCATTATGGATTCAATCTCTCCATGAATAGTATCTTCCAACATAGGAGGCTCAGGGCTAGATAATGCATAACTAACCACTCGTGGTTTACTTTCTAGTCATATGTTATATGAAGTCAGGACAGTAAGTCTTAGCCACTTTGGTCATCTTGCTACATCGTGGCTCTTCAATTTCATTTGAGTCACGGTTAGTCACTTCAAGTGTTCTTTCCGATGACTTATTCCCTTGTTTTCTTACAGGACATCTCTTTTCAAACAATACAATTTTTTTTGACTCAATGATTGTACCTTCATGCATACCACTTATTTAAGATTTATGTACCAAAAATTGATATGCACTACTTTGTCTGCATATCATATAAATATGCAATCTATTGTTTTAGACCCTCTTATTACTTACTATGGCTTTGGTAGTTCAACCTTAGCCAAACACCACCACAATTTCAAGTATATATAGGAAGGTTTGTGACCCTTCCACAATTCATAAAGAGTTTCGTCATTATTCTTGTGTGATATTTTGTTTAGAATGTGGTTAGCCGGCAGGATTGTCCCCCCCACAAGTTTTGGGGTAATCCTGGGCATATCAATATAGCATTCATCATCTCTTTTAGGGTTCAAATTTTACGTTTGGCGACGCCATTTGATTGTGGTGAACAGGGGCAGTAGTTTGGTTAATAATCCCATTTTCAGAGCTAAATTCATCAAATGATGTTCCATATTATCTAACTCCTTGCACTTTGAACATTCTTTTTTTCTTTTTCTTAGTTGATTTTCAACCTCATTCTCGTAGTGTTTAAACACTTCTAAGGCATCGTCTTTGCTACATAGCAAATAGACATAACAATATCATGTACAATCATCTATAAAAGTAATGAAATATTTTTTCCCACCTCAAGTTTACAGAAATAGATCACACAGATCCGTATGAATTAATTCAAGATGTGTCGAATTCTTTTGATTGAATGAAATGTCGGCTTCGTTAACTTAGCCTTCATACAAGTCTCACACTTATGTTTTAAGTTAATATCCATTGAAAGCAATACATTTAACTTTACTAATTTGTTAAGTGATTATAATTTACATGACCCAATCGATAATGCCATAAATCACGGGACTCCATCAAATAAGTAGAAGTATAAACTTTATCGCTTTCAAACGGACGGATAATCGCCATTGCATTATTCTTGAAAATGATATTTTCCATATGGCATTTTCCTACAAAAACTCCATTTTGGAGAGTACAAATTTTTTTTCCATATTTTAAAACTAGTCTAAAACCCACATTGACTAGTGCCGATCCGGATATCTGTTCATTCGATGTCAGGAACTGTAGAACGTCAACGAGGGTCAATTCCTTTCCCGAAGTCATTTTTAGTGAGATGCGGTGTTGGACGTGGCAACAAGGTATGTGGTATGAGATTCAAGATGCTTTAAGTAAAACTCATGGCCAACCAATAAGTCATGCAGTTATTCAAACATGAGTGACGTCTCACGGGCTCGAATTGGGGCTGCAATTTCATGGTGGGATGGTCCAAGGCCATTACGAACGTATAAGATGATATCATCGGCCGAGATAGGCTGATCGATGATGGTTAGTTCATCAGTTTTGCACTTGATTTAATGCAAAAATTCAGCAACATTTTGAGAACCAAAGACTGGCGCGAGAAAGATCATCTTTAAGTTGCATAACACAAGTCCGAGAGCGGCTGGCAAAGAGACAAATAAGGGTGGTCCAAGCATCAACAACAGTAGCAACATACGAGGCAAGCGGAAGAATTTCCAGCAAGAGGGAACCAAAAATCATAGAAAGAAGTAACATGCCCTATTGGAACCAATGAGTGAATTCCGGAGAGCCGTGGGTGGGGATAGGTGCTGTGATACTCGTGTTGGGATATGCCCTAAGACAAGTCACAATGTATTATGATTTTATTAATGGCAAATCATTATTATATCTTATTCGAATATCTGTGCAATATGTATTGATAAATAAGTTAATGTCCTTAGAATAATATTGTATTGTTCTTAAAGATTGTCCCTAGTCAAGTATTATCTTGAATAAGGATAATGATAATGCATTGAGACTAGTATGTTTTGATTGATGAATTAATTCATGGATATGAGATATCAAATCAACACATGGGTACATGTTAGAGAACAATGTACTGGACAGACCCACCATGAGAATGCTACATGGATAGTTATATGAGTGTCATAAGCAATTCTCATAGTGATAATAATGTATGTAATCCTTACGACTTGAGATCATCAGAGATCCCAACATAAGGAGTTATGTATCTTGATATTGTCAAACGTTACCTGTAATAGGGTAAACTATAAAGGCAAATATTGGACACACTACGAATTATGTAAAGGGATGTTGATTGATCAAGATAGGATTTGTCCCTCCTATATAACAGGAGAAGTGTTTGGGCCCTTGATCAAGTAAGACTAAAATGCATGGCCATGCTCGAATGAGTCGATATGTGATATCGAGCTTATTCGTTTATTCTAGTTCTACTTGGGGATCAAGAAATAAAAGATTGAATATATGAGTATGACTATTCCATGACTCATGTTCAATCTAAACACATGGACAAAGGGATTAAGTTACAAGGTTAATATTATCACAAGTTCTAAGGTTATGTCGAGTCAATGACATTCTTGTAATTTGGGTAGCCTTGATGTGTTGCTAGATACCGCTCATTGCTTGTGACATAAAATGAGATTCTATGTCACTGCCAACATTACAAGATCCTATCGGGTCGCACAAAAGATTAAATCGATAAGGGAAATTAAATTCATTGGATGAATTAATTAATTAAGAAGAGTCTTAATTACATGATTATAAGGATTTAATTAAATCATGGGTTTGGGCCCATGAAGCTTTATAAAAGTCTTGAACCTTTAATTAAATCTAATATATATATGATATCTAGGTTAATTAAGAATTAATTCTACACATCATAAAACCTAATAGCCTCCAAAATATAGAGCTCTCGGCCGCCACTTAAAACCACCATCATCGCCGCCGCCGATCGTGTGGGTTTTTGGTTTTTGATTGGCCGTCGTTGATCGGTTTTGAACCGTGAGTTCAGTTTTGGTTTAAGCAAAAGTCTAGCAACTTGTTCTTGAACGTCCCTTGTTCGATTTGATCGTGTGGATACCGTAGAGGCAAGATCTAGGAGGTGTTGCTCGTGACTCGTGATTTGGCATCGTTTCTGCATCAAACACGCTACAAGGGTGAGACTCTTTTAATCATTCCGATATGAATACTCTGTATAGGTCCATGGTTAGGAATCCATTTTTTTTTTATTTCCGCTGCGCACTTGTGTGTTGGATTCGGCCACCACCATGAAACTTGACCCACGGCTGCCACATGAGGGCTAGGGTTTTCGAACCCTTGGCTCGAGATGGTCTAGCCGTTGTGGCTCATAGTTGTGCATGGAGGTGTCGAAACATGGCTAGGGTTTAGAACCCTTTAGGCTCGATAAAGTTCATATGTGGCGCATGTTGGTTCGATCATTGTTCACAAAAATTGAAGGTCGACGGCTAGGGCCACATGAGGGCTAGGGTTTTCGAACCCATTGGCTCGAGATGGTCAAGCCGCCACCGTCATGAATCGTGCATGGAAAGGACCACACGGCCGCTACATGAAGCTAGGGTTTGCATAGCTCTCGGCCGCCGCACGTGAATGGGCTAGGGTTTCGAACCCTTAGCCACATTCGATCCATGATGGCGCCGAGATGACTAGGGTTTCGAACCCTAGTCACATGCGTGGTGGGCCGTGGGTTTGGACTAAGGATCCGTGACATGTGATGTCCCGAGCGTACGATAATTTCATAAAATTTATTTTACAGTTTTATTGGGATTAAATTTTAAAATGTTAAGAATTTAATTCATTATTGTTATAGCATGTTTTATGTGTTTGTTTGAGCATGGTGCATGGTTATAGCCCTATGCCCTATTAGATAGGAGTTTGTAAATGTTTGTAATTTAATACGGCCTGCGAGTCGTGCCTTCTCTATTTTTCTATATGTTATCTCTCCCCTATGCTCCCCCTCGAATGTAACTCGAGGAATTCTCTAAATCATGTAATTGTTATATAGTTTAGTTAGAGTTTAATTGATGGAGATCAATGAAGATGGACCATGGTGCGGGGGTGAGAAGGCCATTCACAAAAGGGAGCCAAAGAGGTGCTTGGAGAAGTTACCCTTAGGTTTGTTATTTAGATTTTTTCATTGGCTTGAGAAATCTTTAGTTGGGGCTATAACCATGTCACGTTTTCTTTATGTTGATGTATGAGATGCATGTTTACTGTTTTATTTAATATTGATGCTTGATATATATATATGTAGATATGTATATATTCATATATGTACTAGACATATTTTTAATATTAATAAAATCATGAGATCCATAAATCCCGCTTATAATATTAAGTTTTAAGATGCCTTCCAATTAAAAATACTCGTCAAGACTTCGATTGAACATGTGTGGGTTTGCCAAAGCAAAGCACCGTGACAATCTTAGTAAGACGCGAAAGGATAAAAGTGATATCCGTGTTATTTTAAAATTGGGTTCGACTTAACTAGCGTTATCTCAATAGGATTGGGAACCTAGAGGCATGGGGTTGGAAAATAATTCATTAGATGAATTTGAACAAAGCGTTGTTCGTCCAACCATCCAAGAATTGCATGTGATTGTAATTGACAAAGAGTTGTCTACCTAAATAACCGAGTCTTGGGCGATTAGCCAAAGCTAACTCAAGATTAAGTGAAATATGGATCTTGGCCCACTAAAGTTTTCGAGGGTTGATAATTTTAAACAAAATAGTGGGAGTGCCATTTAATATAAGACCATATTAAATGATTAAAATCATAAACTTATTTTGCATATTTGTATTGTAGATATCCATGGCAACCAACAACGTTACAAGCACACTATCATTGCGATCGGTCCTTGAGAAGGACAAACTTAATGGGACTAATTTCCTAGACTGGTATAGGAATTTGAGGATTGTCCTCAAACAAGAAAAAAGCAATATGTCCTAGAGGAACCCTTACCTGCTGAGGAACCTCCCTTGACGGCTGCTAAAGCCGATAGAGATGCTTACAAGAAGCATCAAAATGACGCACTTGATGTTGGGTGCCTTATGCTTGCCACCATGAACTCTGAGCTTCAGAAGCAACATGAGGAAATGGAGGCGTTCGATATGATCGAGCACCTAAAGCAACTGTACCAACAACAAGCAAGACAAGAGAGGTATGACGTCTCTAAAACGTTATTCCAGTGTAGAATGGTAGAAGGAAGTCTAGTTGGAACTCATGTACTCAAGATGATTGGGTACATTGAGAATCTGGAAAAGCTGGGTTTTCCATTGGACCAAGAGTTGGCCAGTGACGTGATCTTGCAATCGTTGTCTGAAAGCTTCAGTCAATTTGTCTTGAATTACAATATGATTGAAATTGAAAAGACTCTACCACAGTTGCTTGGCATGCTGAGAACTTTTGAAGCTAACAGCAAGAAATCCAAGCCTACAAATGTTCTTATTGTGAATAAGAGCAAAGGAAAGACTAAAGCTAAAGGCTACAAGAAGAACAAGAAAGTCCTTGTTAAGTCTAAGCCACATGCTTCTGCACTAAAGCCAAAGGGAGGAGTGGCAAAAGAGGGGAACTGTTTCCATTGCGGTCAGACCGGACATTGGAAAGAAATTGCAAAGTTTATCTGGAGGATCTTAAGAAGACGAAGGGAAGTGTGACTTCCACTTCAGGTATTTTTGTTATAGAAGTCAATTTATCTACTTCTTCATCATGGGTATTAGATACTGGATGTGGTTCTCACATTTGTGTTAATGTGCAGGATCTCAAAAGGAGTAGGTTGTTGGCGAAAGACGAGGTTGATCTCCGAGTTGGAAATGGAGCAAGAGTTGCTGCATTAGCAATAGGAGATTATTCATTATCTTTGCCTTCGGGCTTAATTTTAGATTTAAAAGATTGTTATTTTGTGCCTTCGATTACTAAAAACATTATTTCTATTTCTTGTTTGGACAAGTGTTGATTTTCATTTATTATAAAGGACAATTGTTGCTCCATTTATTTAAATGATATGTTTTATGCTAATGCACAAATGATTAATGGTCTTTATATATTAAATCTTGATATGTCTGTCTATAACATAAATACTAAAAGGATTAAGAATAATGATTCTAATCCAACATATCTCTGGCATTGTCGCTTGGGCCATATAAACGAGAATCGCATATCAAAACTTCATAAGGATTGAGTATTGGATTCATTTGACTTTGAATCATATGAAACATGTGAATCTTGTTTAATGGGCAAGATGACTAAAGCTCCTTTCAAGGGACATGTTGAAAGGACAAATGATTTATTGAGTCTCATACATAGTGATGTATGTGGGCCAATAAACACACATGCTAGAGGTGGTTTTCAATACTTCGTTACATTTACTGATGACTTCAGTAGATATTGGTATGTGTATCTTATGAAACACAAGCATGAAACTTTTGAAAAGTTCAAAGATTTCAAGAATGAAGTACAAAACCAACTTGGTAAAAGTATCAAAAATCCTCCGATCAGATCGAGGAGGTGAATACCTAAGCCAAGAGTTTCATGACTATCTAAAGGAGTGTGGAATAGTCCCACAACTCACTCCTCCGTATACTCCACAATGGAATGGTGTATCCGAAAGGAGGAATCGAACCTTGTTGGACATGGTTCGATCAATGATGAGTCATGCAGATCTTCCGATATCCTTTTGGGGACATGCTTTAGAAACAACAATATTCATACTGAACCGTGTTCCATCTAAATCAGTGGAAAAGACACCATATGAGATATGGACTAGGAAACGTCCTAGTATGTCTTTTATGAAGATTTGGGGTTGTGAGGCTTTCGTGAGACGTCACGCCTCTAACAAACTTGGATCCAAATCTGATAAGTGTTTATTTGTAGGGTATCCTAAGGAAACGAAAGGATACTATTTCTATTATCCCACCGAGAACAAAGTGGTTGTTGCTCGGACTGGTGTCTTTCTTGAAAAAGAATTTATTTCTAGAAAAACCAGTGGGAGACATATAGAACTTAGTGAAGTTCAACCACAAGAAAACACTGAACATGATATTGAGATGGAAACAGAGCAGTCACCACAAGTTGTTGTGGATGAAGTGCCTGCTCAAGAGACACATGCCCAGCGTAGGTCTGTAAGAGAACACCGGGAGCCACAGAGATATGGATTTCTTGTGACTCAACAAGGTGACTTACTACTTATTGATGAGGATGAGCCGTCATCTTATCAAGAAGCTATAATGGGCACTGATTCTGAGAAATGGCAAGAGGCCATGAAATCTGAGATGGAATCCATATATGCAAACCAAGTATGGACTTTGGTTGACCCACCTGAAGGGGTGAGACCTATAGGGTGCAAATGGATTTTCAAGAAGAAGACTGACATGGATGGTAATGTACAAATCTTTAAAGGTCAACTGGTAGCAAAATGTTTCAAACAAATTCATGGTATTGACTATGATGAAACTTTTTCACCAGTTGCCATGGTTAAATCCATTAGGATCTTACTTGCAATAGCTGCATTTCATGATTATGAAATCTGGCAGATGGATGTCAAAACAGCTTTCCTTAATGGAAATCTGCTTGAGGATGTGTACATGACACAGCCCGAGGGTTTTGTCGATCCAAAGGATGCTGGAAAGATATGCAAGCTACAACGATCCATTTATGGATTGAAGCAAGCTTCTCGGAGTTGGAATCTTCGTTTTGATGATGCAGTCAAAGAGTTTGGTTTCATCAAAAACGTAGATGAACCTTGTGTCTACAAGAAGGTCAGTGGGAGCATAATTATCTTCCTAATATTGTATGTAGATGACATACTTCTAATTGGGAATGATATCCCTGCCTTACAATCTGTAAAGATTTGGCTAGGGAATTGCTTTTCTATGAAAGACTTGGGTGAAGCCACCTATGTATTAGGAATCAAGATCTATAGAGATAGATCGAGAAGATTACTTGGCCTAAGTCAAAGTGCATACATAGACAAAGTGCTAAAACGGTTTAGCATGCAAGAATCAAAGAAAGGATTCGTGCCTCTGACACATGGGATACATCTCTCGAAGGATCAGTGTCCTTCAACACCAGATGAGAGACAACGCATGAGTAAGATTCCATATGCGTCAGCTATTGGATCTATCATGTATGCCATGATATGTACTCATCCCGATGTCTCGTATGCTTTGAGCATGACGAGCAGATATCAAGTTGATCCAGGTGAATGTCACTGGATTGCAGTCAAGAATATCCTGAAGTACTTGAGAAGAACTAAGGATACATTCTTGATTTATGGAGGTGAGGAAGAGCTCAATGTAATAGGTTACACTGATGCAAGTTTCCAAACCGACAAAGATGATTTTCGATCGCAATCAGGATATGTGTTTTGCCTAAATGGAGGTGCTGTAAGCTGGAAGAGTTCAAAGCAAGAGACAGTAGCCGATTCTACAACTGAAGCTGAGTATATTGCTGCCTCAGATGCAGCAAAGGAAGCTGTTTGGATCAAGATGTTCATTTCTGAACTTGGGGTGATGCCTAGCATACTAGTTCCGATAGAACTCTATTGTGACAACAATGGAGCCATCGCATTGGCTAAGGAACCTAGATCTCACCAAAGATCCAAGCACATACTTCGGCGCTTTCATTTCATTCGAGAAATCGTTGAAAGAGGAGATGTTAAAATACTCAAAGTACCAACAGATGATAATGTATCTGACCCATTGACGAAGCCACTGTCACAGCAGAAGCATGATCGTCATACTAGATCTCTAGGCATTAAGTATATGTCTGATTGGTCTTAGTGCAAGTGGGAGATTTGTTGGGATATGCCCTAAGACAAGTCATTAGATGATTGTTTATGACATACAATGTATTATGATTTTATTAATGGCAAATCATTATTATATCTTATTCGAATATCTGTGCAATATGTATTGATATATAAGTTAATGTCCTTAGAATAATATTGTATTGTTCTTAAAGATTGTCCATAGTCAAGTATATAATGAATAAGGATAATGATAATGCATTGAGACTAGTATGTTTTGATTGATGAATTAATTCATGGATATGAGATATCAAATCAACACATGGGTACATGTTAGAGAACAATGTACTGGACAGACCCACTGTAAGACCCCAACCCCTTATACTCGCATTAGTGCATTTATGACGTCGTATGAGTATAAAAAAAATTTCATTCTTTAAAAGAATCCTTACATGCTTCACATATTACCCATGACATAAATAATACTCAGCAATAAGACTCAGTGTTCACCCATTATCATCACCATTACACCACTTTTACATTGTGGGTTTTTATAAAAATTTGGGCAGAGGCTATTGAGCTTTCCCAAAATAAAATACATCACCAAAACAATTCCCAGTCAGGGAAAAACACAATACTTAAACGAAACCAAAATCCTAAGTAAGTTCACAGCCAGGGAAAACACCATACTAAGAAGACATCAAAAGTGGGCTTCAACACCCTTACAGTCCATATACATGCTTCCAGTTGCTCACATACGAGCAACAAATAAATGAATACCAATCTAACTGAATAAATAGCGTATACTATTTACCCACACTCATATACGCTTCTGGAAGCGGCAGGATCCAACAAAGCTCGAACCAATATCCCAAAATAGCTTAGTACCTGTTGTACCTGTTTCAACAGAAAACGGCCCCCACACGGGTGAGCATACCCATCACAATACTCATACGCATAACAATGCTTAATGGTTATAATGAGATCATAATATCACAATGAAGATGATTGAAATCTATATGAAGATGTGCTCCCTGTAAAATTTTGAATCCATAGCTTTCCACGAACTGTCCCTGTTTCAATCTCACACACTTTCATAACAACAAGTTCAGTATCGTTATTCACATTATGATACTTATCAACACGATAAATTCAATACCACTAGAATCTAGTATATATTCTTAATCATGAATAATTCCATGATTCAGATAATACTTCCTATCAGTCTATCTCATTGTCAATATTCACATTGATCATGCCCAAGGCATCGTTACCCAACTTCGTATACTCGGATCACGTACGACTACGTATCCCCCATACCACATATATGTACTTATTCATTTCTTTACTCATATATTCGGATTACATACAATTACGTAACCACCATACTGCATATGTCATACTCAACACACAATCATTACATTCAACGATACATGATATACAAATATGCCATTATTTCATAGTATATATATATATATATATATATATATATATATATATATATATATATATACCTGCTCGTACGTCACTACGTACCTTATAGTCGACAACATGATGGGCTATCCCGACATCTTGAGAAGCATGAAGAATCCAATTTCTCACACAGTTCACGCACACATTTCCTCCGATTCCGGCGACCTCCGGCGGCGGTAGTGGCGGAGACCGGTGTAGAAATCTTCATCCAGGTGAGGGGAAGAGATTTGGTATATAGCTTCGTCGAATTTGGTGTAGAATCGAAGAAATCGAACGAAAGATGCTCAAACCCTAGTCTGTGCGATTTTGTCCGTTTCAGATCAAAATCGAACCACTTTTCGAACACCAAAATTTGATTATCTGGTATGGAAAGATGCGTCTCTGAGTTGTGAACACGGTGGTAGGTCGGTCTTGTCTAGAGGTGGTCGGACGGCGGCGAACGGAGCGGATAAGTACACGATGGTCGGTGATCGCGCGAGAAGTGCGTGTTTTCGCATGTTTTAGTGTGTGTCCGCGATATCTGTGTGTTTTACACGTTTTATTATGTTTTACATCCTACACCGATATATATTAATTCCCGACCAATTATGAACATCGGGGTGTCACCGGTGTACTGGTGCATGTGCATCACATGTACAGCCCACACCTACCTTCATGTCCTTATTTGAATCACAAAATTAAATCTTTCGATTTAATGCAAATTTTATGTTCATAAAATTTCGGTGTTAATTAGCATGATAAATTCGAGCTCGAAATTATTTATCCCAACTCCGCTCCGAAATCCGATACCCAAGCATTAAATCTCGACATATCATATAACCACCATAATTAACTCAATTGCACAATTAATAATTATTTCGGACATTACAATTCTCCCCAACTAATAAAATTTCGACCCCGAAATTTAAACGCATGCTTACCATTAAAATCCAACTGTAAAATTTTACGTACCGTTATACAGCTCAAGCAAGATAGTGACTTGACCATCTGTAGGACGACAGCCATCCGAACCATCACGGCTCACACATGTGCCCCATTACACCAACGATCGCAAGACTGCAAATCATATCATTTTACCATATTTTAACATTAGCACTCAATGAGCTATCATATATGAATACCCTTATTCATATGAATCCTTACGGGATTAACATCATCATATAACCGCTAAATCATGCAATCCAGGCATATCATGTGTGTAGCAGAATGTATGACACATCAACAATTTTATCGTATAACTAAGCTCAGACCTGTGTGGTTGCAAATGTATGCAACGTATACCAACATCACCACCATTGTCCGTATGAAATAGCAGAACTCTCGAGCCTTTACACATCAACCTCTCATATCAGCTTTTGACTATTATTTAGCGCAAAGTATTTTACTAGAAACACCATTAGTAATTCTCATATACGTATATCAATATTATACGCACCAACAATCACATATCATCAATATCAATCATAAAGAATGGTTACGTCACTATTATACGCACATAACATCATAATATTGTTTATCCCTCAAATTTATCTCATAACTCATCATTTATTCTTATCCACTTGGATGAGTTATCTTGTACTGTCCATCGTTCCTTACAAATCACTTGCATAAGCCAGTTAAAACAAGGCATCAACAGCAATATCGAATAATTCGTCTCATACCTTTGTAGATGAAATCATCTACATTATACAATAGCATCATAATATCTTGTTCATCACAGTCCTCACATACTCTTAAGCATCCGCA
Source organism: Haberlea rhodopensis (assembly GCA_907163345.1). Lineage (NCBI taxonomy): Eukaryota > Viridiplantae > Streptophyta > Magnoliopsida > Lamiales > Gesneriaceae > Haberlea > Haberlea rhodopensis. The sequence goes on from CAJQUN010000078.1 coordinate 2,527,878, forward strand.
TTTCATCACCCAACTATCTGTCATAGGACAAGTACAAAATAACTCATTAGTATTTCTCAAATACTCATAACATAACCACGTACCTTGACATTTACGCATTTTGATATTCATAATTTTTCCATCATCGAACATTCATTCCCTGCGTCAAAAGTTTCACGCAATCCTATACACAACATGCTACAGCACACTATCACATATCTAGATGATTGAAATTCAACATAAGAATCAATTGCATGCCTCAATGATGCAATTCATTTCAATCTTTAACTCATCCTCGAACCATTCGAAACATAATAATTCATTAATCATGAATGGTCACAAAGATCATATGTCCACACACGACATTCATTGTGATCCCACGTCATCCCGTGACGTACCCATTAATCTCAGGTTAACATGATCACGTTCACCTATTACTCCTACAATATATCAATCTAGCATGCTTTTCACAGTAATAAATACCATCTCAAGCGATTATCATTTTCTGTTATTCCATCTGTACAATCGATTCTCAAAATTAATATAACTCACTGAGATAATGCAATCAGCATCTATCAACAGATATTAACATATATTCACATGCCAAACCAAACGTAATAGTTTACCTCAATTTCTAATGAACACATCATCAATATACATCGCTAGCACAATAACAATACACTAATACTCATGCTAACATAATAGCAGCACATCAATATTCATCGCCCAATGACGGCACCCTAATATTCATTGCTAACACAATAGCAATATATCAATACTCATCGCCAACACTGGCATGCATAATCTCATTTCCTCTACGGGCATGCACACTATCATCGTCACTACTGGCATCCATATAACATCCATAATCACAATGAATAAAATTATATTCTTAAAACAATAAGATATAATAACACTTACTGTACACAGTGGATCCACACTCGATCCTTTAAACTGTCCCTGTTCTCAACATAAAATTCCACAAAATATAATTCATATCAATACAAAATTGATATACTCATCATCAATAATATGACCGTCCAAAACTATTCATTGCCTCGACATATCAGCAGCATTCACAATATTTCCATCGTTTCGATATGATAGCGGCAAATATTATAAATCTCAAATATCACCATATAATCATACCATCATCTAGCCAAGAAATGTCATCAATATATCGGTATCAATCACACCCCGCTATTGCATCCACTGCAATAAAAATGAAAGAAAACAATAATGTCTCTTCATCCACTCTCTCCATGATCGCTTTCACCTTTACAATTGATTATCACAATACGTCAACTCAACAAGGTCTATTTAAATTAACGTATATTCATCACCCTCCCTCTATAGTGGAGGCACATAAAATACATTGCACACTCTAGTGTCGATCCCGACAATAATCACATCGCATGCTCTCCCTAGCACCGACTCAATATCAATAGACACGTCACATGCTCTCTCTAGCATTGACCCTGAAATATACACGTCGCTTGCTTGCCAGCGGCGACCACATCACTCACTTATCAGTGGTGACCCGAATCACATCGCTCACTCCTCAGTGGCGACCCAATATCACATCGCTCGCTCGTCAGCGGCGACCACATCTTAAATAATCGATATAGTGGCAACACCAAGCCTACTATACCACATTGTCGCATCATCTTTGCGACACATTGTATATAATCGATATAGTAGCATCACCAAGCCTACTATACCCCATCGTCGCTCCCCTACTACTGCGACACAATATATAATCGATATAGTAGCATCACCAAGCCTACTATACCCCATCGTCGCTCCCCTACTACTGCGACACAATATATAATCGATATAGTAGCATCACCAAGCCTACTATACCCCATCGTTGCGTCATCATCACGACCCATCAACTATATAATCGATATAGCAGCAATACCAAGCCTGCTATACTCACACGTCGCTCCCCTACTACTGCGACACCATACTATCATCATTCATTGACAATCAGTGAGATATCATAATCAACATCAATATGAATAGGAATATCAATACATGCTCGTACGTTAACACGTACCTGTGCCATCCTGTAAATGACACACACATACCCGATTGTCACATCATCTGTTGTCATACTCCAACCGCACAGTACTGCCTGCCATTTCCTATTCTCAGATAGCATATCTCATTTTCTGATTTCTCCTGCAAAATCAGCTGTCTCAGCACTGCACATACATATACATAACATGTACACAAAACTCAACTCAATAAAATGCATTTATCCCTCTACTAGTAACAACGTTCACTTATTATCAACATTAATTACCGTCAGCGATGTCATTCATCACGCACCTTAAAATGCATTATCATTTTTTTACCATAGTCAAGCTAAGGATAATAAAACGAGTTACCATACTCGAGGCTTTTCAACCATACCACCCTCATTGTGTATGTTCATCGTATCTCATACGATCCTGCAATCACGATGGTTAGCAATAACACCAATTTTCATTGCTTCATATCATAAAATGCACATAGCAGACGTCATGTCACAATGACAGAAAACTACAATCATGCATAAAAGTATGTGATATACATGTCTATCAACACATCCCTAGGCCATTAAACATCTCAAAGAGCTAACCACTGCTCTGATACACTAATATAAGACCCCAACCCCTTATACTCGTCATTAGTGCATTTATGACGTCGTATGAGTATAAAAAAAATTTCATTCTTTAAAAGAATCCTTACATGCTTCACATATTATCCATGACATAAATAATACTCAGCAATAAGACTCAAACCCTAGTCTGTGCGATTTCGTCCGTTTCAGATCAAAATCGAACCACTTTTCGAACACCAAAATTTGATTATCTGGTATGGAAAGATGCGTCTCTGAGTTGTGAACACGGTGGTAGGTCGGTCTCGTCTAGAGGTGGTCGGACGGCGGCGAACGGAGCGGATAAGTACACGGTGGTCGGTGATCGCGCGAGAAGTGCATGTTTTCGCATGTTTTAGTGTGTGTCCGCGATATGTGTGTGTTTTACATGTTTTATTATGTGTTTTACATCCTACACCGATATATATTAATTCCCGACCAATTATGAACATCGGGGTGTCACCGGTGTACTGGTGCATGTGCATCACATGTACAGTCCACACCTACCTTCATGTCCTTATTTGAATCACAAAATTAAATCTTTCGATTTAATGCAAATTTTATATTCATAAAATTTCGATGTTAATTAGCATGATAAATTCCAGCCCGAAAGTATTTATCCCAACTCCGCTCCGAAATCCGATACCCAAGCATTAAATCTCGACATATGATATAACCCCCATAATTAACTCAATTGCACAATTAATAATTATTTCGGACATTACACCCACCATGAGAATGCTACATGGATAGTTATATGAGTGTCATAAGCAATTCTCATAGTGATAATAATGTATGTAATCCTTACAACTTGAGATCATCAGAGATCCCAACATAAGGAGTTATGTATCTTGATATTGTCAAACGTTACCTGTAACAGGGTAAACTATAAAGGCAAATATTGGATACACTACGAATTATGTAGAGGGATGTTGATTGATCAAGATAGGATTTGTCCCTCCTATATAACAGGAGAAGTGTTTGGGCCCTTGATCAAGTAAGACTAAAATGCATGGCCATGCTCGAATGAGTCGATATGTGATATCGAGCTTATTCGTTTATTCTAGTTCTACTTGGGGATCAAGAAATAAAAGATTGAATATATGAGTATGACTATTCCATGACTCATGTTCAATCTAAACACATGGACAAAGGGATTAAGTTACATGGTTAATATTATCACAAGTTCTAAGGTTATGTCGAGTCAATGACATTCTTATAATTTGGGTAGCCTTGATGTGTTGCTAGATACCGCTCATTGCTTGTGACATAAAATGAGATTCTATGTCACTGCCAACATTACAAGATCCTATCGGGTCGCACAAAAGATTAAATTGATAAGGAAAATTAAATTCATTGGATGAATTAATTAATTAAGAAGAGTCTTAATTACATGATTATAAGGATTTAATTAAATCATGGGTTTGGACCCATGAAGCTTTAAGAAAGTCTTGAACCTTTAATTAAATCTAATATATATATGATATCTAGGTTAATTAAGAATTAATTCTACACATCATAAAATCTAATAGCCTCCAAAATATAGAGCTCTCGGCCGCCACTTAAAACCACCATCACCGCCGCCGCCGATCGCGTGGGGTTTTGGTTTTTGATTGGCCGTCGTTGATCGGTTTTGAACCGTGAGTTTAGTTTTGGTTAAGAACGAGTCTAGCAACTTGTTCTTGAACGTCCCTTGTTCGATTTGATCGTGTGGATACCGTAGAGGCAAGATCTTGGAGGTGTTGCTCGTGACTCGTGATTTGGCATCGTTTCTGCATCAAACACGCTACAAGGGTGAGACTCTTTTAATCATTCCGATATGAATACTCTGTATAGGTCCATGGTTAGGAATCCATTTTTTTATTTCCGCTGCGCACTTGTGTGTTGGATTCCTTTCAACTCGAAAATGATTAAGTGAACTATGGTATGATCATGGTAATTACAAATTAATTATGTAATTTTGTTTGGGACTCGGTTTTGAGATGAACCAAGTATGATATGATTATGTGACAATCATGAAATTTGCTCACATGAAACTTGTGTAGAATATGCGAGAATTAATCTTGTGATTATAATGGCATGAACTAGTTTTTATTGTACATGTTTATGTGGGCTAGAAGTTAATATACTTGGGAGTTAAATCATGGTTTAAAATTTAGTTGAATGTTGAATAGCTTTTTAATTTTAAAACAAGAGAATAAGAAGGCATTTGAACCACAAAAATCCCATCTGCACACACTACGCACTTTTACACCTAAGTAACTCCAACAAGAGAAACCCCAACTCCTCCCTCTCCATTCTCATCTTACATTCTTTGTGGAAGCTTAGAGTTGGAAAGAACTACATTTCCAACGTAATTTGGAAGAAGAAGAGGTAAAATGCTAAAGATCAAGAGTTGTGTTTAATAGTAGTAGTTGGTGATCTTGTTCTTGATTTGCTATTTGAATTTTATACTTGGAATAAGTTTTGATGTTGAGGAATGAGTTATATTATGGTACTTTGGTGCATTGTTGTTGAAATATTGGAACTATAACATGTATTGGTGCATTGAGATGAAGATGTGTAGGAAAATGGGAAATTTTCGAAGAAAGGGGCTCCGCGATCGATCGACAGCCTGTGCGCGATCGATCGCGCGAAGCCAATCAATGATTGGACGAGAAAACAGCTCCGCAATCAATCACCGGGTTGTTCACGATCGATCACGGAGGGCAGAAAAATTTGTGCACGATGTTGGGCATCTCGCGATCGATCGCAGGCTTGGAGTGATCAATCACGAGGCTTAATTTTTTTTTTGAAATTTTGTTATTGTTTGGGAGTTTCGATATGGGATCCTTTATGGCTATATATATTGAATTGTTGATATTGTGTAGAGCCTTCCCAAGAGGCGGGACAACGAGGAGGATAACCTCCGACTTATCATTTATTTTGGTGGAAAAAGGTACGTAGAGAGACGTACGAGCATCGAAGGTAAAATATACATATGATGTTGTATGAATGCATGTTGATCCATGAGCGAATGTGTTGAGAATGTTGTATGTCGTTGTTATATCGAGTGATGAATATAATACTTGCCGCTGTCATATCGAAGCGAGGAGTACAATGCTTGCCGCTGTCATATCGAAGCGATGGAACGTAATATTTACCGCTAATATGTCGAAGCGAGGATAATGCCGTTGTCATATTGAAGTGATGGGTATTATGAATGTCGTTGATATATCGAAGCGAGGGGTATTAAAATGACACTGTTATAACAAGACTGTGAATACTGTGATTGATATGATTACATTGAATTATGTCATGACATGTAAATGAACTTTGAAGTTGAGGAATTGAATTATAATAAAATGATTATGAATATGAGTTATGGAATTGAAGTATTCTCGCACTAACGATTTATGCATTTTATCATATGATCATATTGTTATGAATGTGAATTATTATATGCTCATTTGTTGTGGGTTGTTCCTCTAGGAGCTTTTGGTAAAGGGAACTAAGGCAAGGGTTGACTATGTGCGCTATGTGAAGAATAGAGCTATCAATCTAGAAGGACAACATGAATTTCGAATAGTGAACTACAAATGATTAGTGTAAAACTATTTGCAATTACATTCATTTTACTGGGAATGTAATTATTTTGTATATGGGATTTGTGATAGCCCTCAATACTCAGTTAAATCAACACATATCTTATTACCCTGATAATTAAATGACTCTTTTATGCATAATGAACACGATTAAGGTAGAGATGCCTTACGTTAGTGGTATCAGAGTATTGGTTAGATAACCGGGGTTGAGCGAAGGGTAGTGTTTATGAACAGACCGAATAGGAGTTCATTTATGAGCATATCCATGCCTTTTATGCATATTGAGTATACATGAGTTATACTAACATGCTTGCTGATGTTGATTGTTGATGGTACATGTTTTGATGGCTAACATAATTATATTATATGAATTGTTTGTGGATTATTATCGTTAACCACTGTATTACAACATGACAGCCAGAAATTACGTGAACCTCAACGATGAGGTGGGGGAGCGATAAGTGTTAATGCGAGTATTGGACAGACTAACCCTCTACCACCACCAACTATGGGTCTGGAACTTGTTGTGCAGCAGCTACTACCAGGGGAATTGAGTCTGACTCAATTTTTAGAATTTCAGCCACTGTGGTTCGAAGGGACTGAATCCGGAGAAGAAGCTGATGTGTGGCTCAAAAGGATCGAACAAATCTTTGTATCGGCACCTTGTGCCAAGGCTGCATGGCTGAGGTTAGTGAGTTTCAGTTAGCCAAGAAGTCGTCTACATGGTCGAAAACGATGGTGATGGAATTGAGAGCACATGGACAAGTTGTGGACTGGACTTTATTCAAAACTCGATTTTTGAACCGATATTTCTCAGCTGCTGCTAGGCAAATGAAAGAGGACAAATTTGCCAATCTAAGACAAGGCAACATGGCAGTCTCTGATTATGCTCTACAGTACTCGTTGTTACTGAGGTATGTACCTCATATTGCCACTAATACCCATGCTAAGATGAGACATTTTCTGAAGGGATTGGGGCCGGAGTTGTTTGATCAGGTCCTCTCTAATAACCCCAGTTCATTTGACGACGCTCTCACACGAGCGGAATTGGCAGAGATTGGAGTGGGTGCATACAGATATGTAGTACCACCACCAGCCCCTACCACAAGGATTAACTCCTATTAGTTTGAAACCAAGAACCAAGAGGTGACCAGTTTAAATCTAGAGGAGGCTCATCAGCTTTTCAATTCAGCTTTTCAATCAAGTTGGATCGTACTTATGTGTCGATTTTTATCAAAAGTTTCTGTCAGGCAGAGTATCGCCATTAACCTCTTTGGAATCCATATCTTTGTGTATAACTTCGAAATATGTCTTCTTCGATCATCCTCTTGCTCTTTTGAATTTGTCGAAATCTATGAACTCCACTCGACGCATATGTGCATCGTTGGGTCTATGTCATAAGTGATCATCATTATAAACGAATTTCTTGCATCTTCTGTTCTATATAAACACGCCTACTTTAACTCGGATATTTTCGTTCATTATTTTCTCTTCGGGACTTACCATATCCCCAACAGAGCATACACATATTTATTGAGGAAATGATTATTTTAAAATATTTTTAAGGTAAAAACATAAACAAAACTACGTTTGGGAGACATGGGCAATTTTTTCATCGTTGAAATTATTGAAATGTGTATGTTATTTGTTAAATTAAATGAAAATAATTTATAATACATTTGTATGTTAATGGTATGATTTATATGAATAAATATTTAATTAGAAATATTTGTGTAAAACAAATTCTCTGAAGTGGTTCTTTTCGCCGACTTTGCCGGTTATCTGGAAAATCTTTTAAGCTGTATTTCAGTATTCATACAAATGATTATGATTAAATACAATTAATCACAATTTTCTTCGTCTTATTTTATTTTAATTTAGCAAAAAAATTTCCGATATACTATAATAATTATAATCATATCTTAAATGTTTCTAATAAAAATCATTATATCTCTAATTTACATAAAACAGAGTTATATTATATTTAAAATTTTAAAAATATAACACTTGGATTATTAAATTTTAATATTTCTTTTTTTTAAAAAAACATAATATTTCCTTGTAATGGTTGACATTTGAAACCTCGTAGTAATCTATTTAAGGTGAACGAGATAATTTATGAATTTAGCACATAAAAGGATAGTTAAATAAGATAACATCTTCACTAACTTACAATTATTTGTGAATTAATGTGAGAATATAATATTATGTATATATCATTAAAAATCGAAAGTCGAAACTTCGAATCATAACTTGTCAGACATTGATGATATCACTTCATTGAACTAAACCGTGAATTGGTCTTTGCTACCCCATGTCGTAGTGTTTTATGGGGTAAATCCATCCATTGGATGGGTATATTCACATCCAATGTTGATGTAAATATACCCATCTAATATCTTGGACTATCCCATGGGGCACCGCCCCACGGGTAGCCAAAAATAAACCACTCATCTAATGTCTTGAACTATCCCATGGGACACCGCCCCATGAAGTAGCCAAGAATAAACCATTGTGGAGATTCATGATGAGCTCATTGTAAATGTTGATCAAATGATAAATCTTAATTAGATCATATATTTTCTTACGAAGGAGCACATGGATTGAAATTAAGTAAGAAAGACACGAGTAAAAATCGAATGTTTGAAGAAGAAAAAAAGTATGAAAATGAAAAATCTGGCAACGCTGTGCTTCCTGAAATTTGGGGTTCTTACATATAAGTAAAGTGTTCTCAACTATCAGTTAAGACAATATTTAAAAGATTTTTAAGAATAGAGCAATACGAAAACTCCTATAATCCATTCCATAATATAGAGATCCATAAGTTACTTCTTGACATACTTTACGAACGTTTAGCTAAAATTATGAGCTTAACCACGGTCAAAATCCTCGATTAGATGATCATCTATTCCTAAATGACATTACATAACATCGATTATTATTCACGATAATACTTTTGAAAGCTTGGAATCGGCCTCCGCGATCATTGAGCAAAATAATAACAAGTTCTTATGCAAGAAGCCTAGGATGATTAAAAGTGTCGAGGAGCGAGATTTCTTTAAAAAAAATTGTCGATGTAATTATAACATAGATCGACTTGGTGTATTTGCAAATACTTCTCATAAGTGTATCTGCTTTTCGACACACACACAAAACAGATTTTAGGTGTTTTATTTAATTGCTTATCTAAAAATAAATAGGTAAAATTAGAGAAGCAGGTAATAAGATGTTTTGACTGTGTTTACTTGTGAGGTGACAATTTTGTTATAATTTAAGGTTCATTAAACTGTTTTTTTATTTTAATAGCAAATACTTAATACTTAGGGATGGCAATGGGGCAGGTCTAAACCCGGACCCGTATTAAACCCGCCCCACTGGGGCGTGTTTGGACCCGCTTCAACCGGGTATTGAAGCGGGGTGGGGTGGGTCCCGATTTTGGCTGAACTCACATCGGACCCGCCCCGCTATACATATATTAAATTTTTTTTTGAAAATTTAATATTTAATATACATTTCACTTATTTGGTTGAATAACAAAGTGTCATTATTTAATCTTATATCAAAACACATGTGTTCATATTAAAGAAGTTGGGCATTTTTAAGGTAATGATAGCAAATTAATAAAGATTTGGTTGCTTAAAGATAATTTTACAATGCTTACTATAAATATTTAGAGAAAGACATGAAACTCAATCATAAAACTCATTTATTGTAGCGGGGATGGTCTCGTATTTGGCCAAACCCGTCACAAACCCACCATGTTGACATCCCTATTAATGCTTTTGTTGAATGAGAGATAAAGATGACAAGTGTTTAACTTATGAAGACCAGATAAATATTAGTATTTTGAAATTTATAGGCGTTCTACTTTATTAGGAGACTTAGGCATTAGTAGTTTATATATAACAATATATTTTATATCATTTATTATAATTCAAAAATATGAGTTTTATACTTTCTATATCCTGTTTAGCTACAGCTTGTGATTAAAAACAACTTTTTCAAGCAAAAATAAAATAAAAAAACTTTGAAAAAGTAATCACAGACACACCCTTAGTCATAATTCTTATATAATATAATCAAATGAGTATATCAAACTTAATTGGGTTTTTTATTAAAATATTCGAAAAATATATTAATTTAACAAAATAATCGATATTTTAAAACAATTTTAAACTAACCTAAAACGCCAAGTCGCCATCTGAAGTGGCGTCTTCAGTCGTGGGAAAAACAATTATTGGCGCCTTCAGATATTTTTAAAAAAAATAATATTGAAAGCGCCTTCAATAAAAAAAAATTTTTTGTTGAAGGCGCCATCTGAGATGACGCCTTCTTAACTATAAAAGTCCGGCCAAACCCTTCATTTTCTACACCGAAACAAAATCCCAAAACATTTGTAGTTTCTTCCTCTGGTTTTATCGTTGAAATTATCGAAATCAATAAATTTGTATATGTGTAATTGATTGTATATTTATTGTGTAAATAATTGCACATTATTGTGAAAATTATTGTACGTTTAATTACAAAATTATTATACGTTGATTGTTCGTTTATAACACGAGTTTTGTATATATTTAATTGCTCGCAAAACAAACATTTTCAAACATTTTTATAACTATCAAAATATTTACAAGATGAATGCAACAAATGTTATCAACGACCACGAGGCCTCATCTGTAAATGTCTTCCTGTACCATAACGAGGATGAATAATCTCTCTTCGAACTCTTTCTCTGCTTCCCACTTGCTCATTCCTATGTTGTACCACATGTACATTAGTAGGTGGATGATATGGTGTGAACTGTGGGAATACAATAGGTGATACGTCAAAATTGAGACCCGTAGATGTTGTATATGATTGTGAAAATTCAATCCCGACATCTGTATCATTCTGTGTGTAGATCGGTGTATATGGAGTGAATGATGAATGATCATCGTCGGTGGCTCGGGGACATAATAACCAGTATATACATCGGTGCCAAAAGATGTATACATTGATGGACCTGCCGCATCTGTCGAGATATGTGTAACGACCCAAATAACTAATCTCGCCATTAGTGCATACATACATGTCATTAGGGAATTCTTATACATGCTTCACTTGCAATGTCATGACAACTATAAAAATTTTGGACATTAATCCTCTTCTCATTCAATTCTCAATACAATCCCACTAAATTCTCAATACAATCCCACTAGCACAAGTATAGATTGTACAAATAACAATGCACCAATCTCATATTCTCAATTCATCATGCAATTCTCCTTAATTAATTGCATATCAATCATAAATGAAAAGAGAAGTCTTACAACATTTATACAAACCATATACACATATGAGAATGCTCACAAACGAGCATTGAATAATTAAATGTGTATCTATTGTGTAAACACGTTACCCAATACCAAAATTGGTATCTCAACCCTAGAAGCATTCCCAATCAACAGACCGAACTCATCTACAGAACTGATGTTGTACCTGTTCACTTGTCGTAACAGAAACAGCCCCACATGGGGTGAGCATACAAATCCACCATTTCAATAACAACAATATCACAATTCATAATTTATAGAATATAAAGATGTAAATTTAAAAGATACTCCCTGTATAGTATCGTTATCATATGAGATTCCCTGTGTTGTTCTGTTCTCACAATAACCAAAACCATTAAATTCCCAAAATCAGTTAATCATCTCATTGATTAACTATGCCCATCTCAATTGACGGTTCCATAATCAATATATTTAAATCATTATGCTAATGATCACAGATATCACATATATCTAAACAATGATTCCACAGTTCTATTTCATCGCTCGCTCAACAATAGCGGCATTCTGACCTCTCGCACGCTCAACATCGGCGGCATCATAACCGATGTTCGCTCAACAGCGACAACATCCCAATCATTACTCGCTTAATTGCGACACCACATAATTCACAACGCATTCCAATTCTTTGCCACAACAGTATATTATTCATTCAACAATGACAATATTATATAAAGCTATGCGCGTATGTTATACGTACATTATAGTCCAATAGCCAGAACCAATCATTGCCTTAGACCCGAGTTCCAGTTAAGTGAATTATTCGCTATACACAGTTAATAGCTCATAATCAAACTTAAGCACACAACTACATGCACAAGCACGTACCCGACCCCCAATTACATCATCCTACCACGATGATTAATCACAATTATTAAAGCATGCATACTACTCAACATATCCCCTTTTAAGTTCAACGATAAACAATCATTCAATTGAGTAGTCCGACTTTATCAAATTTTGACTCAAATCATTCCATTTTAAAGTGTAATATTCCATTTGAAATGTAGACATCGTCACGAAATCTACCAAACAAACCCCAATCCCGAAATCCTGACATTTTCCAAAATTTTGAAAAAACAAAGGAACAGGGGCTACGATCGATCGTCGTCCCATGCTGATCGATCGGCAACATCTACTGACTCCCCGTGATCGATCGGCAACTTCTCACGATCGATCGCGGATACTGTTCATCATCTCCAATTTCCAGTATAATGTCGCGATCGATCGGCGCCAACGCCGCGATCGATCGCGACCTGCGATTTTTCCGAAAAAATTTGTGCTTCAATGGTGTTTTTCACACCCTAACTCAAACCCAACACCCCCAACACGTTCACTACTTCAAATACTCCCTTTATACTCAATATAAATACCAAAACAACATTTTAATAAATTCTTCAAAATCTCCCAATTCAAACCCATTACCATACTTCACCAAATTCTATAAAATCACTATCAAAACGTAGATAATCGAGAAGCAAAGGAGTTTACCTAATAATCTTCGAGAAATCTTGCTCTGAAAAAAAGCTTCCGTCGATTCTCTTCCATGAGAGAAAAAAGAGGGGGAAAAATGGGAGAAATAGGCGGTAAAGGAGAGAGGAGAGAGGGAGTGGAAGGGAAAATGATTGAACCCCGAGTCCACTTGGTATATATAGTACCAAGGCTCCAGAAACCCGAGTCTCAAATACTTGCACCATAACTCATTAAAAATCACGTGTGTTCAATAATTATCTCCCACTCACTCAAATACATCACAAACCTCAATCCAAAGCTCCCCAGATTCCAGATCCCACTACCAACACAATTCCAAGGTTTATCACTTCAATGAGAATAAATCTCAACCCTTGGATCCAACAACCCCGATGTTGGATTAAAATCATCGGGAGTCTCAACACCGCAATTATCTCATAATTACCACAAATAAAACACATTAAGGATTATAATCACTCTGGGATTAACACAATAATTTCCTGATATCACAATAGGTGTATACATAGATGGACCTGCAATATCACTCTCGCTGCGTGCATGGACCGGCGGTACTAGTTCTTCATCATGCTCATGAACTTCTTCGTATGGTGGGAAGTTCATGTCTCGTCGTTCACGAGCCACTTGCATCATATTTTGCGCTATTGCCATATGATGCTCTCTCATCGACGCCACAAACGTTATAACAGATTCTCCATCAGCAGGATAACGATCGCAACTAACACTTAACTGCTGCATCTGATCAATCTGAAAAGTAAATAACAGTAATTAAATATTTAAGTTATAAATCCATATGAGATTCTAAAAAAGTAATGTTTAAATCTATTAACTTACTACATGATGCCGCAATGGGCCGTCATCATGTTGGTATCCAGTCTCTACAAATTGTCTATGATGGCCAGTATATCTACGGGTGACTCGTTCATACCACTCACTATATCCAACCACTACAGCACAATATCGTGGTCTGTCAACACATAGATCACGCGTCATCTCCCATTTCTGTAAATACGCAACATGGTGTGCACTCCAATCCTTATTGATACTGTCCATTCGGTCAACTTAATGTAATTTATCATCCCGTAGTCGTGGATCTATGGGGATGTCTTGTGGCATTCCAAATTGACAAAGAACCCTGTCAGGACGGTGCATTTCAACAATATCATAACAAATTAATGGGTCGGCATATGCCCATAATTGGTGACTCAGATGTTCAGTGCACTCATCAGGGTACAGCTGCCAATTAAACTACAAATACAAAATTGCATTAAAATAATATAAACAACATTATTTATTTTTCATAACAAACACAACTAATATATTGCTTACTTGAGTTGATGGCTGCTCATCAAAAATGTCCCTAATGATGCGTACAGAATGCCTCCTGGTTTCCGTAAAACTTAAATGACATGCCCATCTGTAGAACCACAAGTACAAAATCTATAAATATTTTAAAACATATAAAATAACACAAAACATAATTACATTATTACCTTGCACTATATGGAGCAGCAGGTAACATATTCTCCTCATCAATAATGATTGGACCAACGTTGAATCTAGGCTCACCCATTTGAGGAGTTAAACCTGGTATTCTTGACCATGCTCAAATCTAAAATATTGTCATGAATAATATTAGTGAAGTATGACGAGAAAAGTATTTCAAACATTTGAAAAGCGCAAACGTAAAGTTTATCTGTACGACCTGTAATGCACCACCTATCACTTTTTTTCCTTTAATTGAGGAAGTGCATAACTCACAGTACAAATATGTCAACACAGCCCAACTATAATTGCCAACAGAATTAATATCCTCTAACTTCTGTAAAAAAAATAACTTTACAGTATTGCCGGAGGAATCAGAGAACAAAATTTCACCTAACATCAATAATACACAAGCCTGAGTATATCTGACTACATCTTCTGCCGTACTGTGCTCATTAAGAGCATTATTCACCAAATGATGATTTATTGCAGATATGTACAACTTTGCACCTTTAAAGTATGCAATATCCGGTGTAAACCCAAAATCATATGTCAATATTCTTGCCACTCAGGTATACTCCTAACGTAATCAACACCAGATAATACGATACCATCTACTGGCAATACCCATATCACTGCAATGTCTTGCACTGCGATGTTGCCTCTCCGGATCGGAAGTGGAAAGTATGTGTTTCACGGCGCCATCTCTCAACTAAAGCCGTGATGAGGTGAAAGTCAAGTGCAATTTTACCTGACTTATAAACACCATAAAAATCAATACTGTCCAACCGACTCACAACACGCGTATCGAGGGGACAAAGATCCCAAAAATATTTATCAAGGTTTCTGCCTCGAAGTGTAGTATCAATATCACCTGCCCAAACATTCTCAGATCGATGAGATGACTGCAATGATAACAGATGACTGTCAATCGGGCCTAGTGCTCTTTATAAATTCACCCTGAAATATTACACAACAAATATCAACATAACAAAAATATATGCATGGCTACCACCACCCCCCACCGCCGCCCCCACCCCCGGCTGTCGGCCCAACGCTGGCAGCCTGCCGCTGCCGAAAAATGGCGGCCACCTCCCGAAACCCCAAAGGCCGTAAATCATCCGGCGATCTCCGCCACTCATCTCCAAACTATAACTATCTTTTCAATAAAAACTACCAAAAAACAAAAATCAAACACAAACAACAAAAATCAAACACAAACAACAAAATACTGTAAATTTTACAACTTTCAGAAATTTATATTACAGAAAAAAATATTACCTCAGCTTCAAGAATAATAAACAACTAAGCTCCACAAATTGCAAACCACAACAACTTTGAAAATTTGGCAAAAAAAGTGGAAGAATTTTGAAAATTTTCGTCTGATGAGAGAAAAGAAAGAAAAGAGGAAGAAGAAGAAGAAAGAAAGAAAGAAAGAAGGGCCGGAGTAAAAAAAAATATTATTGAATGCGCCATCTGAAGAAGAAGCAAAAGAAAGAAGGGCCGGCGTAAAAAAAACATTATTGAAGGAGCCATCTGAGATGGCGCCTTCAATATTTGATCTGAAGGCGACATCTTGGATGGCACCTTCCATAAATTTTTTTTTTCAAAACTGAAGACACTACTTCAGGTGGCGACTTCAGCTGAAGTCGCCATCTGAAGTGGCGCTTTAGGTTAGTTTTAAAATATTTTAAAATATCGAATATTTTGTTCAATATTTTAATAAAAACCCAACTCAATATAATGTTTAAATTATCATAAATTTGATCTAGATAACAAATAAAAATTTTCTAACCCACACGAACCCAAATGATTGATAAGTTGCATTTTATATCCTTGTAGGACTATAATTGAATCACAATTAAAAAATGGCAAATATAATCGGAACTAAAAAAATCTACAAAGCGCATCCAACCCGTTGATTATCCTAATGCTAGTGTGGCTGTGCATCATACTCAAATCTTTATATTTTTTTCCCTCCACACCCATTATTTTATCCCTAAGATATTCCTTGATTGGTGTGAGTTGACTATTAAGTTAACAAGTGACAGAAAAATATATGGATAATGTTTAATAGTGTAATAAAAAAATGTATTTTTGGTATGTATGCACGCCAATTACATCTTACATTCACTCTCCAACGTAGGGATGGGAAACGGGTTTGAGTATGGGTCCCAGCCCGATCAAGTATTTCCCGATTGGGTCGGGATAATCGGGTTTTTCGGGATAATCGGGTATTCCTCGATCGGATAATGACGGGTTCTTTGGGGCAAGATTCAGGTAGGGGTTTAGGAAAAAAAGTGTTTGGGTTCAGGTACCCGAACGCGATTTCCTTCTAAAAATTAAAAAAAATAATTTTTAGGAACATTTCTTTATATAAAAAAATAATAAAAAAATCAGGGTTCGGATACCCGAACTCGATTTCAGATACTCGACATATTCGGGTTCAGGTATGTTTTTAGTATACATGATATCTGATTACCCGAACCCAAATATCCCGATTCCCCGAAACTCGTCGCAATTCCCACCCCTACTCCAATGGCCACTTGGCCCGTTAGGATATAAAGTGGGAAAGGGTTGGAATTTAAAGTAAAAAGTAGAAAACAAAGAAAATTTTAAAGAGCAACATATAATTTTTGAGGAATTTTTAAGGAGTAAAATATAATTTATTAATGATAAAAACTATTTTTTGTTAATATTTTTTTATGATAAATTTTTTTTTACAAGGGGTGAAGTGCCCCTTGCCTTAAGCTCCCTCCGCACAGTTCTATATATAAATAGATTCTCTCATGTGTCATTATCCATGAGGTACATTGATGAATATTTAGAAACATATACAGTTTTTATCCGTTGAAGTAGTTATTTCCTGTACCAGATATTTCATCTCTTCCTGTAGTGAGTGGACGCTCGGGGAAGAAATGTTCAAAATTTCGCCCGGCCGAGCAAGAAGTTCAAAGACACTCATCGTCCCGTCTTCCTGGTGTTCCTCATGCACGTATACACATACCTACGGGCACATGTAGCTCGATCAAAACGTGAGTTTGGACCCCCAGTTGATAGATTATCCATCAATCTCACATCTCTCTACGATATTCTACATTGGCTCAACAGGGCCTTCCAAACTAGATTATTCCACTTTGTTTGATGTTTGTGGAGACGACTTTTTTAAGAAAATATATTTCTTGCATTATCTTGTTTATGACTCCTTAGTAATGCTATGATACAATTTACATAATACAGACTCCGAACCACGCTAACAAAAGCCAAGAAAACTATGGATATGATCCACAATGACATTAAATGTCATTTTCATCTGAAAATTCTAAATTCCCATCTAAAAAGCCAAGAAAACTAGCCATTTAGCATGTAATAATAACTATGTAATCATTCAATTATATAACACCTTTCAAAATATTGCATTTGTACACCTGATCTAAACTTCATATATGTTGAAGACCGGCCTCTAATATGCAAATCCCATCGCAGATTTGCTGCTAAATTCTCGGATCCCAACTATATCAGATTGTTGCTTTTCCGAGCCTTCCTCCTCCTCGTAAATCATGTCATCTTCCATAAGTTTCTCCCATAATATGAAATTGTCCGAGCAGACATCGAAACTGTTTGTTTCCGATGATGTTTCGGCCTTACGGTCCCATAAAGGGCTCCCCGATTCATCGGGAGAGAACAATGTCTGAATCTCAGATTGGATCGTAGTCAACTCTTCCTGACCTTGGAACTTCTTGTTATCAGTATCGATGGCTTCCATGTTATCTTCCAGCCTCCTTCTCTTGAAGATTCCTCCACTGCTTAGTGCCCTTTTCTTGTTAATTCTCTCCGCACAATCCAGCAAAAACATGGGATCCTTCAAGGACTTGATCATGAAAAGGAGCATTTGTTTTTGCTGTATTTCGGAGGCTTGAAGCCGCTCTTCCATGGCGGCTAAGTAATGCTGTGACTGCTCTTGTTGCTGCCTTAGCTTCAAGATTTCTTCTTTCATCTCATTTTGATCAGTTCTGAGTTTGTAAAGCTCGGAATCCACTCCATGATTTGAGGGATACAACCAAGATTGTGCTGCTTCGTGTAACCGCATCATTTGGGGACTTTGCTTTCTTCTTTTGATGTGCTTCAGCAAATGTTTCTTGCTTCTCTGAAAGCCTTCGTTTGCGAATTCCCACTTGTCCGAGTCAATCTTCCTGAATCTCTGTAAATAAGCGCGAAATCAAGAGCTTCATAAGCCACCCAATTCATGTCTCCACTTGAACAAACAGAAAATTGCAAGAAATAAAAGTAAAATTATCATTATTTCTTACATATGTATTGAGTTGGCGAACGAAGCTGGAGAAATTGCGGTGCTTGAAATGTTTAGGTAGCAAATCAGTAGAAAAAGTGTGAGGATCCCAGACAACGA
Source organism: Haberlea rhodopensis (assembly GCA_907163345.1). Lineage (NCBI taxonomy): Eukaryota > Viridiplantae > Streptophyta > Magnoliopsida > Lamiales > Gesneriaceae > Haberlea > Haberlea rhodopensis. The sequence goes on from CAJQUN010000078.1 coordinate 2,546,796, forward strand.
AACTATTCCCCGCACCACTCCACGATATTATAGAGTCCGTATGAGGATCATCCACCATTTCAAATGTCTTCTTCAGAAAGGGCGGCGGCCCGATTTCCCTCAGCCCTTCCAACGGCTTTGGGAGATGCTCCGGCACCTCCGCCCATTCATCATCACCTCCATTTTTGCCATTAAATCCACCTACAAAACACTCACTTTCATCGAGAAACATGAATGATTCTTCTTTTACACTGCTCAGAGTTCCACTCCCTACAGTTCGCACCATTTCTTGATTATTACTTCCAGCTATCACAGAGGCCATATGTATATCTCTTCTTTTGAGTCCAGAGGGACTTCAAAGATTTATTTTTTAAGGTTTATCTAGCACCGATTTCTATAGAAAAAGACAAAACCACGCGTCGTGAAGAAAGAGGAGTGATTAATAAAAAAATGCGATATGAACCAGAGGTGACCAAATCGCTGTACAGGTGGTGAGAGTAGGAAGGAGAGAGAGACGATGCCAAAATTTATATAAATATTTTATAGTTTTACTATCAGACAAGAAAAGGAAAGATATTTGATAAAAGCAAACCTTATCTAATATATTTTAATGCAAGGCAGAGTGGTGTGCTGTCTGAAAATTGGCCAAAATAGGGTTTTGCAGTTAGGTGTGTGCTGCCCCTTCTTGTATTTTGCCATTTGTAGCAATAAGCTTGCGCTGAGTCACTGTTCGAGGCCCACACTGCAAATTGCAAATTGCCCCTTCAACTTCTTCGAAATTCTTTGTGGTGTATGACAGGACCCGATCTATTACAAAAATTTCTCATGAATCGAGGAGTTTCCTTTTTTTTAATAGCATAAACAAAACATAAAGGTATAACGAAATTCAAGGTTAATCGCTCGATTACACTACTAAACAGGCTAAAATTAGTAACAAAAACAAACATCTAACATAAACACTGATTCAAATAGGACTAGGAAGAGGCAATCGAGAATGTGAAATGTTTACGAAAAGCACCGAAGCAAGTATCAAGCCTTGACCGAGAGAGTCCAAGGATCTGACCAATTTAGGTCATTTCGAATTATTGCATGACTTTGACCTCGGGTTTTTTATTATTTTAACCCAAAAAATAAAACCATTTATCAAAAAATAACCCCTTTTTAAAAGTTTCACCAAAATGACCTAAAACGCAATCCTAGATGGCGTCTTTGTGAAGACGCCATCTGATATGACGTCTTCTATGAAACTTTTTTTTTCTTTCTAAAGACGCAATTCTGCATGGCGTCTTCAAAAATTTTTATTATATTTTTAAGGTTACGGAACAAATTTTAAATAAAAGGGGATGGAAGGTCAACAAACACCATATTTTTCACATGTATTTATGGCGACTACAGTTTCCTTCTTATTTGGCTATAATCCATTGGGTTTGTTTTTATTTTCTTTTGGGGTACATGTTTTTTACTTGATTTTATTCACTAACATGTTTAAGGGATGATATATGTTTATAAGGCTGTTAGAATATATTATTTATTTTGTTTCTTATTTTTGGTAGCTTTTTATTTATACTCATCAAAGGTAGATTAGTCGATTTTTATATTTTGTAATAATTATTTATAAACCTTTAACTTTTAGGATTTGGTTAGATCTATCAAAATGAGCTGGGCCCGTCGAGCTGATCGAACCCGACGAGCCAATGATTCAAAACAATCAAGAATGGACATATTATGTGTTCGAAAGATATGTGCTCGTAGGTCGAGATCGAACAACGCACATTCAGAATGAGGTGGACTGACCAGAAGCCCTCAGGTCCCACCGCCAGCAGCCGGGAGTCGAGCGTCGCCGGAACATGGCGGTCACTTCCCGACACCCCAACAGCCGTAACTCATCCGGCGGTTTTACGTCACTCATCTCCAAACTATAACTATCTTTTCAATAAAAGCTACCAACAATAAAAATCAAACACAACAACAAAATAATGTAAATTTTATAACTTTCAGAATTTATATTACATAAAAAAACATTACCTAAGCTTCAAGAATGATAAACAACTAAGCTTCACAAATTGCAAATCACAGCAATTTTAGAAATTTGGCAAAAAAAATTGAAGGGTTCGAAAATTTTCGTCTGGAAGAGGAGAGAAAAGAAAAAAGAAAGGAAGAAAGAAGAAGGGCGGCGTAAAAAAAACACATTATTGAAGGCGTCATCTGATATGACGCCTTCAATAAAAAAATAATTTTTTATTGAAGACGGCATTTCAGCTGGCGCCTTCAATAATATTTTTAAAAAAATATCTGAAGGCCCATCTTAGATGGAGCCTTCAATAATTTTTTCCCCCAGAAATGAAGAAGCCACTTCAGGTGGCGACTTCAACTGCCTGAAGTGGCGTTTTAGATTAGTTTACAAAATTTTAAAACATCAATTATTTTGTTAAATTAATAAATTGTTTTGAATACTTGACTAAAAAACCCTAATACCTCCTAAGCTTTGAAACAGAATAAGTATATAATTTTCTATATAGCTTTTTGTTAATCTATTTCTGAACAAGTACATAATTTTTATATATTTTTATTGATTTCAATAGAAGCGATAGAAGCACGATTGTTTAGGGAAAAAAAACAATCTTTACTTGATGCATATAGAGAGTTCCCTCGTTATTTGATGTTACATATATTTTGGGTATTAAATTCGAAATTTGATATTTCAAAATAAATTACATAACCATTTTCATTTAGATATATATAGATATCGATTATGTCTTTTATGGCAAATTTTGGTAGGGGTACATATGGTCAATTGCAAATTTTTTGTATCCAAATTGATTTCAACATTTATAAAATTTTAGTTGGTATTAAATAATCAACAAAGACATTTGGGTTGAAATATGTGTAACTTATATAGAAGATAATATGAAAGAAAGTTGTTTATGCTGATTTAGTCACGTATAACATAGCATTAACAATGCACATATCCGTCAAGTAGAGTCCATGACATGTCTCGAAGTTATACACAAGTATTTGTAGTCCAAACGGATTAACAAGTATATTCTGACCGAAAGAAGCAGTGAATACTAACGCATGCACGTGACCCAATTTGATTCCTCATATAGTTCATGTAGACTACCCAATCTATTGCGATAAAAACTTAGTTATTGTTTTATTCTAGCAAGTATAAAATAAATTAATAATATAGTGTTAATTTGCAAGACTTGTTGACCCATTATTTCTAATTAAATTAATGAATAAAATGGTAGAGATTAGACTTTAAACTAATAAATTAGAGGAACTTTTATAAGAAAGAACTCACATGAAACAAATAAATTTATAGCAAGATGTATGAATGGAATATTTATTTAATCATTCAAAAATGAGAAATATTTGTATGCACTCGATTTAAGTCCCACTTATATATCAACTCATATTAAAATACAAAATATTTTAAATAAATATATATATAAACTAACATACCAACAATTTTATACTAATCATATTGAGTTGGTCAATTAGCAGATCACATATCAATAAATCAATTTAAATGTTTTCAATTTAAGCTCATGATAAACTAATTACGTATTTTTATCAAAGGCTAGGTAACCCATTTTATAGGTCTATAATTTAATTATCGTTGAATGTTGAATTTCTTTATTTATTTGTTATAAGCATGCTTCTACATCTTAATTTTTTTAAAGCTTGTCCACCTTCAATTGGTTTTATATGTTGTGATTCAGACCGAGTGATAAAATTACGATATTATGATATAATGTATGACATGGATTTAGTCGAGATAGAAATATAGAATTAAGTAAATATATGATAGTCGCAAAGTTAGTTTTGAAAACTATAGTGGTTTTCTTAGTTAATTTGATGATATTCTTGAGGACATTATTATTACGGGATATCAAACTTCATCTTGACTCTTGAGTGTAATACTGTTTTAAATTTGATACATGTTGAGAAAATATATCTAATGTTACTGGAAAACACAACATGTCACAAATAAATAAATATTAATTGGATTTGATAAAAGAACTTAAGCAGAATAAAGTAGGTGAGCTAAAGTGATGACAATCTTATCAACTTGATTTTTTTCCTTTTTATTTTTTATTTTGTTTAATAAGATATTCATGTTTGTGCTTGACTAATCATTAGGTGACAATTACGGTATATTAGGACCATCACCAGGTAAATCGAGGGATGCGCACCGATGACAGGTATCTGAGGAAGCGGACCAACAAGACCCGAACCCAGGTCGCCCTCCAAGTATACCTCCACATATGGTCCTCCCACTGAGTTCCTATCTGCATCATCCCAACATAAAGAAGATCTGCAACGACGACCATATAAAGCCTCAAAAGGCGCCATCTGAATACTCGTTTGATAACTGTTATTGTACGAGAACTCTACCAACGGTATAGAATGCTGCAAAGGAGTATCAAATTCCATCACACAAGCATGCAACATATCTTCCAATGTCTGTATGGTACGTTCAGTCTGGTCATCCGTCTGCGGGAGATATGCAGTACTCAATCTTACTTCCGACCCAATGCTGATTGTAAACCCTCCCAAAAATGAGAAGTGAATCTAGGATCCCTATCAGAAACAATGGCGACCGGAATGCCATGCAATCGTACCACCTCTCGTATATAAAGTTGATCCATTCTCAAGAAAGAGTAATTCATATTATAAGGAATGAAGTGCGCGGCTTTCGTCAATCTATCCAGTACAACCCAGATAGCATCATGACCCGAGGGAGTCTTCCGTAAGTGCGTCACAAAGTCCATAGATATGTGTTTCCATTCCAAGCTGGTACTTCCAAACTCTTTAATTCCGCACCTGGCCTTTGCTTCTCAGCTTTGACCTGCTAACAAATCAGGCATCTCTTCACGAATTCCAAAACATCTCGTTTCATTCGTCTCAACGAATAATGAGAAAGTAAGTCCTTATAAATTTTCTTGCCTGCAGGATGAATACTAAACTTGCTGCAATGGGCTCAGTACCATCGTTGCTGGAGTTTTTACCTCTTTGTCACTGTCCAAGGTGATGTTGTCTTCAAAATTATTCCCAAGGATCCATTTCATCACAGTATTCTTTCGCCGACTCCTCTTCCACAGCACATGATTCATCTAAGTAATCAACATAGTTATCAGTTGGAAACATACCATTCGGAGTTATAGGATGTACAAGCTCCTTTTCTTCTATTGGCACATGTGTCCCTCTTCTAGCCCGGGTGGCATCAGTACCACCTTCTCCATAGTCTCCTCTTCTTCATCACTCCATGATTCGAATGCAATCATGGTCTCCTTTTGTGCTGCTATCCGATCGGCCGATCTTATTAGTTGCTCCATTTGGTTACCCAAATTCTGAGTGCTAGCCCTGAATTCCTGTTGAAATTGCAAAGTACTATCATTAAGTGTTGAAACAAGATTTTCTAAAGACTCACCAGGGGTATGGTATTGAGGTTGTTGCGGCCATGGCGGATATTGCGGTATGTATGGCGGTAGAGTGCTTTGCATGTAGGGTGGAGGTGGGCTCATCCATTGATTGTCATAGTTGAGATTTGGATGATCATTCCAACTTGAGTTGTATGCACTTTGTCCAATCCCTACGCCAAGTTGTTGCACAAGATACTCCAACTCGTCTAGCCGCCTATAGTCCTCCATGAAAAGATCCGATTTTTCAGAAATCAACATGTAAGCACGAACAAACAAGAGTAGCGGTGGGGGGAAAGAAAGAAAGAAAAAGAAAGAGAAAGGAAAAAAAAATAGAAAATATTAACACAAAAATATACAACACCTCCCCGGCAACGGCGCCAAAATTTGGTGTGCGCTTATCGTGTACGCCCAAATTAACCCCACTCAATCCTCAAGATTGATAACAATAATGTAATAACGTGAGTAGGGATCGATCCCACGAGGAGGTGTGAATCTTTGTGTTAATGAAAATCAAAATCAAAACAATAAAAAATGGGGTTGTGAATGAATTATACTAATTAAAATTAAAACTAAAGATTAACTAATGAAAACGATTCTTGGTATCGATCGACTCTTCCTTGGAATTATCATCTATTTCATCGATTCACAAAAGATTCAATTTTTCATATGAATATTCATCGTTGAACGTTTGATCCAATAATCAAAGTCCTATCTCACCTTACGTTTAGTTAAGTAGCCCAAGCGTTCTAGTTTAACCCTTATCAGACAATCAATCAAAATACAAGCGATTAAGATTTAAATCGATGATAGCATATGAATTAGTGAGATCGATGAAGCTACACATAATCCAAGCGTCTATGTTTAATCTAGTCAAGTGTTATTCCTAAGAATTTAACAAACTCACAAGCGGAAATTCATCAATCTTAGTTGCTTCGTAAATTAGATGATCAAATGATTCCGTATTTGATATCTAATTTAGCATTAGATTTCATGCAAGTTATTAGGTTGTCAATCCAATAAACAAGCACAACAATCATATCAATAAAATCAGAAAAACTCTTGATACTCAATAAAATTGATAATTAAAGTGTAAAAATCTCCCCAAGATAAATAAAATCCAAGGATTTGTCTTCATCAACCAAGAATTAAAACTAGCTACACATAATTAAAATAAAACTATAAATAAAACAAGGGAAAGAAAACTAATCCAATCTCCGCTCGTCGAGGTGTCAATCCCGCATTCGCTTCGATCTTCGTAGCATTCTTCAACGAAATTGAAAGAAAAATTATAAAACTATCCTAAACTACTCTACCCTAACTATCTAGATTATCTAAGGTCTGATTTTCGAGTATATTATATAGGGAGGCTAGGAGGTGGAATAGAATCCAAGTTGGAAGGCAAGAAATCATGTTTAATGTTATTCAAAACGCAGGGCGATCGATCGGGATAAAGGCACCGATCGATCGAGCTTCACAGTAAGATTCTCGCTCATTTTTCAGCCTTGCTCGATCGATCGAGACAACCAGAATGTTTTCTGCGCCTTTTTCAGCTTCTGGCGAGTTTCGAACTTTGGCCGTAACTTTCTCATAAGAACTCCGAATTTGATGAATCAGCTGTCCACGCGAAGTAGAGAAAGTTCTACAACTTTTATATGGATCACATTTCCAAAACCTGGCTCGAACATATAGTAATTTAAGAAGAAAGGAGCAACATGTGTCTTGGATTCCGATTTTTTCCTCTTTTCTTCAACTTTAGTCATTCTTTCATCATTTTAGCTTGATTTCTTCACCTTTCCCTACATTTACACAAATATACGATTATGTAGCATATGTATCAATTTATCCATCAAAATATACCAAATCATAGACAATTAAGCGTAATAGATGCGTCTATTTCTAATCACATCAAACACCCACATACTTAATCTTTACTCGACCTCGAGTAAATCAGACAAAACTACAATCTTTTTGCTTGGCTCATAGCATTATAACAAAATAACTTGTTCTCACTTTAATGCCTCGATAATTTTAAACATGCATAATAATGAAAGGCGGTGAAAAGTTAACAGTGGAACAAGTTCAATCCCTAAACATCTCATACTTAACAAAGCAGCGAACGTGCGTGTGTGGTCATAAGCAAATGTCATATGCAACTTATAGATCCAACAAATGTAAACCTACAATAGTTCAAGTTGTACACCAACACAAGTATAAGCTCACTTGCACACTCTTTTCCACTATCTTAGTCACTTGCAAACACAAATCAAGTAGGTCTTTATTAGCTTGTAGCTTGGCCTAGGTATTGACTTATGAAAGAAAGGAAAAAGATATATCAAACAAGAGAGTATGATGATATGCATACTAAAAGCTTCTCTTCTTGCATGAATTTTTCAACTTTGTTCTTCTTCACACCTTGTATATATTTTTTTCAAGGTTTATTTCAACATTTTTCTTCTTTTGTGCCTTGGCTCCCCTTGGAGACATATTTTTATCAAATTTCTCAAGACATCCATTTTCTTTCATGCATTTCATTCTTTAGACAATGAAGCTCTCAAAAATATATGAATCATTGATAACAAGTGCATGTGAATGAAACACATTATACTCTGTTAGGATCGGTCCGGAGTGTTTAGAGGGGGGGGGGCTGAATGAACACTCCTTGTAAAATTTAATCCCTTGTGATTTCTTTCGGATTAGTGAAAGAAATCTGTTTCTTTATCAACTCTTGTACAGAACAGACCACTGAAAGTATAAGTGCGGAACGGTCTGTTCTTGTATATGTAAGAACGGCTCGATGGCTAGTGTGAAAGAACAAGTGCAGAAAGATAATGCACATGATATGTTTCTGGAAGTTCGAAGGTGGTGTAGTCCTTCTACGTCTCCCCTTCTTCCAATTAAGGAAGGTTTATACTAGAAGACTTTGATTTATACAATCCTGTTGTACAAACCCGATTCAGGCTGGATTTACCTCACTACCAGTCTGAAACTCCTAGTCACTCGATCTGCTCAGACACACTCTGTCTGACAGTTACAATTTGTTTCTCACTTCTGTTTTTCAATACAAAATACACAAAATGCGCACAGTGATCCTAAATGATCAAATATTACAAAGTAATCGTGCTTAAGAATAATTTCAGCTCGAGAGCTTCTGAACTTGTAAGCTTGTGCTGTTTTGCTTTCTTGTGCGTTTTCAATTGATCAGCGAGAGTCTTCTATATTCCTTTTGTTGCATCCTTTTATAGTTATAAGTACCAACGACATTATTTCTAATGTGCAACTTTGACTCTGTTTAAACTCTGAGTAGGCTACAGTCTTCTTCTTCAAGATACTTGCCGTTCTGGTTCATACTTTCGGCGACTGTCAGGTAAGCTCTTCTTTGTCTTCTTACCTTTTATGGCAATCTTAAGTCTTTGGTCCTTTGTAGCATTAATTACGACATTAAATGCTATAATAAATAGCCGTTAATGATTCGGACTGAGGAGCCATTCTTTATGTATCCTAGACTGCTCTGATCTGATATAGATTGAGATCGATCTGAAGCATCGATCTAGTCAGTCTGAAATCCATCGATCCGATCTGATAGGTAATATGCCTTATCAACTTGTTCTGTTTTGAGCTATCGATCTGGTCAGTCTGATTACCTTCGATCCGGTCTGATATGCTTTGTCATCTTATCAGCTTGATCTATTTTGGGCGATCGTTCTGGTCAGTCTGATTTCACTCGATCCGGTCTGATATGTTTTGTCATCTTTAAAATCTCATCGATAAGATCCGGAACTAACAAATTTCCCCTTTTTGATGATGACAAAACCTAGCTTCTAAGTCTTTTTAACCAGTCTGATAAGAACTCTGAAGCGAAAACTTTCGGATCGATTACTTCTTCTTGTTCAAAATAAATGAACATAATTAAATTGGATCGATTAATCCTTTTATTATTAAGCCTTTTATTATAGTTCAAAATAAATGAACAAGGACTTAATTGAAAGGGGATTTTTATTTATCACCAAAAATCCTAAATACAGACAGTCTGATAATTCTATTTTCTAGAAGACTGAGACTGATGCGGCCTGAAGTCTTTCTTCTTTTCCCCCTTTTTGTCAGCAGCAATCTCTTGAAGAAAATCAACAACTTGTGCTAGCTGCGCGCTGATAGCGTCAAGACGAACGTCTTGAGCGCGGAGGGAATTGGCAACAGATGCTCTGACTTCAGTGGCTAGCTCGATCTGCTCTTTTCTCAGGCTGTTCTTATAAGTGGCTTGCTGAGAAAACAGATCATTTATGCCTCGCTGAAGGCTGCCGATACTGGCTGTCATCTTCTCTTTAAATGAATCAAAGTCTAAAGATGTAACCCTCTGGCCTTGATGAACCTCTAGAACACGCTGAGAGAGAGACAAGCAGTTGTCAGATAAGTGCTGAAGGGTCCTTGCCAGAGATGGAGGTGCATCAGATAGTCGGCTGGGAGAGCGATCTGATGAGGACAAGGCCTGTTCATCGTCTTCAGCAAACGGGACAAGTGAAGATACAGCAGCTTGGTGACTTTCGGACCGGATCAAGGTGACCAGATCCGAAGAAAATGCTTGAATGAAAGCCATATCTTCATCTAATTGGATTGGAGGAGTGCTGGGTCTGAAGGGCTCCTCAATCTGGAGAGCTGCAACAACGGTGGACACCACCAGATCCGGATCGACGAACTCTGGAGCGCCAACTGTTGCAAGTTCTGCTGTTGGACTGATTTGAACGTGGGAGACTGATGACCCCAAAGGAATAGATGTTGTTGGAGAGTCCAACAAGACATTCAATGGTTCATCATCTGTCGCAGACGGAGCATTAGGCAATGGCTGCTCCGCTGTCTGGTCTGGTACTTGCTCTGCAGTCTGATCCGCTGCTTGCTCGGCTGTCTGTTCTGCTGCATCAGAATGAATAACCTCAACGAAAGGTTCTGCCAGAGTCTTGCTTGCAGAGGGATGATCCGGCCTGGTTGCGGGAGTGGATACACTGAGCTTCTGTCGTTGAAAATGGACAGCTAAGTGAAGAGCATGAACATCCATCTCTAATTGAGCAATAACGGCCCCATCATCTCTGGCAGTTGGAGCAATCGGATCAAAGTTCTCTTTCTTAGCAGCTAGGAGCAGAGTGGCCAGACTGAATTTTTGATTTGCCGTAAATAGTTCTTTGCGCTGCACGGCAAGCCGAACATCATCGGTCTCTGTTCCTTTTAGAACTTCCTCTTCCATCTTCTTCAGTCTGTTCAGCTTTCCGAAGAACATCTCAATGTGGTTGACAGTCCGGTACTCGATGTACTCATCAAAGACCACAATGAGTGCCTTCACCTTCTCATCAACATCCTCCATAGCAATGTCGATGGCTGTCTGCGCTGCCGATTTGGGTTTAGAGGAGATTGGTTCGGAGAGAATGGCTTTTCCCTTGCCGGTGGAGGAAGGGGACTTGATCCCTGATTGGGTATAGTCGCCCAACTCAGTGATAACAATCCCTTTCACCACGGGAATGGCAGAGGGGACTCGGATAGTGACTTGGGGTGCAGGGGTTGAAGTTTGGGTTGAAGGTTGAGGTGCAGGGGTTGAAGTGGTTGAAATTTGTTTTGAAGGTTGGGGTGCAGGGGTGGCTTTAGTTGGTGGCAATATGGGTAGGGGTAGAGTTTTGATTGGTTTGGTAATCTGGGTTCGGGGCTTCTTGGGAAGTGGCTTGGTTGGTGGCGAGGGAGCAGACTGAGTTTCTTCAGAATCAGTCTGGATGGTCAGCTTGCGCTTGACCCGAGGTTTGCGCGCAACAGCTTGTTCTTCGCCCTTCTCAATCTTGACTGCAGCCAGAGTAGCAGGAGTAGGCGGATCACTCTTGGACTTCAGCAGTGCGAGCCCTTTGAAGTTTAGAATCTTGAAGGGACTGAGAGCGGACTGCTTTCCCAGCTCGATGTCTAAGGACTCCAGTAGCTTGCTGAGAGGAACAACAAAGCATACGGCCTGTTTAGATGCAATCACCGTTTCCATCAGAACTCCAAAAAGAATCACGGACCAGTTCATCTTCTGTCCGGATACAATAGCCGCCATAGCCCTGAACTTCTCTGCGGTTACAGCGTCAAAAGTTCCTGCTTTGCCCAAAAGAGGCTTGCCCACTATTTCGCGCATCACCTGGAAATGAAAGAGCATTTCCTTCTTCTTAAACGAGGGTTGCAGGCGGTGGCCAAAAATAGAGATCTTCCCTTGAAGAGCTGAGAGTGACGCTTGAGGAATCTGTCCAAATTCTGTCAGTCAGGAATTGGGGAGGCCAAAGGTTTTGGCCAGTGTCATCGGCGAGATCTCAAATGATTTTCCCTTGACAGTAGTGGATATTGATGTCTTCTGGGAGATGTCATTGGCGAATAGTTCGCGGATTTCTGATTCATAAACAACTGTGCCGCACTCCAGAAAGTTTCTCAGACCAGATGATTCCAAAGCTCGGAAGATGGACACCATCTCTGCATCTTCTGCCCTGTAAATATCATTAAACTCAACGGAGAGAGAGTTGTGAGTAATGATAGCCATTGGAATGAAGGTAAAAGAGTGCGAAGATTTAGGAGAGTGAAAGAATAAGAAAACAGATAGCAGTAAATTGTAAAAAGTGAAAGAAGATGAAATGTTCGGCCCGCTAAATAGGAGAGAGAAGACACGTGCCTTTATCTCGATGACTGATAAAAAGAAATTCAAAATAAACGGTCAGGATAACAGATAGATAAGGCGGTTAAAATGCGATCAGTCCGGGCTGTTTTTGTACAAAAGATGTATTGACCAGACAGATCATGGGATAACATCAGATTGACATGGATCGGTCTGAAAGTTCGGACCGGTCTGTGTCTTTCTGAACATTGTATTATCGATCTCTGGCAACAAAAATCTTTAAGAGCGAAAGTAAGAAAACATCTAAACTATTAAGATAAGTCAATTAAACCAAGAATTTGACGGAAATAATTAAACTTAGCCTCTGGGAGCGGTTTGGTGAAGATGTCTGCTGCTTGCTGCTCTGTTGAGATGTGCTCGATCCGAATTTCCTTTTTGCCAACATGATCTCGAATAAAATGATGTCGTATATCAATGTGCTTTGTTCGAGAGTGCAGAACTGGATTATACGTTATAGCGATTGCACTTGTGTTGTCGCAAAATATCGGAGAGTCAACAGCTTGGATGCCATAGTCTTTGAGCTGGTGTTGTCCAAAGCATTTGAGCGCAACAGCTTCCAGCGGCTAGATACTCTGCTTCAGCTGTAGATGTGGCAATCGATGTCTGCTTTTTACTGAACCAAGAGATCAATCTTTCACCTAGAAATTGACATGTTCCACTGGTGCTTTTACGATCAATCTTACACCCAGCGTAGTCTGCGTCTGAATATCCGATCAAGCTCAAGTTTTAATCTTTGGAGTACCAAAGACCAACGTTCTGAGATCCTTTTAAGTATTTCAGAATACGCTTGGCAGCAATAACGTGTGATTGCTTTGGTTCTGACTGAAATCTGTCGCACATACAGACTGAGAACATAATATCAGGCCGGCTCGCTGTAAGATACAATAGCGATCCGATCAGTCCTCTATACATGGTTACTTCAACTGCCGTTCCCCCTTCATCTTTGTCTAACTTGATTGTTGGACTCATTGGAGTTGATGCAGTTGAGCATGTTTCCATTCCAAATCTTTTGAGGAGCTCTTTGGTATACTTGGTCTGGTTGATGAAAATACCATTGCTGAGCTGTTTGACTTGGAGACCTAAAAATAAAGAGAGTTCTCCCATCATGCTCATCTCAAACTGTCCCTGCATTAACTTAGAAAATTTCTCGCACAATTTGGGGTTAGTTGACCCAAAGATTATGTCATCAACATAAATCTGAACTAATAGAGTATGTTCCCCCTTAATAAATTTAAAGAGAGTTTTATCTACTGAGCCGATCTGAAAATCATGGTTCAGCATAAATTGAGATAGGGTGTCATACCAGGCTCTTGGAGCTTGTTTCAGACCATACACTGCTTTATTCAGTAGGTATACATGATTGGGATACAAATGGTTCTGAAATCCAGGTGGTTGCTCAATATAGACTTCTTCCTGAAGCTTTCCATTAAGAAAGACACTCTTGACGTCCATCTGATATACTTTGAAGTCTTTAAAGGCAGCATATGCAAGAAAGATTCGGATAGCTTCAAGTCTGGCGACTGGTGCAAATGATTCATCGAAGTCGATTCCTTCTTCTTGTCTGAATCCTTGTGCCACCAGTCTGGCTTTGTTTCTAACCACAGTTCCATCTGCGTCCAGCTTATTTCTGAAGACCCATCTGGTCCCCAATTACAGGCCGATCGCTTGGTCTGGGAGTTAGACTCCAAACTTGATTTTGTTCGAATTGATTAAGCTCTTCTTGCATTGCTTTAATCCAGTTGAAATCAGTCAGGGCTTCATCGATCTTCTTAGGTTCCAGAGTTGAGATGAAGGCAGCATGAGTGAACTCATCCATCATCTGTCCTCTGGTTCTGATCGGTGCAGAGGGACTACCAATCACTAGATTAGGTGGATGCTTCTTAGTCCATCGATAGCTTGACTCTGGATTGTCTGGTCCGGTCGGATGAGTAGTAACAGCATGATCAGTATCTGCTTTAACGTTTAAGTGAGGAACATCCGGATCAGCTCGATCTGAAGAAGCTTCAATGCCTTGATCCGGTCTGTCTGGTACTTCTGGTTCTGGTGGATTGTCTCTTGACCTGTTAGCTACAATCTCATCATCACTGTTAGCTTCGAGATGGATATTTTCCATCTGATTTTGAATTGATTCTTTGTTGCCCTCAACACATAAAGATTCATCAAAAACTATATGAACAGATTCTTCTACAGTTAAGGTTCGATTATTAAAAACTCGATAAGCTTTGCTAGTTGATGAATATCCTAAAAATATTCCATTATCTGACTTAGCTTCAAATGCTGTAAGATGATTCTTACCATTGTTGTGAACGAAGCATTTACAGCCAAATACATGAAGGTGAGAAATAGACGGTCTGTTACCAGTCCATATTTCATATGGGGTGAGATTCAGCTTCTTGTTAATCATAGACCGATTTTGAGTGTAGCAAGCAGTGTTTACAGCTTCTGCCCAGAACTTTTGCGAAATACCAGAATCAGCAAGCATTGTTCTTGCTGCTTCCTTGAGCGTTCTGTTTCTTCGTTCTGCAACTCCATTCTGTTGAGGAGTTCGAGCGGCTGAAAACTCATGCTTGATTCCATGATCTTCTAGAAAGGATTCAAGATTCTGATTTGAAAACTCAGTCCCTTTGTCACTACGAATCCTGTCGATGCTGGATGATTTCTCGTTCTGAGTGCGTTTCAGCAGCTTGATCAACTTCGGACCGGTCTGATATTTACTGCTCAAAATATAGTCCATGTAAAGCGTGAGTAATCATCAATAACAACAAGAGTATACCGCATTCCCCCTAAACTTGTTATTGGTATAGGACCAAACAAGTCCATATGCAATAATTCTAAACAGCGGGAGGAGGATTTGGCATTCTTGTTCTTGAAGGATGATCTGATCTGTTTGCCCATTTGGCAAGCTTCGCAGATCTTATCCTTAGCAAAATCGATCTTGGGCAGACCGATGACTAAATCATGTTTACACAGGCTAGAGATAGTCTTAAAATTGATATGATTCAAGCGTTTATGCCATAGCCAGTGTTTATTATCATTGTTAGCAATGAAGCAAGTAGGATTATCAGGTTGAACATGATTCCAGTTAATCTTATATGTATTTCTATTCCTGATTCCTACAAGCATGGTTATACCGTCTGATGATTTAACAGTGCAAGTGTGTTTGTGAAATTCTACAGCATAACCATTATCACAGAGTTGACTTATACTAATCAGATTATAGCACAGATTTTCAACTAACAGCACATCATTGATAATAATGTTACCATGGACAATCTTACCCTTGCCCACGGTCTTACCCTTTGAGTTATCTCCGAAGATGATCTTGGGTCCAGTACATTCTGTAACTTCAGACAGCAGCTCGATGTTTCCAGTCATGTGACGGGAACACCCACTGTCCGAATACCAGTCTGATGCGAGTTTCTTCGGTACCTGTCATCAAATATAATTATTGTTGGTACCCAATCCTATTTGGGTCCAGAACGGATTAGCCCTTTGGGAACCCACACCTGTATCAGCTTTAATGGCTTTTGTGTGTGTGGTGTGCTGTGAGCTGGTCTGTTTCGATGTTGTGTGTGATAGTGTGTGCGATATGGAAACCTTTGATTCTCATAAGGTAGTCTATATCTTCGTTGAATCGGTTTTGAATTATAGTAATTGTATTGTCTTCCTTGCCTTCGATCTTGCACCCTTAGATTTGGTCTGAAAGACGCAAAGCTTGCTGGTGCCTTTTCTTTGGCTTGATTGACATATCCAATTCCTTTTCTCAAACCTTGATTCACGAAAGAGACTCCCGTTTGAATCGTAGGTGCTTCAGTCTCATATACTGTGCTGGATTTAACAAATGTCATTTGTTTGATTTTGTTCTTTACCAGCAACAGTTCAGATTCATCTTTGGTGGATTCTTTGGTGTCAAAGCCTATGCCGGTGAAATCACCAACGTTTCTTTGAACTTCTTGTAATTCTTCCAAAGATGTTCTGGATTTTGTCCATGTCTTGAATATATGAGAGAGCTTAGCATTTTGTGTGCTAATTCTCTTATTTTCTTCATGGAGCTGATCGTAGGAGATTTTCAGCTTATTCAGCTCGATCTGGAGATTGTTGCACTCACCCTGCTCAGAGCAGCTTGGTTTGTTGTGCTCATCCATTTGATCACTGACTTTAGCTTTATTCTTCTCAAATGATTCAGCTAAGATCATATAATCATTAGCCATGTCTTGCAGTGCGGACATGAGCTCTTCACGTGTAAATTCATTTGAGTCAAAGTCAAATACCTCGTCTGTCTGACTCATCTCTTCATCTGCCATCAGACATTGAATATCTTCTTCGCTTTCGCTGGAAGAATATTCGGAGCTGTCTGAATCGGAGTCAGTCTGAGCCCATTTGCTGTTTCCTTCTTCAGCTACTAGGACCTTTTGGGACTTTCCATGATTTTTGCGGTCTTTGTAGTGCTTCTTTTTCCTGTCATCACGATGCTTCTCCTTCCGTTCTTCTTTCTTCGGTCTAGTGCAATCTGCAATGAAATGTCCGGTCTTACCACAATTGTAGCAAGCCTGATCATTAACAGCATCGTCCTTTCTTGGCTTATAATGATGAGAGGGTTTAAAGTTCCTCTTATTTTTAGACATGAATTTACCAAATTTCTTGATAAATAGTGACATAGCATCATTACTATCTGTTCAACGGATCGGTCTGATGTTGAGGCGGTCTGGTCTGGAATGGCTGCCAGGGCCTTGTTTGGTTGAGAGATGAATGGCTCTGCTTCACCTCTGCTTATCAGTTCAAACTCATAGGCCTTAAGATCTGCAAACAGATCATGAAGTTCAACCTTGTTAAGATCTTTTGATTCCCTCATGGCAATGGTCTTAACATCCCATTCCTTTGGCAGAGCTCTCATAACTTTCAGAGCGATCTCTCTGTTAGAATATTCCTTCCCCAGACCATTCAGTTCATTTATGATGCCAGTGACTCTTTCATCAAACTCATTTAGAGTTTCTCCATTCTTCATCTTTATGCTCTCAAATCTTTGAAGAGCAACAGT
This sequence comes from Haberlea rhodopensis, assembly GCA_907163345.1. Lineage (NCBI taxonomy): Eukaryota > Viridiplantae > Streptophyta > Magnoliopsida > Lamiales > Gesneriaceae > Haberlea > Haberlea rhodopensis. The sequence continues at coordinate 2,563,912 of CAJQUN010000078.1, forward strand.
CAGCTTGTTTTCTTTGGTCTGGTCGTTGCCTTCACATAGCTGTGCTATCTTCTCCCAAATTTCTTTGGCAGTAGAGCACATTTTGATTTTGCTGAACATGTTCTTGTCCAATGTCTTGAACAAGATGTCTTTGGCAACATTATCGAGATTTGCTTTCTTTCTTTCCTCATTCGTCCAGAGGGATCTGTCCTTTTCTACCATTTGTGGTTCACCATCGGTAATGGCGACTGCTGTATTGATTTTCAGAATCTTCATTGGTCCATCAGTGATGACGAACCACATATCGTCATCCTGAGCTGCCAGATGAGCTTGCATTATGATTCTCCAGTCATCATAGTCTTCTTTTGAGAACATAGGAATTTTGTTGAATGATGCCATCAGCTCATGTGTCTTTGTGCTGATTAAGATGACCTGCTCTGATACCACTTGTTAGGATCGGTCCGGAGTGTTTAGAGGGGGGGGGGGGGGGTGAATGAACACTCCTTGTAAAATTTAATCCCTTGTGATTTCTTTCGGATTAGTGAAAGAAATCTGTTTCTTAATCAACTCTTGTACAGAACAGACCACTGAAAGTATAAGTGCGGAATGGTCTGTTCTTGTATATGTAAGAAAGGCTCGATGGCTAGTGTGAAAGAACAAGTGCAGAAAGATAATGCACATGATATGTTTCTGGAAGTTCGAAGGTGGTGTAATCCTTCTACGTCTCCCCTTCTTCCAATTAAGGAAGGTTTATACTAGAAGACTTTGATTTATACAATTCTGTTGTACAAACCCGATTCAGGCTGGATTTACCTCACTACCAGTCTGAAACTCCTAGTCACTCGATCTGCTCAGACACACTCTGTCTGACAGTTACAATTTGTTTCTCACTTCTGTTTTTCAATACAGAATACACAAAATGCGCACAGTGATCCTAAATGATCAAATATTACAAAGTAATCGTGCTTAAGAATAATTTCAGCTCGAGAGCTTCTGAACTTGTAAGCTTGTGCTGTTTTGCTTTCTTGTGCGTTTTCAATTGATCAGCGAGAGTCGTCTATATTCCTTTTGTTGCATCCTTTTATAGTTGTAAGTACCAACGACATTATTTCCCTTAATGTGCAACTTTGACTCTGTTTAAACTCTGAGTAGGCTACAGTCTTCTTCTTCAAGATACTTGCCGTTCTGGTTCATACTTTCGGCGACTGTCAGGTAAGCTCTTCTTTGTCTTCTTACCTTTTATGGCAATCTTCAGTCTTTGGTCCTTTGTAGCATTAATTACGACATTAAATGCTATAATAAATAGCCGTTAATGATTCGGATTGAGGAGCCATTCTTTATGTATCCTAGACTGCTCTGATCTGATATAGATTGAGATCGATCTGAAGCATCGATCTAGTCAGTCTGAAATCCATCGATCCGGTCTGATAGGTAATATGCCTTATCAGCTTGTTCTGTTTTGAGCTATCGATCTGGTCAGTCTGATTACCCTCGATCCGGTCTGATATGCTTTGTCATCTTATCAGCTTGATCTGTTTTGGGCGATCGTTCTGGTCAGTCAGATTTCACTCGATCCGGTCTGATATGTTTTGTCATCTTTAAAATCTCATCGATAAGATCCGGAAATAACATACTCCCTTCAAAGGTATGTATAAAATCACATTTAGGCTTATTAGGGAAGGATGATAAGCTAGTCAAAGAATGTCGAATGGGGGTCTTTTGTATGCGTAGCATACAACCATTCTTTTGCATTAAAGCTCAAAAAGGGTACAAGTGATTGATTTTCTTTACATGGTAGGCTTGAAAGGCTCAAACGGATCAAAGATTGTCTATATCACTTTTATGTTTGCAATTAGTCTAGATATACGCCTCAAAGAGCATGTAGTTAAGTTCTAACATGCATTAGAGACTTCTTAAGACCATCACAAAGTTCACACAATCTTCACTAAGCTATGCACACTTCACAAGTCATGACGGATTAGTGCTCAAAATATTCAACTACTATGTTAAAGCAAAATTTGCATTAGAGTTCAAAGTGTTCCAAGGTTAACAATTCACCTATGTTCAAAAGTATGCATGATATCAATTAGGTTTCATCATGGGCTAGTGATTCTAAGCATGTGTTCATTACTAACTACAAAAATTTTCAAAGTTTTCGATTTTTTTGTATTTTTGTAACACACCACTAATCCATCCCCCATACTTAAATCTTACATTGTCCCCAATGTAACGCAAAAATACAAGAAAAAAGAATCTAACTACTAAAGCAAAAAAAATAAATAAAAGGGAGAAAGGAAACTAACTCCCCTTGGGTTGCCTCCCAAGCAGTGCCTCTGTTTAACGTCGGTGGCCCGATGCCAGTTCTCTCGCTTAAGGCGATGCCTATTCGCCTTGAACCTCTTGGAGGGTTTTTGTCTTTTCATCGCCTTCCTCCAAAGAAGTCAGTTGAGGTCGATCAAGATCTACCTCATGGCATCCTTTAACTTGTTGTCCCCTATGCTCGCCTTTGGGAATCTCATTCTGGTGAGATTCCTTGTTATCCACCTCGATCTCTGTTTGTTGTTCAAGTATTGATGGCCTCAGTACCATCATTGCTGGAGTTTCTACCTCTTTTCCACTGTCCAAGGTGATGTTGTCTTCGAAAAAATAGTCCCAAGGATCCATTTCATCACAGTATTCTTTCGCCGACTCCTCTTCCACATCACATGATTCATCTAAGTAATCAACATAGTTCTCAGTTGGAAACATATCATTCAGAGTTATAGGATGTACAAGCTCCTTTTCTTCTATTGGCACATGTGTCTCCTCTTCTAGCTCGGGTGGCATCAGTACCACCTTCTCCATAGTCTCCTCTTCTTCATCACTCCATGATTTGAATGCGATCATGGTCTCCTTTTGTGCTGCTATCCGATCGGCCGATCTTATTAGTTGCTCCATTTGGTTATGATAGGGTTGAATATTACGCGTTTTTATGCTATGATATGTATATGTTTTCGTGTTGATTCTTGGATTATTTTACAGTTTATGGTATATATTTCTCTATTTCAGGAATCAATGTTGAAATGTAGGGAAAGGTGAAGAAATCAAGCTAAAATGATGAAAGAATGAATAAAGTTGAAGAAAAAAAGGAAAAAACTGGAATCCAAGACACATGCTTGCTCCTTTCTCCTCAAATTACTATATGTTCGAGCCAAGTTTTGGAAATGTGGTCCATATAAAAGTTGTAGAACTTTCTCTTATCTTAGTCTGGACAGTTGATTCATCAAATTCGAAGTTTTTATGAGAAAGTTACGACCAAAATACGAAACTCGCCAGAAGCTGAAAAAGGCGAAGAAAAAATATAAATCATCTCGATCGATCGAGATTCAAGTCTCGATCGATCGAGGCTGGCAGAATGTTGGCGATCGATCGAGCAGTCAGTCTCGATCGATCGGCTAGAGGAGTTTTTTAGAAAAATAACTTCCTTGTAGAGTTTGTGTGCAAAAGGGAAGTCCATAATTCCTTCCTCTATATATTATAGATGAAAATTACAACCCAAAATGATACTTTGTAACCTAGGAATAGCCTCCACACCTCCATACTCCATATCACCATCATCCATCTTCACCTATTCAACCTAGGAATTGGAACAGCCCAACAAGGCGATTAAAGAGACGATCGAGAAGGAAGCAAGAGAAGGAGCGAGGATCTACAACCGGAGTCGACTCTGGGAGTTTATTCTTACTTTTAAACTTTAGTTTTGTTTTGTTTTGATTATACCATGCTTGGATTGTTGCAAGACATGTTTGAGTATTGATATTTATTTATGAGTATGAACTACGTTTATTTATCGAGGCTAGGCAAATCCTTTGTTATGAACCTTCGATTTGATGATTTAATGATTGAATTCTTATAGTTCTTCGCGTATGTTTTATGTTCTTCATACTTTTAGAGGATTGATCACCTTTGAATGATGTTAGTATCATAATTGAGATCGAGAGATGATTTTATGATACTGAATTAATAACTCATACCATGGATTTCAGACCGAGATCGAGAGATGACGTCAAATACATGCGTGATAGCCATAGATATCTAGTAATTGAAAGCTAGGAGTTTTCATGGATCTTATGCAACATTGAATTGTTAAATAAGTGAACGAGAGTTACTTACTGCAATTCGATGTTAGGTTTAATATAGCTCGAGAGAGTGTATTAGATAAATTGGGAGAACTCGTCACCTTAGAAATATTTGAATATTCAATCGATAATTGTAGGGAATTGCATTGGTGAGCCAAAGTCTCGATAATATTCTCTAGTGGATTTTTTGTCATTTACTTTTATTGACTTGGTTGGATTAGTAGTTTATTTTAATTAATTAGTCGTTAATTATAAATTAATTATCGTAGGTTAAATATAATTAAAAGACATCTTATTTGGTACTTGCTTGTTAGTCCCTGTGGGTTCGACAATCCGTATTCTTCCTATCTATACTAAAACTTGACACCGTGCACTTGCGGTCTAAAATCGCAAGATTGGAAATAATTGTTTAAAATAAAAGCGATCAAGTTTTTGGCAACCTGTAAGCATGAACAAACAAGAGTAGCGGTGGGGGGAAAGAAAGAAAGAAAAAGAAAGAGAAAGGAAAAAAACAAACAGAAAATATTAACACAAACATATACAACACCCCGGCAACGTCGCCAAAATTTGGTGTGCGCTTATCGTGCACGCCCAAATTAACCCCACTCAATCCTCAAGATTGATAACAATAATGTAGTAGCGTGAGTAAGGATCGATCCCACTAGGAGGTGTGAATCTTTGTGTTAATTAAAATCAAAATCAAAACAATAAAAAATGGGGTTGTGAATGAATTATACTACTTAAAATTAAAACTAAAGATTAACTAATGAAAGCGATTCTTGGTATCGGTCGACTCTTCCTTGGAATTATCATCTATTTCATCGATTCACAAAAGATTCAATTTTTCATATGAATATTCATCGTTGAACGTTTGATCCAATAATCAAAGTCATATCTCACCTTACGTTTAGTTAAGTAGCCCAAGCGTTCTAGTTTAACCATTATCAGACAATCAATCAAAATACAAGCGATTAAGATTTAAATCAATGATAGCATATGAATTAGTGAGATCGATGAAGCTAAACAACATAATCCAAGCGTCTATGTTTAATCTAGTCAAGTGTTCTTCCTAAGAATTTAACAAACTCACAAGCGGAAATTCATCAATCTTAGTTGCTTCGTAAATTAAAGGATCAAACGATTCCGTATTTGATATCTAATTTAGCATTAGATTTCATGCAAGTTATTAGGTTGTCAATCCAATAAACAAACACAACAATCATATCAATAAAATCAGAAAAACTCTTGATACTCAATAAAATTGATAATTAAAGTGTAAAAATCTCCCCAAGATAAATACAATCCAATGATTTGTCTTCCTCAACCAAGAATTATTAGCTACACATAATTAAAATAAAACTATAAATAAAAACAAGGGAAAGAAAACTAATCCAATCTCCGCTCGTCGAGGTGTCAATCCCGCATTCGCTTTGATCTTCCTAGCGTTTTTGGCGCCGTTGACGGGGAAGGCAATTTTATTAATTTGTGTTAACTTTTATTGATATTCTTCTTCCCGTGCTTTTTACCTGTTTGTTCATGCACGCATGCGATTTTTCATTTGAGGAGGACGAACATCAATACGATCCCGAGATAGAAAGGACTTTATACCACCTAAGAGGAGAAAATCGAAGACAAGTGAAAGAAGAAGAGGAAAGGACCATCATGGCAGAGAATCAAAGCCTACGACAGCTAGCGAATCCTACTTTGGATCAGCAGCCTCTCTGCATAACCTTTCCTACACTTGCTACTAATATAAATTTTGAATTAAAGTCTGGCATAATACATCTTTTACCTTCTTTTCATGGCCTTGTAGGCGAGGATCCACATAAGCATTTGATAGAATTCCATGTAGTGTGCACTACAATGAAGCCGACTGGAATAACCGAGGAACAAATCAAATTACGTGCTTTTCCGTTCTCTTTGAAGGACGCGGCTAAATATTGGCTCTTCTATTTACCTTCTGGATCCATCACTACATGGAACGAGCTGAAAAGAACCTTCTTGGAGAAATACTTTCCTGCATCAAGAGCGACGAATATCCGCAAAGATATATACGGCATTAGACAACTCCAAGAGGAATCACTGCATGAATATTGGGAGCGCTTCAAAAAGCTTTGTGCAAGCTGCCCTCAACATCAGATAAGTGAACATTTACTGATTCAATATTTTTATGAGAGTCTTTTGCCAAATGACAGGAATTTGGTGGACGCTGCTAGTGGAGGAGCATTTGTAGATAAGACGCCAACGGAAGCTAGACACTTGATTGGGAACATGGCAGCCAACTCTCAACAGTTTGGAACTGCTCGATCGGACCATAAACTTAGGAAGCAAGGAGAGGTAAATGTTTCTAGCCTCGAACAACAATTGATAGATTTAACAGGTATCGTGAAACAACTTGCAATTGGAATTGGACAAAGTGCTAAGGTATGTGGGATTTGTGCACTACCGAATCATCCAACTGATGCATGTCCATCACTACAAGAGACATCCACTGAGCACGTGAATGCAGCGGGAGGATTCCCAGGGCCATCACAAAGGGGCCATGACAATCCATCAAGCAATTACAATCAAGGGTGGAGGGACCATCCGAACCAAGGATATGGGCACCCACAGATGCACCAACCCCCACCCTATAGACCGCCATATCAGAGACCTCCACCACCACCAGTGCACCCTCCTTCTGACAGGTTAGAAAATATTATTAAAGTTATTGCTGAAAATAGCTTACAATTTCAACAGGAGATGAGGGCGAGCATCCAGAGTTTGACTAAGCAAATGGGACAATTGGCGACTTCACTCATCAAGCTTGAAACGAGCATGTCAAATGGACTACCGTCACAGCCGGAGGTGAACCCCAGGGAGAATGTGAGTGCTATCACTTTGAAGATGAGCGAAGATACAGCTGAGGAGAAGGTGGTACTGATGCCACTCAAGGAAGAAGAGATGAAGGAGACGGAGAATGACGTTGAAGAGCCCATACAAGATGAGGAACCACGGGGTAAGTTCCATAAATTTTCTGAATATAAGATTGAACCCCCATTCCCTCTTGCTTTTAAGGAAAATAGGAAAGATGAGGATATCAAGGAACTCTACGAGACTTTCCGACGATGTGAGGCAAACGCTCCACTACATGATGCCATGATGAAGATACCTCGATGTGCGAGATTTTTGAAGGAAGTTTGGAAAGCGGGTAAGAACAAGGAACACAAAGGGTGCCCCAAGATCGAACTAGGTGAGAATGTTTCGGCGGTCATCCAAAGAAACATTCCCACAAAATGCAAGGACCCTGGTATGTTTTCTATCCCATGCGTGATTAGGACCATTAGGATTGAGAAGGCAATGCTCGATTTAGGATCTTCCATTAATGTCATGCCTTACTCAACCTACACTCAACTGAAACCTGGACCTTTGAAAAGAAATAACATTGTGATTCAATTAGCTGATAAGTCCACGGTTATACCTAGGGGGATAGTAGAGGACGTACTTGTGCATATAGAGAATTTGGTCTTCCCCGCCGATTTCTATGTCTTAGACATGGAAAATGGTGATCCATCTAGCCCCATTCTTTTAGGGAGACCATTCTTGAAGACATCAAAATCTATGATAGATGTGCATAGCGGCATGTTAACAATGGAGTTTAATGGCGAGGTTGCAAAATTCAATATTTATGAACCCTTTAAAACTCATGAGCATTCTAGTTATGCTATTGATATAAATGATGAATATGATTCTGATTTTGATAATGATGAATTATGGGAGATGGGAAAGGCTACTGATGGCCTTGATGACAACGGAGGTATGAATTCTCATTTTGTGCATAATGTTCATAATGTTGCCGCTTTATCTACTCATGATACTGCTGACCCTCTCTTTTCTAACTTGCAGGATCATACCATTGAAAAGAAGCACCCTCCGGATCGACCACAACAAATCCACATATGTTGAAAGAGGAACAAGGACTGAGGACTCCCACTCAAAGGCGAACAAACCGAAATTCAAGGGAATCAAGAAGATATTGAGGTGGAAGAAGAAGGATAGAGCGACACCGCATCACCCACCTTGATAGAGGACTGGCGTCGGGCCAGCGACGTTAAACAGAGGCGCTGCTTGGGAGGCAACCCAAGGGGAGTTAGTTTTTTTTCTCCCTTTTTTTTTTTTTTTGCTTTAGTAGTTAGACTTTTCTCTTTTCTTGTATTTTTGCCTTACATTGGGGGCAATGTAAGATTTAAGTATGGGGGAGGGATTAGTAGTGTGTTATTGTTTTTCTCAATTCAAAAATACAAAAAAAAATCGACAAATTTAAAATTTTGAGCTCATAGCTAGTAATGAACGCATGCTTAGAATCACTAGCCCATGATGAAACCTAATTGATATCATGCATGCTTTTGAACATAGGTGAATTGTTAACTTTGGAACACTTTGAACTCTAATGCAAAGTTTACTTTAACTTAGTAAGTGAATATTTTGAGCACGATTTTGTCATGACTTGTGAAGTGTGCATAGCTTAGTGAAGATTGTGTGAACTTTATAATAGTCTTAAGAAGTCTCTAATACATGCTAGAACTTAACTACATGCTCTTTGAGGCGTATGTCTAGACTACTTGCAAACATGAAAATGATATAGGCAATCTTTGATGCGTTTGAGCCTTTCAAGCCTACCATGTAAACAAAATCATTCTCTAGTACCTATTTTGAGCCTTAAATGTAAAAGAATGGTAGTATGCTAAGCATACTAAAGACCCCCATTCAACATTTCTTGACTAGCTTATCATCCTACCCTTTAAGCCTAAATGTGATTTTAATCCATACCTTTTAAGGGAGTATGATGTATTTCATTCAAATGCACTTGGGAATCATTGAAGTATATTTGTGAGCTTAATTGTCAAAAGAATGGAATGCATGAAAGAAAAAGGGATGCTTTGAAAAAAAAAAATAGATAAAAATATTACTCCAAGGGGAGCCAAGGCACAAAAGAAGAAAAGTGTTGAAATAAACCTTGTGAAAAAGAACAAAGTTGAAAAATTCATGCAAGAAGAGAAGCTTTTAGTGTGCATTTCATCATACTCTCTTGTTGAATATCCTTACCCTTTCTTTCATGAGCCAATACCTAGGCCAAGCTACAAGCTAATAAAGACCTACTAGATTTGTGTTTGCAAAGTGGCTAAGATAGTGGAGAAGGGTGTGCAAGTGAGCATATACTTGTGTTAGTGTATGACTTGAACTATTATGGCTTTGCATATTTTGGATCTATAATTTGCACCCAACACTTGTTTATGACCACACACACACGTTCACTGCTTTGTTGGGTACGAAATGTTTAGAGATTGAACTTGTTCCACTGTTAATTTTTCACCGCCGTTCATTATTATGAATGTTAAAATTGTTGAGGCATTAAAGTGAGGACAAGTTGCTTTGTTATGAATCTATGAGCCAAACAAAAATAGTGTAGTTTTATTTGTTTACTCGAGGTCGAGTAAAGAGTAAGTATGGGCAAAATTTGGTAGCGTTTATCGCGTACGCCCAAATTAACCCTCTCAAGTTAATAACAGTAATGAATGTAGAAGCGTGAGTATGGATCGATCCACGAGGAAGGTTTTATCTTTGTGTTAACTTATGCAAACGAAAATAAAAAGGGGTTTTGAAGTCAAAGTAATAATACTACGATGCAAAATTAAACTATATGCAAAATTATCTAGATGAATTAACTTATGAGAAAAGTGCGATTCTCGGTTTTCGGTTAACTTTACAATTGGCGTTTACTATCTCGATCATCGATCTTCACAAATGGTTCAATTTCCATATGAATATTCATCGTGGACGTTTAATCCAATAATCAAAGTCCTATCTCACCTTAAGTTTAGTTAAGTAGCCCAAGTGTTCTAGTTTAACCCTTATCACACAATCAATCAAAATACAAGCGATTAAGATTTAAATCGATGATAGCATATGAACTAGTGAGATCGATGAAGCTAAACAACATAATCCAAGCGTCTATGTTTAATCTAGTCAATTGTTTACCCTAAGAATTTAACAAACTCACAAACGGAATTTAATCAATCTTAGTTGCTTCGTAAATTAGAGGGATCAAACGATTCCGTATTTGATATCTAATTTAGCTTTAAATTGTATGAACAATAGCTAGGTGATCAGTCCAACAATCATGCATAACAATCATGACAATCAAATCAGAAAAACAATTGATACTCAATGCAAATCAACAATCAAAACTTATCTCACAAGAATCGTAAACATCCAATGTATCGTTTTCCTCAACCGAGAATCACAAAAGTATTTAGCTACTCATAACTAGATTAACAACAATCAAAATTAATCTAAAAAACATCAAACTAATAGGAGAAGAAAGAGTTACTAAAAGGGATCACGATTCCGGCTTGTCGATTCCGGTTCCGTTCTTCGCGTTGTTCTTGATAAAAGTTGAAAGAAAAATTATTCTAAAATCTCAAATTATTCTAAGAGTATGAAAAACTATCAAAAACTGCTGCTAATGAGGCTTAGTCTCGAGTTTTAGGGTATGAGAGTGATAAAAATGGGATACAATCTTTTAAACATGGTAAAAGACTCAATTTCCTAATTTCCGGACTCTTCGGCGATCGATCGCCTGATGTGTGGCGATCGATCGCTAGTTATATATTTTTTTCAGCGAATTTCTTGAGGCGATCGATTGCCACTTTATCGCGATCGATCGCTGAGCTCCATTAGACTTTGGCGATCGATCGCCACTTCTTCGCGATCGATCGCTGACCCGTGAATTTTGTTGCAAAAGTTTCTGTCCATAGGCGATCGATTTCCTCTTCCGGGCGATCGATTGCCACCTCCAAAATTACATTTTTGACCTTTTCTTGATCAACTTTGAGTCCTTGTCATGTCCATGTCTCTCCTTGGTCTTTACACATTGTTTTTAGCTCGTTTCTTCGATTGTACCTACCATTACACAAATATACGATTAGGTAGCATACGTATCAAATTATCTATCAAAACCTACCAAATCGTAGACAATTAAGCACTAAAGATGTGTCTATTTCTAGTCACATCAAACTCCCCCATACTTACTCTTTACACGACCTCGAGTAAACAAACAAAACTACAATATTTTTGTTTGGCTCATAGGTTCATAACAAAGCAACTTGTCCTCACTTAAATGCCTCAATAATTTTAACATGCATAATAATGAACGGCGGTGAAAAATTAACAGTGGAACAAGTTCAATCCCTAAACATTTTGTACCCAACAAAGCAGTGAACGTGTGTGTGTGGTCATAAACAAGTGTTGTGTACAAGTTATAGATCCAAAATATGCAAAGCTATAATAGTTCAAGTCATACACTAACACAAGTATAAGCTCACTTGCACACCCTTCTCCACTATCTTAGCCACTTTGCAAACACAAATCAAGTAGGTATTTATTAGCTTGTAGCTTGGCCTAGGTATTGGCTTATGAAAGAAAGGGTAAGGATATTCCAACAAGAGAGTATGATGAAATGCATACTAAAAGCTTCTCTTCTTGCATGAATTTTTCAACTTTGTTCTTTTTCACAAGGTTTATTTCAACACTTTTCCTCTTTTGTGCCTTGGCTCCCCTTGGAGTCATTTTTCTCAAATTCCTCAAGGCATTCCTTTTCTTTCATGTATTTCATTCTTTTGACAATAAAGTTCACAAATATACTTCAATGATTCCCAAGTGCATTTGAATGAAATACATCATACTCCCTTAAAAGGTATGGATTAGAATCACATTTAGGCTCATTAGGGACGGATGATAAGCTAGTCAAGGAATGTTGAATGGGGTCTTGAGTATGCTTAGCATACTCCCATTCTTTTGCATTAAGGCTCAAAAATGGTACTAGAGATAGCTTTTGTTCATATGGTAGGCTTGAAAGGCTCAAACGCATCAAAGATTGCCTAAATCACTTTCATGTTTGCAAGTAGTCTAGACATACGCCTCAAAGGGCATGTAGTTAAGTTCTAGCATGTATTAGAGACTTCTTAAGACTATCACAAGCTTCACACAATCTTCACTAAGTTATGCACACTTCACAAGTCATGATAAAATTGTGCTCAAGATATTCACTTTCTAAGTTAAAGTAAACTTTGCATTAGAGTTCAAAGTGTTCCAAAGTTAACAATTCACCTATGTTCAAAAGCATGCATGATATCAATTAGGTTTCATTATGGGCTAGTGATTCTAAGCATGCATTCATTATTAACTATGAGCTCAAAATTTTAAATTTTTCGATTTTTTTTGTATTTTTGAAATGAGAAAAACAATAACACACTACTAATCCCTCCCCCATACTTAAATCTTACATTGTCCCCAATGTAAGGAAAAAATACAAGAAAAGAGAAAAGTCTAACTACTAAAGCAAAAATTAAAAAATAAAAGGGAGAAAAGAAACTAACTCCCCTTGGGTTGCCTCCCAAGCAGCGCCTCTGTTTAACGTCGGTGGCCCGACGCCAGTTCATTGATCACGTGATACTTGGTGGATCTTCTAGATCCATTTCTCCTTCTTTAGCTGCATGGAAACCTTCATTGTATGGTTTCAGTCTATGTCCGTTCACCTTGAATGTTTTATCTTTTGCTAGGCTTTGGACCTCAACTGCACCATGTGGAAAAACAGCAGTTACTATAAAAGGTCCAACCCATCGAGAACGTAATTTACCTGGAAAGAGACGAAGGCGGGAAAGGTAGAGGAGGACTTTTTGACCAACGACAAATTCCTTCCTCGAGATTATCTTGTCATGAAATGTCTTCGTTTTGTCTTTGTAAAGCTTTGCACTTTCATACGCATCATTGCGGATCTCTTCTAATTCTTGCAATTGCAGCTTTCTATGTTCCCCGCTCTTGTTCATAGCCATGTTTACGTGTTTGATGGCCCAAAATGCTCGATGCTCCAACTCTACAGGCAAATGACAGGGTTTACCAAAGATTAGTCTATAAGGAGACATACCTATTGGCGTTTTGTATGCCGTTCGATAAGCCCATAGTGCATCGTCTAGTCTCAAGCTCCAATCCTTTCTAGTGGGATTCACAGTCTTTTCCAAGATAGATTTGATTTCTCGATTTGAAACTTCAGCTTGTCCATTTGTTTGCGGATGGTAGGCGGTGGACACCTTGTGTGTCACATGGTACTTCTTTAATAGACTCTCCACCATCCTGTTGCAAAAATGGGCGCCTCGATCACTTATGATTGCTCTTGGAGTCCCAAACCTAGAGAAAATGTTATGCTTTATAAAACCTGCAACCACTTTCGAATCATCAGTACGGGTGGCTAAAGCTTCCACCCATTTCGACACATAATCCACAGCAAGTAAAATGTAAATGTGGCCAAAAGATTGTGGAAATGGTCCCATGAAGTCGATGCCCCATACATCAAAGATTTCACAATAAAGTATGGGTTGTTGGGGCATCTCATTTCTTTGAGATATGTTGCCTGTCTTTTGACACTCATGGCACGATTTGCAGAAATTATATGCATCATGAAATAAAGTTGGCCAAAAGAATCCACATTCTAATACCTTGTGAGCCGTTCTTTTGGCTCCAAAGTGGCCACCAACCTCATGGGAATGACAAAAACGGAGTATAGAAGATACCTCATTGTCCGGAATACAACGCCTGATGACTTGATCCGCACAATGTTTCCATAATTATGGCTCATCCCAAACATAATACTTGGCGTCGCTTCGAATTTTCCCGCGTTGATTCCTATTCAATCCATTAGGAAAAGTGTTAGTGGCCAAAAAATTAGCAATACCTGCATACCATGGTAAAATGTCGTGTACAGCAAATAGTCGTTCATCCGGGAATTCTTCTTTTAGACACGGTGTATCATTCACATTAACCAAACGACTTAGGTGATCCGCTCGCTTATCTTTGATTTCAACATCAAATTCACTCAACAGTAAGATCCATCTTATTAGTCTCGGCTTTGCTTCCTTCTTTGTCATCAAGTACCGCAAGGCTGCATGATCAGAATAAATGACAACTTTAGCCCCGAGTAAATAAGATCGAAATTTTTCTAAAGAAAACACAACAGCTAATAGCTCATTTTTAGTAGTGGAATAGTGCCGCTGAGCATCATTCAAGGTCATGGAAGCATAGTAGATGGCATGAGAAATCTTCCCAATCTTTGGCCCAAAACGGTGCCCACTGCATAGTCGCTTGCATCACACATGATCTCAAATGGCTTACTCCAGTCAGGAGGTTGGATAATGGGTGTGGATGTCAAGGATGTCTTTAATGTATCAAATGCGGTCTTGCATGCCTCATCAAATTCGAATGCCATATCCTTTTGTAATAATTTGCACAATGGTGATGCAATCTTGGCGAAGTCCTTGATATACCTCCGATAGAAACCTGCATGGCCAAGAAAGGAACGCACATCCCGCACACAAATAGGATAAGGTAGAGACTGAATAATATCAACTTTCGCTTTATCTACCTCTATACCCTTTGATGAGACCACATGACCCAAAACAATACCTTGCTCTACCATAAAGTGGCATTTTTCAGAATTTAGCACAAGGTTTGTTTCTATGCAACGCTTTAGGACAAGGGTAAGGTTAGTTAGACAAGCATTGAATGAGTCACCATAAACAGTAAAGTCATCCATGAATACCTCTAATATGTGCTCAGTGAACTCAGAAAATATACTAACCATACACCGTTGAAATGTGGCCGGTGCGTTGCAAAGTCCAAAGGGTATGCGCCTATAAGCGAAGGTTCCAAAGGGGCATGTGAACGTGGTCTTTTCTTGATCTTCCGGAGCAATTGCAATCTGGAAATAACAGGAATATCCATCAAGAAAATAGTAATAAGAATGACATGCTAACCTTTCAAGCATTTGATCAATGAAGTGCAATGGAAAATGGTCCTTGCGGGTCACGGTGTTCAATTTGCGGTAGTCAATGCTAACTCTCCACCCATTCTGAATGCGGGTGGTCACTAATTCATCGTCTTTGTTCCTCACCACTGTAATGCCAGTCTTCTTTGGAACTACTTTGACAGGGCTGACCCACTGGCTATCAGAAATAGGGTATATCATTCCAACTGCAAGAAGCTTTAAGATTTCCTCTTTCACTACTTCCATCATCGGTGGGTTGAGTTTCCTTTGCGGTTGGCGTGTAGCTTTTGATCCTTCTTCAAGTAGAATCCTATGCATGCATGTCGAGGGGCTTATTCCTTTGATGTCAGCAATGGTCCATCCTATCGCGGTCTTGTGCTCCTCTAGCACTTGAATGAGCTCCTTCTCTTGGCCATCTCCCAACTTGCTTGAGATTATCACCGGTAATGTGTTTCCTTCTCCAAGGAACACATACTTTAGGTGACTTGGTAATGGTTTAACGCAATAGTGGGTGCCTGCGATACAGAAGGGAGAGGTCTAGAGTTAGGAATAGGCAATGACACAAATGAAATAGTACCTTGTATCTCGGGCGTCGTATCCAACGCAGTGATGTTGTTTTCACTTCATCTCCAAGTGGCAACTCGTCCTCAAAATGATCTAGAGGGGTGGTGAAGGCTATCTCCAACTCGTCTTTACCTGCAGTCTCAAAGATCCCTTCGGACAAGTAATCAATAATATCGATAGAGTAAACAGTATCATCATCATCACAAGGATATTTCATGGCATCATGTATATTGAACGACCTCACCATCAAACTCCATCGTAAGTGTGCCACTATGAACATCTATCTTAGTCTTGGATGTTTTCAAGAAGGGTCTCCCTAACAATATAGGGCTATTATTGTCCCCCTTTGCCATATCAAGCACATAAAAATCAGCGGGAAATACCAACTCATTTACCTGTACTAAGACATCTTCTAAAATTCCCCTAGGGTATGCATTAGATCTATCTGCTAACTGAACAACTACCCTTCTTTCACTTAAAGGTCCTAGATTCAAAGAAGCATAGAGAGAGTATGGCATGACATTTATCGATGCTTTTAGATCTAGCATAGCTTTTTCAAGACGTGTTGTGCCAATTGTGAATGGAATGGTGAACATACCTGGGTCCTTGCACTTTGTAGGGATTTTCCTTTGGATGACTGCTGAGATGTTCTCCCCCAACTCAACCTTGTGACATCCTTTAAGCCTTTGTTTCCTTTTGGCGGTGCACAACTCCTTTAAGAACTTTGCATAGCGCGGCACTTGCTTTATCGCATCCAACAGTTGAATGTTCACCTCACATCTTCGAAATGTTTCGTATAGGTCCTTGATGCTTTCATTCCTCCTATCTTCCTGATATGCGAGAGGGAAAGGGGGTTCAATCTTATACTCACGGAGTGGAGGAGACTCACCTTTTGGTTCTTCTTCTTGCATGGAATTGTTTCCCGTAGGCTTGATCTCTTTCTCTTCATCTTCTTTTTCGAGTTCTTTCCCACTCCTTAGTTTAATTGCGCTTGCATTCTCCCTTGGATTCACTACTGGTTGTGACGGGAGAGTGTTTGATCTTTGAGAATCAATTCGATTTATTGCTGTTGCCATCTGACCCATTTGAGTAGTCAAGCTTTGGATGCTTGCTCTTGTCTCCTGTTGAAATTTTAGAGATCCATTAGCAAGTTCCTTAACAATATTTTCTAAATACTCACCAGGTGTTGGGGTTGGAATGGCTTGTTGTGGCCTTTGGAATGGTGGCCTATATGGTGGTGGGTGTTGTTGCATCTGTGGCTCATTTTGATTCCCATATCTCAAATTTGGATGATCTCGCCATCCTGGGTTGTAAGTGCTAGAATAGGGATCATACTTCCGTTGTGGTTGTCCCGGAAATCCTCCTGCCGCATTTGCTTCCTCAAATGAAGGTTCTTGAAGTTTGGGGCAAGCGTCAGTTGGATGACTCGGTAGTGCACAAATTCCACATACCTTAGCACTTTGTCCCATTCCGATCGCAAGTTGTTTCACAATACTTGTTATATCAATCAATTGTTGTTCGAGGCTAGAAACATTTGCCTTGCCTTGCTTCCTAAGTTTATGGTCCGATCGAGCAGTTCCAAACTGTTGAGAGTTGGCTGCCATGTTCGCAATCAAATGTCTTGCTTCCGTTGGCGTCTTATCTACAAATGCTCCTCCACTAGCAGCGTCCACCAAATTCCTGTCATTTGGCAAAAGACCATCATAAAAATATTGAATCAGTAAATGTTCACTTATCTGATGTTGAGGGCAGCTTGCACAAAGCTTTTTGAAGCGCTCCCAATATTCATGCAGTGATTCCTCTTGGAGTTGTCTAATGCCGTATATATCTTTGCGGATATTCGTCGCTCTTGATGCAGGAAAGTATTTCTCCAAGAAGGTTCTTTTCAGCTCGTTCCATGTAGTGATAGATCCAGAAGGTAAATAGAAGAGCCAATCTTTAGCCGCGTCCTTCAAAGAGAACGGAAAAGCACGTAATTTGATTTGTTCCTCGGTTATTCCAGTCGGCTTCATTGTAGTGCACACTACATGGAATTCCATCAAATGCTTATGTGGATCCTCACCTGCAAGGCCATGAAAAGAAGGTAAAAGATGTATTAGGCCAGACTTTAATTCAAAATTTATATTAGTAGCAAGTGTAGGAAAGGTTATGCAGAGAGGCTGCTGATCCAAAGTAGGATTCGCTAGCTGTCGTAGGCTTTGATTCTCTGCCATGATGGTCCTTTTCTCTTCTTCTTTCACTTGTCTTCGATTTTCTCTTCTTAGGTGGTATAAAGTCCTTTCTATCTCGGGATCGTATTGATGTTCGTCCTCCTCAAATGAAAAATCGCCTGCGTGCATGAACAAACAGGTAAAAAGCACGGGAAGAAGAATATCAATAAAAGTTAACACAAATTAATAAAATTGCCTTCCTCGGCAACGGCGCCAAAATTTGGTAGCGTTTATCGCGTACGCCCAAATTAACCGTCTCAAATTAATAACAGTAATGAATGTAGAAGCGTGAGTAGGGATCGATCCCACGAGGAAGGTTTTATCTTTGTGTTAACTTATGCAAACGAAAATAAAAAGGGGTTTTGAAGTCAAAGTAATAATACTACGATGCAAAATTAAACTAATATGCAAAATTATCTAGATGAATTAACTTATGAGAAAAGTGCGATTCTCGGTTTTCGGTTAAATTTACAATTGGCGTTTACTATCTCGATCATCGATCTTCACAAATGGTTCAATTTCCATATGAATATTCATCGTGGACGTTTAATCCAATAATCAAAGTCCTATCTCACCTTAAGTTTAGTTAAGTAGCCCAAGCGTTCTAGTTTAACCCTTATCACACAATCGATCAAAATACAAGCGATTAAGATTTAAATCGATGATAGCATATGAACTAGTGAGATCGATGAAGCTAAACAACATAATCCAAGCGTCTATGTTTAATCTAGTCAATTGTTTACCCTAAGAATTTAACAAACTCACAAACGGAATTTAATCAATCTTAGTTGCTTCGTAAATTAGAGGGATCAAACGATTCCGTATTTGATATCTAATTTAGCTTTAAATTGTATGAACAATAGCTAGGTGATCAGTCCAACAATCATGCATAACAATCATGACAATCAAATCAGAAAAACAATTGATACTCAATGCAAATCAACAATCAAAACTTATCTCACAAGAATCGTAAACATCCAATGTATCGTTTTCCTCAACCGAGAATCACAAAAGTATTTAGCTACTCATAACTAGTTAACAACAATCAAAATTAATCTAAAAAACATCAAACTAATAGGAGAAGAACGAGTTACTAAAAGGGAACACGATTCCGGCTTGTCGATTCCGGTTCCGTTCTTCGCGTTGTTCTTGATAAAAGTTGAAAGAAAAATTATTCTAAAATCTCAAATTATTCTAAGAGTATGAAAAACTATCAAAAACTGTTGCTAATGAGGCTTAGTCTCGAGTTATAGGGTATGGGAGTGATAAAAAAAGGGATACAATCTTTTAAACATGGTAAAAGACTCAATTTCCTAATTTCCGGACTCTTCGGCGATCGATCGCCTGATGTGTGGCGATCGATCGCTAGTTATATTTTTTTTTCAGCGAATTTTTTGAGGCGATTGATCGCCACTTTATCGCGATCGATCGCTGAGCTCCAGTAGACTTTGGCGATCGATCGCCACTTCTTCACGATCGATCGCTGGTTCGTGAATTTTGTTGATTAAGTTTCTGTCCATAGGCGATCGATCTCCTCTTCCGGGCGATCGATTGGCACCTCCAAAATTACATTTTTGCCCTTTTCTTGATCAACTTTGAGTCATTGTCATGTCCATGTCTCTCCTTGGTCTTTACACATCGTTTTTAGCTCGTTTTCTTCGATTGTACCTACAATTACACAAATATACGATTAGGTAGCATACGTATCAAATTATCTATCAAAACCTACCAAATCGCAGACAATTAAGCACTAAAGATGTGTCTATTTCTAGTCACATCAAGCGTTCTTCAACGAAATTGAAAGGAAAATTATAAAACTATCCTAAACTACTCTACCCTAACTATCTAGATTATTAAGGTCTGATTTTCGAGTATATTATATAGGGAGGCTAGGAGGTGGAATAGAATCCAAGTTGGAAGGCAAGAAATCATGTTTCCATGTTATTCAAAACACCGGGCGATCGATCAGGATAAATGCACCGATCGATCGAGCTTCACAGTAAGATTCTCGCTCATTTTTCAGCCTTGTTCGATCGATCGAGCAGTCTGCTCGATCGATCGAGACAACTAGAATGTTTTCTGCGCCTTTTTTAGCTTCTGGCAAGTTTCGTATGTTGGCCGTAACTTTCTCATACAAACTCCAAATTTGATGAATCAGCTGTCCACGCGAAGATAAGAGAAAGTTCTACAACTTTTATATGGACCACATTTCCAAAACTTGGCTCGAACATATAGTAATTTGAGAAGAGAGGAGCAACATGTGTTTTGGATTCTGGTTTTTTCCTCTTTTCTTCAACTTTATTCATTCTTTCATCATTTTAGCTTGATTTTTCACCTTTCCCTACATTTACACAAATATATGATTAGGTAGCATATGTATCAATTTATCCATCAAAATATACCAAATTGTAGACAATTAAGCGCAATAGATGTGTCTATTTCTAGTCACATCATAGTCCAGAAGTAGCAGGAACTACCCAACGTTCACCCAATCTCAAACTACCATCCTCCGCCACTCTCATTTCAGACGGTTGTCCCTGTGAGATTGAAGGTATCCATTTCTAAACCTCATCATCTGTTCTCTGAGCTTTTCTAAGTTCTTCAAAAATAGTTGGTTATGCATACTCGAACAGGTGCCGTTGACAGATCAAAATCATGACCTAAGTGACAACATGACGTCAACAAGGCAGACAAATGGCTTGCATCCTCAGCAGTGTACTTTACTTTACGGCTCAAGGCATCAGCCGTCAAATTTGCTCGACCTGGGTGATACTCAAGCTCGCAGTCATAATCCTTTAACAAATCCATCCATCTATTTTGCCTCGTATACAATTCAGCTTGAGTAAACAAAAATTTTAAACTTTTATGATCAGTAAAAATGGTGAAAGAGGTACCGTAAAGGTAGTGCCGCCTTATCTTCATTGCATAGATAATGGCTGTCAATTCTAAGTCATGTACTAGATACCTCGTCTCATGAGGTTTCAGCTGTCTGGAGGCATATGCCACTACATGTCGATCCTACATGAAAACACAGTCCAAGCCTTGTAGAGATGCATCCGTAAAAACCGCAAATCTCTCATTCCCTGAAGGAATTACTAGTACTAGAGTTGTCGTCAAACGTCATTTCAATTCCTGAAAACTCTGCTCACAAGCTTCAGACCAAAAGAAAGGTACTCCCTTTTGCGTCAATTTCTTCAGCGGTTTAGCAATCTTAGAGAAGCCTTCAATAAAACGTCAATAATAACCTTCCAATCCCAGAAAACTCCGAATTTCGGGTACTGAAGTAGGCGCAGACCATTTCAACACTGCTTCAACTTTCTTTGGATGACTAATATCCCATTCTTGGAAATAACATGACTAAGAAACACCACCTTGCTCAACCAAAACTTGCACTTATTGAGTTTAGCATATAGTTGGTTATCTCGAAGAACTTGAAGCACAGTACGCAAATGCTTAGCATGATCTTCCTCACTCCTGGAATATATCAAGATGTCATCAATAAACACAATTACGAACTGATCAAGATATGTCTGAAATACCGGTTCATTAGGCTCATGAAGATACCCAGGGCGTTTGTCACTCCAAACGGCATAACCAAGAACTCATAGTGTCATAACGAGTTCGAAATGTTGTCTTCTGAATGTCATCTTTCTTAACTTGTATTTGGTGATATCCAGATCTCAAATCTACTTCGAATAGATCATGCTCCCTTGTAATTGATCAAACAAATCATCAATGCGTAGAAGGGGATACTTATTCTTAATCGTCACCTTGTTCAGTTGTCTATAATCTATACATAGTCTCATCGAGCCATCTTTCTTTTTCAAGAATAAAACCGGCGCTCCCCAAGGTGACACACTAGGACGTATGTAACCCTTGTCGAGTAGATCTTGCAACTGAACTTTCAACTCTCTTAATTCCGCTGGTACCATCCTATAAGAAGCACGTGATATAGGTGACGTTCCTTGCAATAACTCAATTCCAAATTCAACTTCACGAACTGGTGGAAAGTTGGGGATCTCATCTAGAAATACATCTGTAAACTCAGCAACTACGGGTATGTCCTTAATGTTCATATCCTCTTTCCTTTCCGTTGTATCAATGGCATAATCAAATATCTGGTATGCCAATGGTTCAACAATCGTGATATTCTGATAGAAGATATTAACGGAATTCGAGATCGAGAACCCTGCCCATAAAATGTCCACTGATTCCCTGTATAGACTGGAAACGAACTATCCGTTGACACAATCAACAACAGCTTGATATCTGTACAATATATCTATTCCCACGATACAATCAAAATACTGCATGTCTATAATAATCAAATCTGCTTGGAGTTCATTCTCCTCAAAAGAAATATAACAATCATGCACAATTCGAGTCGCAAAGACATTCTTCCCTGCGGATGTCGAGACAGATAGGGGCGTGGACAGTGGGGACGAGCAAATATGATATCTCTCAACATAAAATCTTGAAATATGCGAGTGGGAGGCACCTGTGTCTATTAACATAAAAGCGGGATAATTAAATAAGTGGCACTTGCCAGCAATAACCTCCTTCGGGGCTGCCTCAGCATGCTCTCTGTTCAATGCAAAACTTGACTTTGGGGTGGCCCGGGTGGTTGTCCTCCAAAAGGCCGAGGTACGAATTGGGGCCTTTGATGTACTGTCCTATCAAAAGGCCTGCCTCGGTTGCCACCAAATTCTTGTCCTTTACGGTTAGGGCAATATCGTGTCATGTGACCCTCGATACCACAATTGTAACATGTCGTGCAGTCCCTCTTTAGATGTGGTCCTCCACACTTGAAGCACTTGATTTCCACGATTCCACTCGTCTGTGACTGATTCCTATTCAGTTGAAAATTACCCTTACGATCCTGCGACAGAAATCAAATCGGCGATTGCCAAATCGAGGGGTTGATGGAGCTCCAAGTGACTTAAAATTATCTTCTCGGGGTTTCAAATGATCGGGAGTTGATTTCTAAGGATGCGTTGAATCCTTATAAATGCTAGCTCCTATCTCTGTTAGCTCCACCCTCGTCAATTGATAAGAGTCATTTTTACACTTAGATTTGCATATATTTCTTGCGATTTTTATAGTGATTCTTGGAAGATTTTATACTTTTGGTTGTGTTTTGTTGTATTTCCAGGAATCCAGTAGAAGTGCAAGAAAGACTGGAAAAACCCCGTTTTATGGACTAGAAGGTGGAACTATGACAGTACGAGGCAATCCGTGGGAAAAGATGTCAAAATGACTTAAAAAATGATAAAAGCTTCAGGCGATCGATCGCCTATTTCGAAGAGATCGATCACCTGAAGCCAGAGAGCTCATGGAATTTTCAAGCGTTAGGCGATCGATAGCAACAAATCAGGCGATCGATCGCCTCGGGGCAGAACATATAGGCGATCGATCGCCTATCTTGAGAGACCGATCACCGAGGAGAAACAGCTGAAGGCGATCGATCGCCTATTTCGAAGAGATCGATCGCGTACAGAGTCCCAGACTTAAAAACTTCCTTAATTAAGTTTTGGGCTATTTTTGGTACCGGATTTCTTTGGGCTCGTGAGGAGACATATAAATTGGGTTTTTAGGTCATTAGAAGGGTTCTTTCACCTCTGGATAGGCAGCCACCTCTTGGAAGAGAAGATTGATTCAAGACGATTCAAAGGAACGCAGCTAGAAACTGGAACAACGGATCGACACACGTTTCAACATCGAGTGTTTATTAGAATTTTTGAACTTTTGTTTAGTTTTATTTTCGAATTCCAATGTTTATAATTGTGATATCCGGGGATTAATGGTGTTAATCCCGGTGTAGTATTAATCCTTGATGGATTTTCAATTGAGGCAATTAGGAATTAATTGCGGTGTTGGGTCTCCCGAGGTTGTTGAATCGGGCATTTGGGACCGTTGGATCCAAAGGTTGAGATCGTATTCTCATTTTGGTGGAAAACCTATGAGTTGGGTTTCTAGTGGGACTTGGGGTCCGGGGTGCCTTATGTTGGGGCCAGTCTGGGGATTTGCTGTTGGAGATAGAGTTTTTGAAAACAGATGATTTTTAATGAATCATGATGTATTGGTGGAGGTATTGGTATTTCGGGGCATTTTTGCTATATATACCAGTTGGACTAGGGATTCCATCATTTGGAATCCATTTCTCTCCTCTCCTCTCCCTCATGCCTCTCTCACCCCAAACCCTTCCCCTTTCCCCTCTCTTGCTCTTGGGAAGGAAATCGTTGGTAGCTTGGCTCGGAAGCCGGATTTCCCAAAGACAGGTATTTATCTTCCCCTCACCATTATCTTCGTTTGGGTGGTAATATTGTAGTTTTTGGTTGGGTTTTTGGTGGGTTATGAATTGGGGATTTTTGGTTAAAAATCCAAGTTGAGTTTTTATAGTTTTTATTGGTCCTTATTGGCGTATTGGAGGTGTTGAGAAAGTTTTGGGTGTTGGTTTTGAGTTTGGGTGTGAAAAACACCATGGAAGGTCGAATTTTTCGGAATATTGCAGGTGGCGATCGATCGCCGAGGAGGGGCGATCGATCGCGACGAGCAGCTGCTAAAAATCGAAGATGATGAACAGTAGCGGCGATCGATCGCAAGGTTGAGGCGATCGATCGCGAGCGGGTTGGCGATCGATCGCGAGGATTGGCGATCGATCGCGAGAAGGCACTGGTTTGGCCACTGGAGTGTGGCGATCGATCGCGATAAAGGTGGCGATCGATCGCCACCCGAAGGAAGTTGTTTTTTTTTGAAATTTTGGAAAATGTAGGGATTTTGGAATCGAGGTTTAAAGGGGCCGTTTCCGGGGCAATATCTACATTCCAATGGGAATGCTATACTTTTAAAATGGATTGATTGGGACCAAAGTCTAATAAATGGGATTCTCGGTTGAGTCTTTGGCTACCTATTAAACTTGTAAAACGGTATATTTTGGGTATTATGCATGCTTAGCCGGGGGGCTTTTATTTTGGTAATCGTCATGGATTGACGATATGATTGGGGGCTATGAACGTGCTTGGGCACGTGGTTGCATGCTTATATTTGATTGTGAATTATTTGTGTTTTAGCACATACTTCTTGAGGAATGGAACTCAACAAGGTTTGGCTTGAACTGCGGAGACTTAAGGTACGTATGACGTACGAGCATGGCCTATTTTAGTGTTGCAACTGTAAAATGCATGGTGTGTGATAATTGTACTAAATGGGTATTGGAATACATGGTGTGTGATAATTGCGTTATATGGATATTGAAATATGTGGCATGGGGTAATTGCATCGGATAGGTATTGAAATGCATGGTGCATGAGATTTGCTATAGATGGATAGCAATATGCATGGTAAATAGTATTTGCGTCAAATGGTTATTCATTGGGAACCATACGGTGCCGCTATTGAGCGAGCAATGATTTGGGATGCGATCGCCGTTGAGCGACCATCGGTTATGACGCCGCTATTGTTGAGCGTGCGCGTGCCGCCATTGTGGAGCGAGCAATGAGACAGGAATATGGAATTATTGATTAGATATATGTGATATCTATGGTCTTTTATATTATGTTTTTACCATATTGATCATGGAACTGGCATAATAGAACGGTACTAGTTAATCTATGTGACGATTGACTGGCTTTGGGAATTTGATGAGTTTGGTTATTTTGAGAACAGGGACGATACAGGGGATCCCGGATGAGGGTGTTACCATCCAGGGAGTATCATTTAAATTATAGCATTTACATTCTGTATTTGAATTGCAATGTTATGCTTATTGGATTGATGATATTGGTATGCTCACCCCGTGTGGGGGCTGTCTCTGTTGGGGCAGGTAACACAGGTGTAGCAGTAGCTTTGGAGTCGAGCTCGGGCTGTTGATAGAGGTACTTCCAGGATCGAGGTACCAGAGCTGGTTGAACAAGTACACAGATCCAATGTTGAGATCGAGCTGTGCTTGGGAGGTGCTTCCAGGATTGAAGTGCCAGTAACGGTACCAGGTAGAGTGCTTTTATACATCAGATACACTCGTGTTCATTGGGTGCTCTTATGTGAGTACATTTTACGTGTTTATGGAATGTATAAATGGGCTACGGCTTCTCTCTGTTCATTATGGTTGCATGCAATTAATTATGGAATTGCTAAATGAACTAAGAGCATGTTAGTGTATTATGTGGGTGCATGTTATATGAATAATCTTGGTTGGGGAATCTAAATATTATGTGAATTGAATGCGAGAATTTTTCTGGATAGCATACGGTGTTGCACTTGCACATGGTTTTCCCCATGATAGTATGATTATATGCACTAATGGCATGGCTTAATACACTGATAGTGGGTTAAGGGCACGGGGGTCCTTACATTAGTGGTATCAGAGCAGTGGTTAGCTCTTTGGGGCTGTTGAGGGCCTAGGAAAATGATAATGGGAATGAGAAGCACATACTTATGCATGATGGTAGTTAGTGTTGGGTGACACAACCATATTGCTTATGTGCGTTTATGATATGTGTTCATAATTGGATTATGTTGTTGCTAACCATGGTGGTTGCATGGTCTTATGAGACATGGATTATGCATTATGGTTGCATAAATATCGGAGTGATGATTTTGATGCTTTGCCGCTAAATGTTGAAGCGATGGTAAAATTCCGCATGTCACATTTGAAGCGAGGTGCAATAAAATACACTCATGGCGATGTTTATCGGAATACGGGTTATGCATTACGGTTGCATGCATGGCGTACCGATGTGAATACTTGCCGCTTCATGGCGTAGCGATGTGAATACTTGCCGCTGATATGAAGCGAAGAACACGACCGCTGTCATATCTTAGCGAGGGGTATTTCCGCTGTCATGTAAAGCGAGGGGTATTTCAACTGTCATGATTAAAACGAAGAGTAATGGTGCCGTTGTCATACCGTAGCGATGAGAGAATATTTGCCGCTGATATGAAGCGAAGAACACGACCGCTGTCATATTGTAGCGAGGGATATTATTTGCCGCTGGTATGTCGAAGCGAGGTAGCGATGAAGATATTTGCCGCTCATATGAAGCGAAGAACACGACCGCTGTCATATTATAGCGAGGGATATCATTCCGCTAATCTATTGGCGATGGTTTATGCCGCCGGGTATTCTTAGCGATGGTTCATTCCGCTAATCTATTGGCGATGGTTTATGCCGCCGGGTATTCTTAGCGATGGTTCATTCCGCTAATCTATTGGCGATGGTTCTTGCCGCCAGGTATTATATAGCGACGGGTCTTTCCGCTACATCTATTGGCGATGGTTCATGCCGCCAGGTATCGTATGTCGATGGTACATTCCGCTACATCAATAACGATGGTTTGTACCGCCGGATATCTATAGCGATGTTTCATGCCGCTGATTCTATAGCGATGGGTTATACCGCTATGTGCGTAGCACTGGATTATGCCGCCTACGAGCGATGCTTATGTACTGCGGGTGGACGATGGATACAGGTATTTCGCTATTTTGATAGGGATAAGGTATGGCATATTACTTTTGTTATCAGTATTGTAAATATGGTGTGTTGTTATTTACCGTCATGTGTTTGACGATGAGATTATGGATGTCATGTATCGACATGTACCGTCATGTGTTTGACGATGAGATTATGGATGTCATGTATCGACATGTACCGTCATGTGTTTGACGATGAGATTATGAGTGTCGTGTATCGGCAGATACCGTCATATGTTTGGCGATGTTATTTGGGATGTCTATGTGGACGCTTGGCGTCGTTTTAGTGAATAATACATTCATGTTTATGTATTTGGTTGTATGGTTCGAGTGCCGATGGTGAGCACATGGTAGAGTCTGGGTCACTAGTTGACGAGACCTTTTGCCGAGCAGGTTTGCTCGATGGAGCATTGGATGCGTTGTACCGGTGAGTGTACCGCATCGTGTTATTGAGGTAAATTTTTGTCGAGCAATGATACCCTTGGGTATGCTCGCTGGGATGGCTAAGGCCAAGTGATTGGTGGTAAGAGTAGTCATTGAGGAAACTACTCGCTTGTTGTTGTGATGTGTGTTAGACATGGTTACACCAACCCTGAGGGTGTGGAATAAGTCCTAATGGATTAGGATTGCATGGTAGTTAAGCAAGGACACCTGGATGTCCATTATGCTTGGTGTTTTAGAGATATGTTGGGTGATGACCCACAACTCTAATGGTTTGTACGGTATGGTATACCGGGTTGAGACGTGTGTCACGTTGGTAGTTGGTATAAGCCTATGGGGCCAGCGAATCGCTAGCCAGGTATTGTTGCAGTACTTTGGTGTGCTTGGGTTAGCCTTATGCCGCTCGTTGGATTCGAGCTGGGTGAATCGTATGGTAATACGATGAGGGTTATGGTAGACTTTTGTAGTCTCCTTGTGGCATGATGTTTGAGGCAGGGAGTACCTCACGGAGACGTTTATACGTCAAAGTAAATTGTGGGGGATTACTCAAGTGAACCGAAGTCTCGATATTTATCTCTACTGATTATTATCTTAATTCTTTGTGGTGCGGTTGAATATTGGAGTTGATTAAATTAGTTTATCTTTCAAACACTTTCGTAGGTTAAATATAGAACGCTAGTTAAATTTGGTAATTACTACTAGTCCTCGTGGGTTCGACAATCCTTACTTCTAGATCATTATACTAAAACTTGACACCGTGCACTTGCGGTAATAAATCGCTACTCTGGAATTTTCTGTTTAAAATAAAAGCGATCAAGTTTTTGGCGCCGTTGCCGGAGATTAGTTTAAGTAATATCATAAGAGATTAGTTGACTATAATTTAACCATTTTTTCTTTTATAATTATTTTTATTACGATTTATACGTTCATTACTGTTCTTTCTTCGTTGTGTTGAATTTTGCAGGGAGTTGTCTTTGTAGTGCATGCTACAAAGTGACAGACCTATATTAGAGCCACTCGACTTAGAGATTGAACGAACTTGCAGAAGACTTCGGAAAGAAACAAGAGAGATGGCTGAGAATAATCGCTGGAATGGTGAACAACACAATGATGAAGTGCCAATTATAAGGTCCATGATGGACTATGCACAACCATCTTTTCAAGGCACCATGTCTAGCATCACAAGACCAAGGATTCAGGCTAATAACTTCGAGATCAAGCCTGTCATAATTCAGATGATTCAACACTCTGTGCAATTCGGAGGATCGCCTACTGATGATCCTAATGCTCATATCTCCAACTTTTTGGAGATATGCGACACGTTCAAGCACAATGGCTTCACTGACAATGCCATCAGGTTATGACTCTTTCCCTTTTCTTTAAATGATAAAGCTAAGAGCTGGTTGAATTCATTGCATGCAGGGTCAATCACTACTTGGGAGGGGATGGCTCAAGCCTTCCTATCAAGATACTTTCCCCCTTCCAAGACAGCTAAGATGCGCAATGATATCACCACATTCATGCAACATGATCCGGAGACACTGTATGAAGCTTGGGAGCGCTTCAAGGATCTACTTCGAAGATGCCCACATCATGGCCTTCCGATTTGGCTTCAGGTACAAACATTTTACAATGGTTTATTTTCCGCTAATAGATCCATGATTGATGCAGCAGCAGGAGGTACGATTATGAGAAAGTCACCTGAGGAAGCTTACACACTCTTGGAAGAGATGGCATCCAACAGTTACCAGTGGCAGTCCGAAAGGAATGTGCCCAAAAGACCGATTGGGATGCATCAAGTTGATGAGGTGACATCAATACAAGCTCAGTTGGAGGCATTGCATAAGAAAATGGATAGCTTGAGCATGACAGCGATGCAAGCTCAAGTAGTCATATGTGATTTATGTGGAGGCAACCATCAGAGCACGGAATGCCAAGCAGGTAATCCTTTCGTGCAATCTACTGAAAATGCTAACTTTGTAAGAAACAGGCCACAACAGGGTAACTCTTACTCCAATAATTATAACCAACCGTGGAGGAATCATCCAAACTTCTCTTGGTCTAACCAAAAGAATGTTTTAAATCCACAACCTCCACCGGGTTATCCATCAAAAGATCCAGCGATTGTGCAAAACAAATTGCCTCCTAAGTTAAAAGATCCAGGGAGTTTCTCTATACCCTGCACCATTGGCTCTATTTCATTTACTAAATCTTTGTGTGATTTGGGTGCGAGTATTAATGTAATGCCACTGTCAATTTTCAGGATGTTGAGATTAGGCGAGCCTAAACCCACTACAGTGTCACTTCAACTGGCGGATAGATCTATCACCTACCCTCGAGGACTCATCGAGGATGTACTTGTCAAAGTGGATAATTCATTTTCCCGGTGGATTTTCTCGTGTTAGATATGGAAGAAGACGCTGAAATGCCCTTGATCTTGGGAAGACCATTCTTAGCCACTGGTAAAGCACTCATAGATGTGCATCAAGGGAAGTTGATCCTCCGTGTAGGGGAGGATCAAGTTACTTTTAATGTTTTTAAGGCTATGAAACACCCACATGACGAGCATATGTGTTTTAGTATTGACCATGTTGATGTGTTATCTGACATGGTGTTTCGAACAGAATGCAAGGATGCAGTGGAAGCTTATCTCACTAATGATGAGGACATGCTTGAGAAAGAAGAAGAACAAGAGATTGTTGCTCAGATGCGAGCTAACCCTCCTTACATTAGACGTCAAAGCAATAATTTAGGAGAGTTGGGAGAAAGGGACATCAAGCCACAGAAATCTTCAATTGAAGAACCACCTAATGGTCTTGGCAGTACGTGGAGTACACCTGTGCAAATTTCGAGGACGAAATTTTATTAGTAGGGGATAATTGTGATGCCCGGGACTTTTTGATGTAAATCCGGTGTGGTAATGATCCTGAATGGATTTTAATTGTTAATTGCGGTATTGGGACACCCGAGGATTTTAAATCCGATATTGGGGGGTCGTTGGATCCAAGGGTTGAGATTGTATTCTCATCGTGGTGATAAACCTTGGAATTTGGTTTTTGGTGGGATCTGGGGTCCGGAGTGCTTTGAGTTGGGGCTGATAATGAAAGTTGAGATTGAGAGATAATTATTGAACAAAGATGATTTTTAATGAGTCATGATGTATTTGTGGAGGACTTAGGATTTTTGAGCCATGATACTATATATACCAAGTGGACTCGGTGTTCAATCATTGCACGAACTCTTCCCTCTCTCTTACGCTCAACCCTTTCCCCAACCATTCCCCTTTTTCTCCTTGGAAGCAAAATCGATGGAGGCTCGTCTTGGGAGCCGGATTTCTCGAAGATAAGTTGGTAATCTTCTTCTCCTCACTTTTATCTACGTTTTGATTGTGGTATGTTGTTTTTGGTTAAGTTTTGTGATGAGTTTGGGGATTTTTGGTAAAAATCTTAAAGTTTGTTATTGGAGTTTTTATTGAATTTTATTGGTATATTTGAAGTTGTGGAGGTGCTGGGGGTGTTGGCTTTGAGTTTGGGTGTGAAAAACAGCATTGAAGCTTGAGTTTTTCGGAAAATCGCAGGTCTCGATCGATCGTGGCTTGGTGCCGATCGATCGGGACATTATGCTGGAAATTGGAGAAGATGTACACTGTTGGCGATCGATCGCTATGTCTCAGGGATCGATCGTGAGGGGTTCATCGATCGATCACGGAGACTCGCGATCGATCGCGAGAAGGTTCTGTTTGGTAGCGGGTGCGCGCGATCGATCGCGACAAAAGCGGCGATCGATCGCGGCTCGAAAGTTTGAGTTTTTTTCAAAACTTTGTAAAAAGTATGGATTTTGGAAACGGGGTTTAATTAGCGGATTTTCGGGGCAATGACTACATTCCAATGAGAATGCTACACTTTTAAAATGGACTACTCAATTGTATTTTTGGCTATCACTAAACTTATAAAATGGAATATTTTGAGTATTATGCATGCTTCGCCCGGGGTCTTTTAAAAAATGGTTAATCGTCATGGATTGACGATATAATTGGAGGTTGTGAACGTGCTTGGGCACGTGGTTGCATGCTTGTAATTAATTGGGAGTTATTAATATTGTTTAGCACGTAATTCATCGGATCACGGGACTAAGGCAATGTTGGACTCGAACTACAGAATTATAAGGTGCGTGTAACGTACGAGCATAATCTTATATCTTAATGCAACTGTTGAATGCATGGTATATTGTAATTGCATTAAATGGATATGTGTTGTGAACTATATGGCGCCACCATGGAGCGAGCAAACGGTTGAGATGTTGTCGATATGGAGCGAACGTCGGTTATGAATGGCGTTGCTTTTGATAAAGCGGTGAAATGGGATTGTTGAACCATTGTTTAGATACGTGTGATATCTATAAACATTTTTAATGATTGGATTTCATTAATTATGGAAATTGACAATTAGGGAACGGATTTAGTTAATCAATGAAATGATTAACTGGCTTTTGGGAATTTGATGATTTCAGTTATTTGGAGAACAGGAACAACACGAGGGATTTCATGTGGTAACGATACTATACAGGGAGTATCTTTTACATTACAATTTTATATTATGTAAATAACGTACTTTGATTATTGGAATGGTGGTATTGGTATGCTCACCCCGTGTTGGGGCTGTCTCTGTTGGGGCAGATGGAACAGGTACATCGGTAGCTCCAGAGTTGAGATCGAGCTATGGACCAAAGGTGCTTCCAGGACCGAAGTACTAGTACCGGTATCGTGTAGAGTACTTTATATACACATGCTCTCATTTGATGCCAGCATGTGAGCACTGTAATATGTGTATTTGGTTTGTATAATAAGGCCACGACCTTTCTCTTTTCGTTCATATGTTGCATGAAATTAATGTGAGGAATTGCTAAATGAATTGAGAACATGTTGGTGTATTATAAGGGTGCATGCTATGTAAGTGAACTTGATTGGGGGAAATTGGACATTACATGGTTTGATGTAAGAAATTTTATTATTGGTATGTTATGCTATGGTAGCATGTGGTTCTTTCCCCCCTGATTATATGATTGTATGCACTAAATACATGGGTTAATACATTAATAGCGGGTTAAGGGCACGGGAGTCCTTACAGTTATTTCGCAAATTAAAAACAATTTGATAAATACAAAAATTAGGATAATTTTTGTGTTGAAATTGCAATTTTAGTTTTTTTGGATCCAAATTGTTTGGAGTCCAAATTATTTTTGGATATTTTAGATGTTTTGTCCGAATATTAATTTTTGAAACAATAAATCATAATACTTAATTTATTAAAAATATGAGTATTAATTTATTTAGTGTAAAATAAAGATTTTACATTTAACTGAAAATTTAATTAATTAGAAATTTAATGAAAATATTTCATTTAATTTGTTGATTATATTTTGATAAGTATTATGATTTTAAAGTAAAATAGTGATTTTACCATGTTAATTGAAAATTTAATTAATTAAAAATTAAGTGAAAATGTTTCATTTATTTTGTTAATTCCCTTTTCGATTAATATGATGATTAAAAGGTAAATAATGATGTAACCATTAATTGAAAATTAATTAACTAAAAAAAAATAAAATTATTTTATTTTATTTTATTTGTTAATTTTATTTTCAATTAATGACACGATTAGTGGAAAACGATAGAATAAATTAATTATTATGCTCTAATTACATCATATGATGTAGTTATTTAGTTTAATGTTTAATTACATATGATGTAACTAGTATAATTGCATATGATGTAGTTTATTTTAATGTTTAATTACCTATGATGTGATTGCATGAGGGATGATTACAGGCCATGACAATGTGTTTAGGTGAATGTTTTTTTATTATTATTGTGATTTTTGATTATCGGGCCTGCTAGCCTTCTCCCATTATTTTTCTGATGTATCCCACCCCGGATTGTATCCCTATTATCTTGTTTGCACGATTCAAATGTAAAATTATTAAAATTAGTGGGAGATCGAGACACAAGATGGAACAAGAATCAAGACTTGTATGATGGAGGCAAAAATGTAACATGAATTCATTGCATACCTGCATTACCTAGACAGACCTATGATCCACATTCAGGCTCACATGGATCAATTAGGAAAATGCCATAATTATCCATGTTTATTTTATTATTATGCATATGATGTATGATAAATGTTTGTTTGTATGTTTTATTAGTACATATGATGTTTCATGATAACACATAATTGCATGAATCCAGCAAAAGACAAGCGGGCATTTGATAAGATTTTAAAATAAATTAAATCCCTCTTTTGAATATGATTCAAAATTTTAATATCAAACTGTGAAGTGGAGCTCAAAAGATTTTGTTGCTTCTTGTCTTCCATCAACAGTTAAGTCATGAGACGCTACTTCTGTCATATTGCCTTACTCACCCACATGGGGGCATCTGGCATAGGAAAACTGTGTGTTAACTGCCACTTAATTAAGGGTGCGATTATGTTAACCTTTTAGATTACTCATCCACGTGGGGTCTTTTGGTCGTGACATTTCCATCTGTGGGATGAGTTAGTTTGACGTGAGAGGGCATTGTTGTCCTGCCCACGTAGGGTTATGCCAATCGCGAAACAAATACCTTGGGGGTTGAATATGATGCAATTGTGATATATCTTTAGTATCATGAAGCAGATGTATATCATGAGCTAGTTGGACTCTAAACCCACTAAAAAAATATGATTTTTCGTCCATTTGTCATGAGGGTGGTGAATTCGAAAAAATTAGTGGGAGCATTCAATAATTAAAGTCAACGGTTTTTGAATTAATTAATTATCAAACGGTTTGCTTATTTTTCTGTTTATTCTCAGTATTGTAATTGTCGTGAATCCAATTACATTAATTCTCGATATAAACAAATTAGTTGTACCAAATTATTTTGACTGCCTACATAATTCGAAATAGTGCTTACTTCTGAAAAGTTGTTATATATCCTTGATTGGAAGCCTCGTGTTGAAGTGCCCCCCAGTTCGTCTAACGAACAGATCACCACACTTGGAATTGATGGGACAATAATCTCGCTGCTAGGTGTTATATGATAGCATCAATGTTGAATGAGTTTCAACATAGATATGAGGAATTTGCTGACACCGCTGATATGTCCAAACACCTACAAATGTTGTTTGGCGAACGGGAGCAATTACTGAGACTCGCGATCTCCAAAGAGCTATTTTTTTGTCACCTGCAAGATGGAGATTCGGTCCATGAGCATGGTGTAGAAATAATATCTTTTATTGAGAAATTGGAAAATTTGCATTCGACAATACCTATTTAACTGACTGTAGATTTGATCTTATAGTCAAAATGTTGGAAACTCATGGGTTCTTGCTTCAAAAGGATAAACGTGATCTTCTTATTGAATCTTCTACCAATTGTGTGAAGTATTCAATCATAAAGAAGAGGAAGGGAAATGGTTTCCGACCTCAAAAGACAAAATGGGTATAGTAGCAACTTAGAAGAAGGAGCAGCAATATTTTCACCGCTGGTCACTATCGCAAAATTGCAAGGAATACCTAGACTAGAAGCGTTCTGAAAAGGGCATGTTTTATATTTAAAATTAATGTTTCTATTGGTTCTGCTTTTTTGTATATGATACTAATTATGCTCACATCTTTACAATGAGTTGTAGATGTTGAGAAGAAGTGGAAAGTCATAGGAATGTGAAACCTACCTGATGCTTAGTATTGTAGCAAGAGTTGCTAATAGAGTTGTTTGAGACATTTCTTTGATATAAATGTTAAACTGGTTTGGAACTAGTTTTGAACAATTGTTATTTGTTCCAGACTATAAACATTGTTAATATTTTGATAGAGAATAATACTCTTTTAAATTTGTGAATATAATTGTCAATATTTTTAGGAATGAGTATTTTATTGAATCTGGTAAACTTATGAACAATAGTACGATTACTTTCAAAGAATATAAAAAATGATAACTTAAACCACACATATCTTTAGCATGTGCTGAAGGTCCATTAAATTTGATTCATATTGACGTAGGAGCACTGAATATTAGTGCAAGACGAAATTGAGTTATCTTAAAGAGGATGTGATTCTTTCCCAGTAACTCTCTAAAGTTACATATTTGTTGAACATGATTCATATCAATGCGGTGCCCAAAATTATATAGACGATACAGACTGAAAATAATCCCAATATAGATTTGAGATTGTTCTGCTTATTTAAAGCAGTCAGTGGAAGATGATTTGGTGGTTGATCTGTGATGCCCAGAATAATTAATAATCTTTAATCGGATTAAATTATGGTGTTTATATGATATGCCGGGATTTAATTCTTGGGCATCTGATTTTGGATCGGAGTATGAATAAATAATTCCTAGATTTAATTTATAGTATAAAATTTAATTCAAGGAGATTCTTAAATTCTTGGGATTGTCGTCTTGGTTCGGGTTTGGAATAAATAATTTCGGATTGAACTTATAGTGTAAAATACATTTAAAGGGACTCTTGTAATATTAAATTGTGGGAGTGATAATTGAAGGGTGGAGATTGATAATATGGTGGTGTAGATTTAATCTAGGGTTCACTAAAAGACACACACCCCACCTTTCTCACACACTAAACTCATCGATTTCTCTTCCCCTCAAATCCACTTCACGCCATTCTCTTCCCCTCAAATCCACTTCACGCCACCATCTGTTTCCAGCAGCAAGAATCGATCCAGGCTTAGTTTCAACCACATTTTTGATCGGTTTTGTGTGAGTAATCTCGCCTTGTGTTTTAATCGACCCTTCCCTTGAATTTTTTATTTTCTTGAGATCGTTTCTAGCTATTTGGGGAAGATTTTTTGGTCGAAAATTATGCTGGATGCAGGAGGTGTTCGGTCCTTTGTTCGACCGTTTCTCTAGTTATTTTGGATCGTATGTTGTTCTAGGATTGAGATTTTTGCTGCTATGATTTTCCAAAATCTACTGCTGTCTTGGGTCGAAATCTGTGGTGTTTATTTCAAGAATCTTGCTGCTTTGGTTCGAGAAATTTGTTGCTCTTTTGGGTTCGAAAAGCATGCTGCTTTGGATCGAAATCTTTGATGTTTCCTTTGAACCTATTTATTGCTGTTTTGATCCAATTTTATTGCTGATTTCGTTCAAATTTCGCTGATTATTTTGGTTCAAATTTAGAGTGCTGTTTGGATCGAATATTGCTACTATTGTTGTTCCATTTTGTTGCCTATTATGAATCGAACTTTGTTGTTGTTCTATTTGCTTGCTGCTGTTTTGGGATTTTATGTTTTGGTCGACCCTGCTTGCTTCCTTATTCGTGATAGGGTAGATTGAGTTGCTTGGTATGACAATTAATGATGGTTAGATCCAATAAGCTTTAGTAATTGTCGTAAATGGAGTATAGCGCCTAATGGATTATACCTTTGTTGAATATTGTTATAGCTAAAGAATTATAGAACCAATGCATCTTTAATTTGTTTATAGTTGAATTTAAAGCAATAAGGGATTATGTTGTGATTAAGGGAATTTGATATAAATTGTGGAATCTCTTATTAACATAGATTCTTTTGTAGCTTGGTTTGAATCACTTCGGTGTTGGTTTGGGTGTGTGAAGCATGCTAGTCGTTTAATTGAATTCTTGCGTTGGGGAGTTGAATCATGTGATATTATGGACATGACTTTATGATTTAATATGAGATTTTGTGCATCAAATATTGATTATGAGTTAACCTTTAAACCTTTGAGTTCATATAGAGCCTTCTTGAGCTCTTGGACAACGAGGATGGTGACTTGACGGTAAACACAGATTATAAGGTACGTGGTGACGTACGAGCAGGTATAATATGAATTATTTCATATTCTAGTATTCATAAATTGTTGAATTGTGATGACTGGATATAAGGGAACGAATATGTGAATAAGTGTGATGACTGAATATAAGGGAACAAATATGTGAATTGAGTTTGTTATATGTGGTATGGTGGACACGTAAATGTACGGAGTTGGGTATGGATGCCTTTGGCATGACCAGTATGAGAAAGTGTTGAGAGATATATTGATAGACAGAACCACATTGATATGGAATTATTTATGATTGAGCATAAATAATAGATTCTTGTTGTATTGAATTCATCGTGTGGTTGAGTATCATATTCTCAGTGACAATACTAAACTTGATATTATGAAAGCGTGTAAGCTTGAAACAGGAACATTGCGTGGAAGCTGTACAGATTCAGAACTTCACAGGGAGTACATCTTATAGCTTTCGATACTCTTAAATTGTGATATCATGATCTTTATGCATTGTTATGATATGGGTAGTGTGATGTTGGTATGCTCATCCTGTGTGAGGCTGTTTCTGTTGAAACAGGTAGAATAGGTACGACATGTACTACGGCGTTTTGGGATGGTAAGCTCGAACTCGTTGAGCGATGCTGCTTCCCGGAGTGTAGTTTGAGTATGGGTTGAAGGCATACATTATTTATGCATTTAATTGGTATTCATTTATTTATTGCTCGTATGTGAGCATCTGGATGCAGGTATATGGACTGTATAAGGGTGTTGAAGCCCACTTTTGATGTCTTCTTAGTATGGTGTTTTCCCTTGCTGGGAAATTACTTAGGGTTTTGGTTTCTTTTAAGTATTGTGTTTTCCCTGGCTGGGAGTTATTTTGTGATGTGTTTCATTTTCGGATAGCTCAATTTATGGGGAGACTCTGCCCAAATTTTTATAAAAACCCACAATGTAAAAGTGGTGCAATGGTGATGATAATGGGTGAACCTTGAGACTTATTGCTGGTAGAAGTGATCATTCCACGATGAGTGTTATTTTTTCATGGAAAATATGTGAAGCATGCAATGATTCTTTTAAAGAATGAATTTTTTTTATACTCATACGACGTCATAAATGCACTAATGACGAGTTAAGGGGTTGGGGCCTTACATGATCCATCTTATGATATTTTGTGGACATTCATATTATCAATTGGAGACAAAATATTTGTTTCCATGAATGCAATCTTTCTAGAGAAAGTGTTTCTATTAAAGGAATGGCAAGATAATATAACTTGAAAGGGTTCAAGAACCACAAACCACTTGAAACATGAAAACAATGAAATTAATTGAGTCAATCACAACCTTTGATGCACACATACCAAGGATATATGAAAATGTTCAAGAACTCCTGATTGATATAGTCAAAATGATTTTTACCATGGATGTGATCATATGACTTTAAGGAGACGACGTTGAGCATCGATTCGGGACATTGGCGGGATGCCATAAGATCTAAAATGAACTCAATGTACTCTAATAAGGTATATACCTTAGTAGATCCTCTTGAGGCTGTGAATGGATCTACAAGAGAAAGCTGGGTTTCGCTTGTAGCAAATGGAAAGATATCGACATTCAAAGCTTAATGATGGGAAGAGGTTATTCTCATAGGCAAAGAGTTGTCGGTGAGAAAATTTTCATCATTTGTGATACTAAAGTCTATTCAAATATTATTAGCTATATCTTCATATTTTGACTATGAGATATAACATATGGATGTGAAGACGTTTATATATGGCAGTTAGAGGGCTTCACAACCATTGAGAGTGAGCAAAAGCTTTGCAAACTCCAGATGTTTATTTATGGGCCTAAGAATGTCTCCCGAAGTAAGAACTGAGGTTTTGATAATATTATCAAAATGTTTGGTTTTGTTAAAAATCCGGAAGTGTCACTTGTGTACAAAAGGATTAGTGGGAGCGCGGTATGTTTGTACTGCTTTAATTCGATGATATTCTATTAATTGTGAATGATATTGGAATAATACATTAAAGCATGGTTATCTATTACTTTCTCCATAAAATATTTGAGAGAAACATCTTATATGCTTGACATAAAGATCTATAGGGATGGATTTATGATGATGTTTGAGTTCTCTCCATCTTCGTACATAAACATTGTGCTAAAAAGGGTTTAGCATAGAACAAACGAAAAGGAGTTACCTTTTAGTATTTCTTAGTATTCGTCTCTCGAGGTCAATGAGTCCTAAGATTGATGAGGAGAGAGAAAAGAAAACATTGGTACCTTATGTTTCGAATGTTAGTAGCATAATGTATGCTTTGTTATGTACTAGGCCTGATGTGAAGTATGCTCTTAGTGTAATGAACAGATATCAGGCAGATCTCGATGAAGATCACCGGAATGCTCTTAGTGTAATGAGCATATATCAGGCAGATCTCGGTGAAGGTCACCGGAACTATGAAAGCAATCCTTAAGTGCTTATGAAGAACTCAAGATATGTTCATGGTTTTTTGGATCTGAAAATGGAGAATTAATAATTGAAGGCTGCGTTGATACTAGCTTTGAGTTAATGTAGATGACTCCAAAATCAATGTTCGGATTTATATTGAAGCTTAATGATGGTGTTGTCTCTTGGAAATGTTCCAATAAGACACCACAATAGATTACACCACTAAAGCTGAATGCATTGCAACATACGATGCAGCAAAGATGCCGTTTTGATAATAAATTTCATCCAAGAGGTGGATGTTTTCTAGTGCAGTTGACACAATCTCTGTGTACTGTGACAACAGTTGAGCTATTATGAATAGCCAAGTTCCCATTAGGATCAAATCATATTTTGAGAAACTATCATCTAATAAGAGTGATGGGAGGCGATGTAATACCCCAACTCCTAACTCATCATTAGTGCATATATCATCACCATTATTGTATACATTCATATTATTACGAGAATTTTCATTACATGCTTCATACTTATGTCATGACTTCTATAAAAAAAAATTCGACCGAATTCCCCCGTAAACTCGATTCAACACAACTCAATTCAATAATGTATACACTTTATCATGCACTAATTCATTTTATCAATTCATGATGCATTTTAGCTCTCAAATAAATTGCATGCAACTTTAGAATAAAAAGAGAAATCTCAAAGCATTTATGCAATCAATATACACATATTACTATG
The DNA here is from genome assembly GCA_907163345.1 of Haberlea rhodopensis. NCBI lineage: Eukaryota > Viridiplantae > Streptophyta > Magnoliopsida > Lamiales > Gesneriaceae > Haberlea > Haberlea rhodopensis. Next base: position 2,604,528 of record CAJQUN010000078.1, read on the forward strand.
CTCACACACGAGCATTGAATACACAAATATGTCTCTACTTGCACAATTCACATTTCTAATACCAATACTAGTATCTCACTCATAGGAGGATCCTCATTCAATAGCTAGATCTTGTTTCCAGAACCAACGTCGTACTTGTTCTACATGTTTCAACAGAAACAGCCACCACACGGGTGAGCATACTAACAACAAAATCTCAATATCACCGAATACACAATTAATAATTTACAGAATGTAATGCTATAATTAAATAAATACTCCCTGAGTATTTCACAATCATATGAGATCTCCCATGGTGTTCTTGTTCTCATAATAACCGAAATCTCCAAAATCGATTAAATCATCAAACAATGATTTAATGTAATCATATTATTAATTATCAATTCCATAATCGATTATAATTAAGTCATTACAACAATGATTCACTGTAACACATATATCTCGGTTATCAATTCATGGTTTCTATTTCCTAATACTACATCACTCTCTCAATAGTAGTGGCACCATAACTCACCGCACGCTCAACAGCGGCGGCACCAAAACACATCGCACGCCCAACAATGGCGGCACAATATCTCATAACACCAATCGCTGGTGATCTCAAATTTGGTCAACACTCTATTCAACCAATATATCAACAATTTAAGATTTCAAGTCTCATACATCTTTTCGTGCTAAATTCAAATACGACAACAATATATTATTCGTAAAACACCACAATAATATATTTGTCTATGCTCATACGTCACACGTACCGTAAAGTCGACAACGGGGTTAAGTCAGTCCCGACATTTGGAGGCTTGTGAAGTATCTATATCGAATATCAATTCAATAATATACAACACTAGCCCCTCAATAATAACATCCTTTATCATATAGTTTCTTCAGGCCTGTAATAACAAACAATCCAATTTACTCTTTGAACATTCAAGTTATCTACTAACTCAAATAAGTAGTATCTATACATGTATAAAGTTTCGCATTTAAAACATTAATTCATTGCTCAAGATTGATATCAAATTTTCCTCCTCTCTATCCAAAGATCTGAGCAGGCTCTACATGAACATTAACAAGGTCTTTAAATCATTAAACTTCATTTCATTAGCATAACTCTTATGCTCAATATCACAATCTCAAATCCAAACAATAAACATCTATGGACCCATAAAATAGTCCCAAATCCTAAGCGCATTTATTAGTCTGAAGTTCGGATAAGCTTTAGTTTTGGAGTTTAGCTTAGCTTTTATCTGCTCACATTTAGTGATTTTGGATTTCGGATGAACTTTATCTGCTCCATATACGTATTAACTTTGGGGTTCAGACCGTACGAGTTTTGTCTACCCAGGACATTTACTTATCCTCTAGTGTTCAGCCGAGATTTATTTGCTCAGATTCCAGTATGATATAACATGCCAGCCCTGTTTAAGATTTAATTCCATAGAATTATTTCTAGTTGTTATTGCAGGCCAGCCCTGCTATGAAAACATCTCAGCTCTGTTTATGATTTAATTATATACTTAGAATTATTTCTAGTTGTTATTGCATGTCAGCTCTGCTTAAGATTTAATTCTATACAATTATTTCTAGTTGTTATTGCAGGTCAGCCCTGCTATGAAAATAGGTCAGCCTTGTTTAAGATTTAATTCTATAGAATTATTTCTAGTTGTTATTGCAGGTCAGCCCTGCTGAGAAAACAGGTCAGCCCTATCTGGAATTTAATTATATACTTAGAATTATTTCAAGTTGTTATTGCAGGTTGATAAGTGTCATTTTTACACTTATATTTGCATATATTTCTTGCGATTTTTATAGTGATTCTTGGAAGATTTTATACTTTTGGTCGTGTTTTGTTATAATTCCAGGAATCCAGTAGAAGTGCAAGAAATACTGGAAAAACCCCATTTTATGGACTAGAAGGTGGAACTGTGACAAGACGAGGCAAGCCATGGGAAAAAATGTGAAAAAGACTAAAAAGATGATAAAAGCAACAGGCGATCGATCGCCTATCACAAGAGATCGATCGCTTGAAGCCAGAGAGCTGATGGAATTTTGAAGCGATAGGCGATCGATCGCAACAAACTAAGCGATCGATCGCCTTGGGGCAGAACATATAGGTGATCGATCGCCTATCTTGAGAGACCGATCGCCGAGGAGAAAAAGCTGAAGGTGATCGAAATCAAGGAGATCGATCGCACGCAGAGTCCAAAACTTAAAAAATTTCTTAATTAAGTTTTTGGGCTATTTTTGGTACCAGAATTCTTGGGCTCGTGAGAGGGCATATAAATTGGAATTTTTAGGTCATTGGAAGGGTTTTTTCAGCTCTGGATAGGCAGCCACCCATTGGAAGTAAAATCACCTTGAAGAAGATTCAAAGGAACGCAGCTAGAGACGGGAACAACGGATCGATGCACGATTTCACATCGAGTGTTTTTTAGTATTTTTGAATATTTATTTAGCTTTATTTTCGAATTTCAATGTTTATAATGTTGTTAGATGTTATAAAACGTTGTTCTTCCATTAATATGCTAGGCTAAGTTTGTTATCGAGACAATGGGATCTTGTGTATGAACCCACAGTTTTAATTCAAGTTTTTGTTATTTTTGAGTTTATGTTATGCTTTTAATGCTTTTAAAGGATTGGCTACTCTTTGAATGTTGTTAGTTTGCAATTGAGATCGAGAGATGATATTGTAAGACGGAACAAATAACATAAACCGTGGATTTCAGACCGAGATCGAGAGATGACGTCAAATACACGAGTGATAGCTATAGATATCTAGTAATCGAAGGCTAGGGGTTTTCATAGAACGTTTGCAACATTGAATTGTTAAATAAGTGAACGAGAGTTACTTACTGCAATTCAGTGTTAGGTTTAATATAGCTCGAGAGAGTATATTGGATATAACTGGAAAACTTGTCACCTTAGATGCATTAATTTTAATTAGAACTAGTAGGTAAATTGTGGGGGATTACTCAAGTGAACCGAAGTCTCGATATTTATCTTTACTGTTTAATATCTTAATTCTTTGTGGTGTGGTTGAATCTTGGAGTTGAGTAAAGTAGTAAATCTTTCAACCAATTTCGTAGGTTAAATATAGAACGCTAGTTAAATTTTGTAATTACTACTAGTCCCTGTGGGTACGACAATCCTTACTTTTAGACCATTATACTAAAACTTGACACCGTGCACTTGCGGTATAGAATCGCTACACTAAGAAATAATTGTTTAAAATAAAAGCGATCAAGTTTTTGGCGCCGTTGCCGGGGACTAGTTTAAGTAATATCAAACGAGATTAGTTTACTATAATTTAGCCATAATTTCTTATTTTTTACTTTTATTACGGTGTAGACGATTTCACTTTTTTTGTTCCTTCGTTGTGTTGAATTTTGCAGGGAGTTGTCTTTGTAGTGCATGCTACGAAGTGACAGACCTATACTAGAGCCACTTGACTTAGAGATTGAACGAACTTGCAGAAGACTTCGGAGAGAAACAAGAGAGATGGCTGAGAATAATCGAGGGAATGGTGACCAACACAATGATGAAGTGCCAATTATAAGGTCCATGATGGACTATGCACAACCATCTTTTCAAGGCACCATGTCTAGCATCACAAGACCAAGGATTCAGGCTAATAATTTCGAGATCAAACCTGCCATAATTCAGATGATTCAACACTCTGTGCAATTTGGAGGATCGCCTACTGATGATCCTAATGCTCATATCTCCAACTTTTTGGAGATATGCGACACGTTCAAGCACAATGGCGTCACGGACGATGCCATCAGGTTACGACTCTTTCCCTTTTCTTTAAATGATAAAGCTAAGAGCTGGTTGAATTCATTGCCTGCAGGGTCGATCACTACTTGGGAGGGGATGGCTCAAGCCTTCCTATCAAAATACTTTCCCCCTTCCAAGACAGCTAAGATGCGCAATGATATCACCACATTCGTGCAACATGATCCGGAGACTCTATATGAAGCTTGGGAGCGCTTCAAGGATCTACTTCGAAGATGCCCACATCATGGCCTTCCGATTTGGCTTCAGGTACAAACATTTTACAATGGTTTATATGTAAGACCCTAGTTCCTTAAATGCGGATTATAGGCATAATTAGAGCTAACATACATCATCAGAGTATAAATGTTCGTGTTGAGACTATGAGCCTTAAGAATTACATGCCAAGTCAAGGACTATCAATGGATTAATTACATTCCCAATCAAAAATGAATGTTATCAACTATAGCTTTACACTACTCCTAGAGTAGACACTATACAAAAGTAATCATGTCCTTCATTTCTCAAAAGTATTCTTCACAAGCTCACCACCTCAACCCGCTTTAGCCCCTTTCCTATCATGCCAAAATGTACCTACAAGGACAACCCCCAAAAATGAGCAATAATATTATTCATATCCAACACAATATGAATATAATGCGTAAATGCATAAATCATAATAAAACACTTCCTGTTTTTTTTCCATGCATTTTAAACGCTTCCTTTTTGGTTGTCCATGTACCATAACTCATGAGTATAATCAAATAGATTATTTAATGGTCCACACATGTCATGACATAATACCATTTCATCATCACCAATTACCAATCAACAATCCCTAGTCTGTTCATCACAATGTATTTTAATGCCCCTCGCTTTTCATATAGGCGGCATAGAATAACCTCGCTTCAATGGACATGCGGCGCTCCCACCCCTCGCTTCACATTGAGCGGCAAATATTCTTTCCTCGCCTCCTATGATAACCACGCTTAAATGTGACATGCGGCGCTCCCACCTCTCGCTTCACATTTAGCGGCACCAAATCAAATAGCGGCAAGCATTAAATCATCAAGGGATGACCACGACTCATGGGATGTGCACCAATAACCATCATATGCATATACGATCATCATGCATAATTCAACATGAATTTGCATCCACAATGCATAATTCCATATATACTCGCATCCACAATGCATAAACAATGAGTATATTAGATACATGTACCGTTGGGTGCCCGTACGTCTTCTACGTACCTTTCCAAAAGTGGAATTTGATATGGCTTCACTTCCTTGGTTGCGTCGCCACCTGGGATGGTTCTACACAATCACACAACCCCATATTAGAAGCCAAATAATAGTCGAATACCAAAAATTCGTCAAAAAAATCCATTTTCCAAAATTCCACTGCTGGCGATCGATCGCTTCGCTGAGGTGATCGATCGCCTCAATTTTTGCTTCACGGCGATCGATCGCGCCATACATGGCAATCGATCGCCTACCTTATATTTTGGACACTTCCCCTCGGCGATCGATCGCGCCATTTCAGGCGATCGATCGCCTACCCTGCGATTTCGATATTGTCCGTTGGCGATCGATCGCGCCATTTCAGGCGGTCGATCGCCCCATACAGACTCGCGATTTCCACCATTAATGCACACCAAAACCAACCCAAACCATACCAATACTCCTTCCACCAACCCAACAACATAAGAACACAATAAACCAACAAAATACACCTTAAACAACACAAAAATCCAACACCCAACCAAAAAAGATACCAACCCAAAATAACCCATTTCAAAACCCTTCAAAACTATTTCAAACTCAATCCAAACACAATAAAAACAACATGGAGGTATCCATACCTCTATGGGACTTCAAATCTCACACCAAATCCCACAAATCAAGTTTTTGGAAGGATTTCTCTTCACCTCTTTGCTCAAACTCGAAAATGGAAGAGAAGGAAGGGTTTGGAGGAGAAATTGGGGAAAGTATGAGTGATGGGTGTAGAGGGGTTGGGGGTATTAGTGGGTTAGTTTTAATTAAATTGCATTCCCCAATCACCATGGTGTATAAAACACCCCAACATGATATTTTAAAAGCATTCTCCCAAAATGCATCAAAACCCCAATTAAAATCATGTTCGACCAAATAATTATCGATTACCATAAACAACCATGATAATCCTTAAACTCCCAACATGCATAACATGCATCCCGAAATGCATCCCCGGTCATGCCTATCATATGACTAAGCATTTCAATATGATAATTAAATCCAGCACATAACTCAATTATCGCCATAATTAATCATATAAACATAATTAATGCCCAAATTGCAATTAATTATTTCGGGGATATCACATTATATTCTGCTAATAGATCCATGATTGATGCAGCAGCAGGAGGTACCATTATGAGAAAGTCACCTTGTTAGGATCGGTCCGGAGTGTTTAGAGGGGGGGTGAATGAACACTCCTTATAAAATTTATCCCTTGTGAATTCTTTCGGATTAGTGAAAGAAATCTGTTACTTAATCAACTCTTTGAACAGAACAGACCACTAAAAAGGTAAGTGCGGAAACGGTCTGCTCTTGTAAAAGTAAGAACGGCTCGATGGCTAAGTGCAGAAGGATAAAACACAGGATATGTTTCTGGAAGTTCGAAGGTGGTGTAATCCTTCTACGTCTCCCCTTCTTCCAATTAAGAAAGGTTTATACTAGAAGACTTTGATTTATACAATCCTGTTGTACAAACCCGATTCAGGCTGGATTTACCTCAGTACCAGTCTGAAACTCCTAGTCACTCAGCCTGCTCAGACACACTCTGTCTGACAGTTACAATAAGTTGCTCACTTCTATTTTTCAATACACAATGCGCACAGTGATCCTACAATGATCAAATGTTACAAAGTAATCGCGCTTAAATAAATAACTTCAGCTCGAAAGCTTCTGAACTTTGTAAGCGTGTGCAGTTGCTTTCTTGTGTGTTTTTCAATTGATCAGCGTGAGTTGGAATCGAGAGTCTCCGTCTTCCTTTTGTTGCATCCTTTTATAGTTGAGGGTAGCAACAGCATTGTTTTCCTTAATGTGCAACTTTGACTCTTTTTAAACTCTGAGAAAGCTACAGTCTTCTTCTTCAGGACACTTGCCGTTCTGGTGTATGCTTTCGGCGACTGTCAGGTAAGCTCTTCTTTGTCTTCTTACCTTTAATGGCAATCTTCGACTTTTGATCCTTTGTAGCATTAATTACAGCATTAAATGCTACAATAAATGACCGTTAATGGTTCGGACTGAGAAGCCATCCTTTATGTATCTTTGACTGCTTTGATCTGATAAAGGTTGAGATCGATCTGAAGTATCGATCTAGTCAGTCTGGAATCCATCGATCCGGTCTGTATGTGATATTCTTTATCAGCTTGCTCTGTTTTGCGCGATCGATCTGGTATGCCTGATTTCCATCGATCCGGTCTGAAATGTTTTGTCATCTTGCTCTGTTTTGTCCGATCGATCTGGTCAAACTGATTTCTATCGATCCGGTCTGAAATGTCTTGTCATCTTTAAAATCTCATCGATAAGGTCCGGAACTAACAAATTCCCCCTTTTTGATGATGACAAAACCTAGCTTCTAAGTCTTTTTAACCAGTCTTGATAAGAGCTCTGAAGCGAATGCTTTCGGATCGATTACTTCTTTGTTCAAAATAAATGAACTTCATTAAGTTGGATCGATTAAATCTTTATTATTAAGCCTTATGGTGAGGTTCAAAATAATGAACACAGACTTAATCAAACGAGGATTTTATTGATCACCAAGAAAATCCTAAAAATACACAGTCTGAAAATATTATTTTCTAGAAGGCGGCCTGAAGTCTGTCTTCTTTTCCCCCTTTTTGTCAGCAGCAATCTCTTGAAGAAAGTCGACAACTTGTGCTAGCTGAGCGCTGATAGCGTCAAGATGAACGTCTTGAGCGCGGAGGGAATTGGCAACAGATGCTCTGACTTCAGTGGCTAGCTCGATCTGCTCTTTTCTCAGGCTGTTCTTGTAAGAGGCCTGTTGAGAAAACAGATCGTTTATGCCGCGCTGAAGGCTTCCGATACTGGCATTCATCTTCTCTTTGAAAGAAGCAAAGTCCAAGGCTGTGACCCTCTGACCTTGATGAACTTCTAGAATACGTTGAGTCAAGGACAGACAGGTATCAGAGAAGTGCTGGATAGTCCGTGCCAGGGATGGAGGTGCATCAGATAGCTTGCTGGGAGAGTGATCTGATGATGACATGGCATGGTCATCTTCTTCAGCAATCGGCACGATGGAAGAAATGGCAGCTTGATGACTTTCGGATCGGATCAGAGTGACCAGATCCGAAGAAAAACCTTGAATGAAGGCCAAATCTTCATCTGATGGTCCCGGAGGAGAGTGGGGACTGGGAGGTTCCTCAACTTGGAGAGCTGCAACCACTGTAGATACCACAAAATCCGGATCGATGAAGTCTGGTGCTTCAGTTGTTGCACATGCTGCAGCTGGACTGAGTTGTGCACGGAAGGCTGATGACTTCAATGGAATAGATGTTGTCGGAGAGTCCAACAGAACATTCATTGGTTCATCATATGTTGCAGACGGAGCATTAGGCAGTGGCTGCTCCGCTGTCTGGTCTGGTACGCGCTCTGCAGGCTGATCCTCTGTCTGTTATGCTGCATCAGAGGGAATAGCCTCGATAAATGGTTCTGCCAGAGTCTTGCTTGCAGAAGGATGATCCGGGCTTGTGGCTGGAGTGGAGATACCTAGCTTCTGTCGTTGAAAACGGACAGCTAAGGATAAGGCATGAACATCCATCTCGAGTTGAGCAATCACAGCCCCATCATCTCTGGCAGTTGGAGCAAGCGGATCGAAGTTCTTCTTTTTGGCAACTAGAAGCAGATTGGCCAGTCTGAATCTGTGTTTTGCCGTAAATAAATCTCTGCGCTGCACGGCAAGTCGAACATCATCAGTCTCAGTTCCTTTCAGAGCTTCCTCTTCCATCCTCTTCAATCTGTGCAATTTACCGTAGAACAGCTCAATGTGGTTGATAGTCCGGTACTGGACATATTCATCAAACACCACAATGAGGTCCTTTAGCTTCTCATCAACATCCTCCATAGCGATGTCGATGGCAGTCTGCGCTGCAGATTTGGGTTTAGTAGAGAGGGGTTCGGTGAGAATGGCTTTTCCCTTGCCGGTGGAGGAAGGGGACTTAATCCCTGATTGGGTATAGTCTCCCAACTCAGTGATAACTATCCCTTTGACCACGGGATTGGCAGAGGGAATTCGAAGGGTGACTTTGGGTGCAGGGGTTGAAGCTTGTGAAAGCTGGGTGGAAGGTTGAGGGGCAGGGGTTGCTTTAGGAGGTGGCAGTATGGGTGGAGGTAGAGATTTGGCTGGTTTGGTAATCTGGGTTCGGGGCTTTTTGGGAAGTGGCTTGGTTGGTGATGAGTGAGCAGACTGGGTGGCTTCTGAGTCAGTCTGAATGGTCAGCTTCCGCTTGACCCGAGGTTTGCGCACAGCAACTGGTTCCTCGTCCTGCTCAACCTTGACTGCAGCCAGAGTAGCAGGAGTAGGCGGAGCACTCTTGGACTTCAGCAGTGCAATCCCTTTGGAGTTAAGGATCTTAAAGGGACGGAGAGCAGACGGCTTGCTCAGCTCGAGGCCTAAGGACTCTAAGAGCTTGCTGAGAGGAACAGCAAAACATACGGCGTGCTTGGATGCAATCACCGTTTCCAGCAGTACTCCAAACAAAATCATGACCAGTTTATCTTCTGGCCGGATACAATAGCCGCCATAGCCCTGAACTTTTCGGCGGTTACAGCATCGAAGCTTCCTGCTTTACCCAAAAGTGGCTTGCCTACCACTTCGCACAGCACCTGGAAATGGAAGAGCATTTCCTTCTTCTTAAAGGAGGGTTGCAATCGTTGGCCAGAAATAGAAATCTTCCCCTGAAGATCTAAGAGTGACGCTTGAGGAGTCTGTCCGAACTCTGTCAGTCCGGAACTGGGGAGGCCAAAGGTCTTGGCCATCATCATTGGCGAGATCTCGAAAGATTTGCCCTGGACAGTAGTAGAAATGGATGTCTTCCGGGAGACGGCGTTGGCGAACAGCTCGCGGATTTCTGATTCATAAACAACTGTTCCGCATTCCAAGAAGTTCCTTAAACCAGATGATTCCAGGGCTCTAAAAATGGACACCATCGCAGTATCTTCTGCCCTGTAAATGTCATCAAACTCAACGGAGAGTGAGTTATGAGTGATGGTAGCCATTTGAAAAGAGTTTAAAGAAAGTGCGAAGAGTAAGAGAGTGAGAGAGTAAGAAGGTAGAAAGCGGCAAATTGTAAAAAGTGAACAAGTATGAAATGTTCAGCCCGCTAAATAGGAGAGAGAAGACACGTGTCTTTATCTCCAAGACTGAGAATTAAATAATTCAAAATAAACGGTCAGGATAAAGAAAGATAAGGCGGTTAAAGTACAACTAGTTAAAATGGTCAATCAGTCCGAGCTGTTGTTATTGTCCAGACAGATCATAGGATAAAATCAGACTGACAAGGATCGGTCTGAAAGTTCGGACCGGTCTGTGTCTTTCTGAACATTGTATTATCGATCTGTGGTGAAAAAAAATCTTCAAGTGCGAAAGGAATAAAAACATCTAAACTAATTAAGATAAGTCAATTAAACCAAGAATTTGACGGAAATAATTAAACTTAGCCTCAGGAAGCGGTTTAGTGAAGATGTCTGCTGCTTGCTGCTCTGTTGAAATGTGCTCGATCCGAATTTCCTTTTTGCCAACATGATCTCGAATAAAATGATGTCGTATATCAATATGCTTTGTTTGAGAGTGCAGAACTGGATTATACGTTATAGCAATTGCACTTGTGTTGTCGCAAAATATCGGAGAGTCAACAGCTTGGATGCCATAGTCTTTGAGCTGGTGTTGAATCCAGAGCATTTGAGCACAACAGCTTCCAGCGGCTAGGTATTCTGCTTCAGCTGTGGATGTGGCAATCGATGTCTGCTTCTTACTGAACCAAGAGATTAATCTTTCACCTAGAAATTGACATGTTCCACTGGTGCTTTTACGATCGATCTTACACCCAGCGTAGTCTGCGTCTGAATACCCGATCAAACTGAAGTTTGAATCTTTGGAGTACCAAAGACCAACGTTCTGAGATCCTTTTAAATATTTCTATATACGCTTGGCAGCAATAAAATGTGATTGCTTTGGTTCTGACTGAAATCTGGCGCACATACAGACTGAAAACATAATATCGGGCCGGCTCGCTGTAAGATACAATAGCGATCCGATTAGTCCTCTATACATGGTTACTTCAACTGCCGTTCCCCCTTCATCTTTGTCTAACTTGATTGTTGGACTCATTGGAGTTGATGCAGTTGAGCACGTTTCCATTCCAAATCTCTTGAGGAGCTCTTTGGTATACTTGGTCTGATTGATGAAAATGCCATTGTTGAGCTGTTTTACTTGCAGACCCAGAAAGAATGACAATTCTCCCATCATGCTCATCTCGAACTGTCCCTGCATTAACTTAGAAAATTTCTCGCACAATTTGGGGTTAGTTGACCCAAAGTTATGTCATCAACATAAATCTGAACTAATAGGGTATGTTCCCCCTTAATGAATTTAAATAGAGTTTTATCTACTGAGCCGATCTGGAAATCATGGTTCAGCAGAAATTGAGATAGAGTGTCATACCAGGCTCTTGGAGCTTGTTTCAGACCATACACTGCTTTTTCAGTAGATATACATGATTGGGATACAAATTGTTCTGAAATCCAGGTGGTTGCTCAATGTAGACTTCTTCCTGAAGCTTTCCATTAAGAAAGGCGCTCTTGACGTCCATCTGATATACTTTGAAGTCTTTAAAGGCAGCATAAGCAAGAAAGATTCGGATAGCTTCAAGTCTGGCGACTGGTGCAAATGATTCATCGAAGTCGATTCCTTCTTCTTGTCTGAATCCCTGTGCCACCAGTCTGGCTTTGTTTCTAACCACAGTTCCATCTGCGTCTAGCTTATTTCTGAAGACCCATCTGGTTCCAATAACAGGCAGATCGCTTGGTCTGGGGGTTAGACTCCAAACTTGATTTTGTTCGAATTGATTAAGCTCTTCTTGCATTGCTTTAATCCAGTTGAAGTCAGTCAGAGCTTCATCGATCTTCTTGGGTTCCAGAGTTGAGATGAAGGCAGCATGAGTGAACTCATCCATCATCTGTCCTCTGGTTCTGATCGGTGCAGAAGGACTACCAATCACTAGATTAGATGGATGCTTCTTAGTCCATCGATAGCTTGACTCTGGATTGTCTGGTCCGGTCGGATGAACAGTAACAGCATGATCAGTATCTGCTTTAATATTTGAGTCAGGAGCATCCGGATCAGCTCGATCTGAAGTTTCTTCAACGTCTTGATCCGGTCTGTTTGGTACTTCTGGTTCTGGTGGATTGTCTCTTGACCTGTTAGCTACAATCTCATCATCACTGTTAGCTTCGAGATGGATATTTTCCATCTGATTTTGAATTGATTCTTTGTTGCCCTCAACACATAAAGTTTCATCAAAGACTATATGAACAGATTCTTCTACAGTTAAATTTCGATTATTAAAAACTCGATAAGCTTTGCTAATTGATGAATATCCTAAGAATATACCATTATCTGACTTAGCTTCAAATGCTGTAAGATGACTCTTACCATTGTTGTGAACGAAGCATTTACAGCCAAATACGTGAAAGTGAGAAACAGATGGTCTGTTACCAGTCCATATTTCATATGGAGTGAGATTCAGCTTCTTGTTAATCATAGATCGGTTTTGAGTGTAGCAAGCAGTATTTACAGCTTCTGCCCAGAACTTTTGTGAGATTCCAGAATCAGCAAGCATTGTTCTTGCTGCTTCCTTGAGTGTTCTGTTTCTTCGTTCTGCAACTCCATTCTGTTGAGGAGTTCGAGCAGCTGAAAACTCGTGCTTGATTCCATGATCTTCTAGAAAGGATTCAAGATTCTGGTTTGAAAACTCAGTGCCTTTGTCACTTCGAATCCAGTCTATGCTGGATGATTTCTCGTTCTGAGTGCGTTTCAGCAGCTTGATCAACTTCGGACCGGTCTGATCTTTACTGCTTAAGAATATAGTCCATGTAAAGCGTGAGTAATCATCAATAACAACAAGAGTATACCGCATTCCCCCTAAACTTGTTATCGGTATAGGACCAAACAAGTCCATATGCAGTAATTCTAAACAGCGGGAGGAGGACTTGGCATTCTTGTTTTTGAAGGATGATCTGATCTGTTTGCCCATTTGGCAAGCTTCGCAGATCTTATCCTTAGCAAAATCGATCTTGGGCAGACCGATAACTAAATCATGTTTACACAGGCTAGCAATGGTCTTAAAGTTGATATGATTCAAGCGCTTATGCCACAGCCAATGTTTATTATCATTGTTAGCGATGAAGCAAGTAGGATTATCAGGTTGAGCATGATTCCAGTTAATCTTATAAGTGTTTCCATTCCTGATTCCTACGAGCATGGTTATACCGTCTGATGATTTAACAGTGCAAGTGTGTTTATGAAATTCTACAGCATAACCATTATCACAGAGTTGACTTATACTAATCAGATTATAGCACAGATTTTCAACTAACAGCACATCATTGATAATAATGTTACCATGGACAATCTTACCCTTGCCCACGGTCTTACCCTTTGAGTTATCTCCGAAAATGATTTTGGGTCCAATACATTCTGTCACTTCAGACAGCAGCTCGATGTTTCCAGTCATGTGACGGGAACACCCACTGTCCAAATACCAGTCTTATGCGAGTTTCTTCGGTACCTGTCATCAAATATAATTATTGTTGGTACCCAATCCTATTTGGGTCCAGAACGGATTAGCCCTTTGGGAACCCACACCTGTATCAGCTTCAATGGCTTGTGTGTGTAGGGTGTGCTGTGTGCTGGTCTGTTTCGATGCTGTGTGTGATAATGTGTGCGCTGTGAGAACCTTTGATTCTCATAAGGTAGTCTATATCTTCGTTGAATCTGTTTTGAGTTATAGTAATTGTATTGTCTTCCTTGCCTTTGATCTTGCACCTTTGGATTTGGTCTGACAGACGCAAATCTTGCTGGTGCCTTTTCTTTGGCTTGGTTAACATAACCAATTCCTTTTCTCAGATTTTGATTCTCGTAAGAGACTCTTGTTTGAATCTTAGGTGCTTCAGTTTCATATACTGTGCTGGATTTAACAAATGTCATTTGTTTGACTTGATTCTTTACCAGCAACAGCTCAGATTCATCTTTGGTGCATTCTTTGGTGTCAAAGCCTATGCCGGTGAAATCACCGACGTTTCTTTGAACCTCTTGTAATTCTTCCAAGGATGTTCTGGATTTTGTCCATGTTTTGAATATATGTGAGAGCTTAGCATTTTGTGTGCTAATTCTCTTATTTTCTTCATGGAGCTGATCATAAGAGATTTTCAGCTTATTCAGCTCGATCTGGAGATTTTTGCACTCACCCTGCTCAGAGCAGCTTGGTTTGTTGTGCTCATCCATTTGAGTACTGATTTTGGCTTTATTCTTCTCAAATGATTCAGCTAAGATCCTATAATCATTAGCCATGTCTTGCAGTGCGGACATGAGCTCTTCTCGTGTAAATTCACTTGAGTCAAGATCATATACCTCGTCTGTCTGACTCATTTCTTCGTCTGCCATAAGACATTGAATATCTTCTTCGCTTTCGCTGGAAGAATATTCAGAGCTTTCCGAGTCTGAGTCTGTCTGAGCCCATTTGCTGTTTCCTTCTTCAGCTACTAGGACTCTTTGGGATTTTCCATGATTCTTGCGGTCTTTGTAGTGCTTCTTCTTTTTATCATCACGATGCTTCTCTTTCGGTTCTTCTTTCTTCGGTCTGGTGCAATCTGCAATGAAGTGTCCGGTCTTACCACAATTGTAGCAAGCCTGATCGTTAACAGTATCATCTTTTCTTGATTTATAATGATGAGAGGGTTTGAAGTTCCTCTTATTTTTAGACATAAATTTACCGAATTTCTTGATAAATAATGACATAGCATCGTTACTCATCTGTTCAGCAGATCGGTCTGATGTTGAAGCGATCTGGTCTGGAGTGGCTGCCAGGGCCTTGTTTGGTTGAGAGATGAATGGCTCTGCTTCACCTCTGCTTATCAGTTCAAACTCATAGGCCTTAAGATCTGCAAACAGGTCATGAAGTTCAACCTTGTTAAGGTCTTTTGATTCCCTCATGGCGATGGTCTTTACATCCCATTCCTTTGGCAGAGCTCTCATTACTTTCAGAGCGATCTCTCTGTTAGAATATTCCTTCCCCAGACCATTCAGTTCATTTATGATGCCGGTGACTCTTTCATCAAACTCATTTAGAGTTTCTCCACTTTTCATCTTTATGCTCTCAAATCTTTGAAGAGCAACAGTTAACTTGTTTTCTTTGGTCTGGTCGTTGCCTTCACATAGCTGTGCTATCTTCTCCCAAATTTCTTTGGCAGTAGAGCACATTTTGATTTTGCTGAACATGTTCTTGTCCAAAGTCTTGAACAAGATGTCTTTGGCCACATTATCGAGATTTGCTTTCTTTCTTTCCTCATTCGTCCAGAGGGATCTGTCTTTTTCAACCATTTGTGGTTCTCCATCAGAGATAGCTACTGCTGTATTGATTTTTAAAATCTTCATTGGTCCATCAGTGATGACGAACCACATATCGTCATCCTGAGCTGCCAGATGAGCTTGCATTCTGATTCTCCAGTCATCATAGTCTTCTTTTGAGAACATGGGATTTTGTTGAATGATGCCATCAGCTTAGTAGTCTTTGTGCTGATTAAGATAACCTGGCTCTGATACCACTTGTTAGGATCGGTCCGGAGTGTTTAGAGGGGGGGGGGGGTGAATGAACACTCCTTATAAAATTTATCCCTTGTGAATTCTTTCGGATTAGTGAAAGAAATCTGTTACTTAATCAACTCTTTGAACAGAACAGACCACTAAAAAGGTAAGTGCGGAAACGGTCTGCTCTTGTAAAAGTAAGAACGGCTCGAGGGCTAAGTGCAGAAGGATAAAACACAGGATATGTTTCTGGAAGTTCGAAGGTGGTGTAATCCTTCTACGTCTCCCCTTCTTCCAATTAAGGAAGGTTTATACTAGAAGACTTTGATTTATACAATCCTGTTGTACAAACCCGATTCAGGCTGGATTTACCTCACTACCAGTCTGAAACTCCTAGTCACTCAGCCTGCTCAGACACACTCTGTCTGACAGTTACAATAAGTTGCTCACTTCTATTTTTCAATACACAATGCGCACAGTGATCCTACAATGATCAAATGTTACAAAGTAATCGCGCTTAAATAAATAACTTCAGCTCGAAAGCTTCTGAACTTTGTAAGCGTGTGCAGTTGCTTTCTTGTGTGTTTTTCAATTGATCAGCGTGAGTTGGAATCGAGAGTCTCCGTCTTCCTTTTGTTGCATCCTTTTATAGTTGAGGGTAGCAACGGCATTGTTTCCCTTAATGTGCAACTTTGACTCTTTTTAAACTCTGAGAAAGCTACAGTCTTCTTCTTCAGGACACTTGCCGTTCTGGTGTATGCTTTCGGCGACTGTCAGGTAAGCTCTTCTTTGTCTTCTTACCTTTAATGGCAATCTTCGACTTTTGATCCTTTGTAGCATTAATTACAGCATTAAATGCTACAATAAATGACCGTTAATGGTTCGGACTGAGAAGCCATCCTTTATGTATCTTTGACTGCTTTGATCTGATAAAGGTTGAGATCGATCTGAAGTATCGATCTAGTCAGTCTGGAATCCATCGATCCGGTCTGATATGTGATATTCTTTATCAGCTTGCTCTGTTTTGCGCGATCGATCTGGTATGCCTGATTTCCATCGATCCGGTCTGAAATGTTTTGTCATCTTGCTCTGTTTTGTCCGATCGATCTGGTCAAACTGATTTCTATCGATCCGGTGTCATCTTTAAAATCTCATCGATAAGGTCCGGAACTAACACACCTGAGGAAGCTTTCACACTCTTGGAAGAGATGGCATCCAACAGTTACCAGTGGCAGTCCGAAAGAAATGTGCCCAAAAAACCGATTGGGGTGCACCAAGTTGATGAGGTAGCAGCAATAAAATCTCAATTGGAGGCGTTGAATAAGAAAATGGATGGCTTGAGCATGACAGCGATGCAAGCTCAAGTGGTCATATGTGATTTTTATGGAGGCAACCATCAGAGCACGGAATGCCAGGCAGGTAATCCTTTTGTGCAATCTATTAAAACTGCTAACTTTGTAGGAAACAGGCCACAACAGGGTAATTCTTACTCCAACAACTATAACCAACCGTGGAGGAATCATCCAAACTTCTCTTGGTCCGACCAAAAGAATGTTTTGAACCTCCAACCACAACCGGTTTACCAACCAAAGCCGAGCATGGAGGAATTACTTGTCAAGTTTATATCATCTACTGAGAGAAGGATGAGTAACCAAGATGCATCTATCAAGAATTTGGAAACTCAAGTCGAACAATTTGCAACCATCTTGGCCGGAAGAGCACAAGGAACTCCGCCGAGTGACACCGAGAAGAATCTAAGGGAACAAGCCAATGCCGTGACCTTGAGGAGTGGAAAGGAACTTGGTGCCGAGAAGGAAACAGAAAAGATTTCAATGAAGCAAGAGGAGAAGGAGCAACCGTGCAACAAGGGTAAGTCCATTGGAGCCACTATACCGATCTCACCACAAGAAAAGGTACACATTCCTCTCCCATTCCCTGCAGCAATTAATAGGGCGAAGGTTGATTCAAACTTTGCCAAATTTTTAGACATGCTTAAGAATTTGCATATCGATATACCTTTTATTGATGCTTTACGAGAAATGCCTAATTATGCCAAATTCTTAAAGAAAATGTTGTCTAAGAAGCAGAAATTGGGAGAGCACGAGACTGTCTTTTTGACTGAGGAATGTAGTGCTATGGTTCAAAAGAAATCAGCTACGAAGTTAAAAGATCCAGGGAGTTTCTCTATTCCTTGCACTGTTGGGCCTATTTCCTCTATTAAATCATTATTTGATTTGGGTGCTAGTGTGAATTTGATGCCTTTGTCTATTTTTAGGAGACTTGGATTGGGAGAGCCAAAGCCCACAAGGGTAGTGTTACAAATGGCGGACAAGTCTATCACCTACCCACTAGGAATCATTGAAGATGTGCCAGTTAAGATAGATCAATTCACCTTCCCGGTGGATTTTCTAGTGTTGGATATGAAGGAGGATGTGAGAACGCCATTGATCCTGGGACGTCCATTCTTGGCTACTGGAAGAGCCATCATTGATGTTGAAGAAGGGAAGTTGATCCTCCGTGTAGGAGATGATCGTGTTACATTCAATATGTTCAAATCTTCAACACACACACACAATGAGCATGATTATCTAAAAGTTAACATGATTGACACTTTGCTTGTTGATGTGGTACAAGGTACTAATAAGATAGACAGGGAGTCCGAGCTAGAGCCTACAGAAGGAAAAAGCCATGACATGGTAAAATCACCAAAGGCTAAGAAGCTCAAGGAGAAAAGGACATTCATGAAGGGAGAGACGGTGCAATTGCATAAGGCGCCACCACCTCGCATTTTCCAAAGCAAGCGAAAGGCGTCATGGGTTGGACCATTCATGGTAACTACCGTCTATGCTCATGGAGCAATTAAGGTAAGTGATCATATTCTAGGCAATTACGTGGTAAATGATCAGCGGTTAAGACACTGCAACGTGGATGACACTAATCCACATACTCCGAACCGTTAAAGCGATGTTGGTAAGAAGTCCAGCTTGGGACTATAAATCAAGAACTAATTTTTCTTCTTTCTCCTTCGTTTTTGAATTTAGTAAATAGTTTCATGATTTTGGTTTGGATTTTAACTCTTTAAATTTTCTACTTTGTAGGAAATAGCTTGCTAAAAAAAAAAGCCTACTGGAGGTAGGCGATCGATCGTTGTATCTGAGGAGATCGATCGCCTCAAACAGAAATGTGAAAAAAGCTTACTGGAGGTAGGCGATTGATCACTTAAAATTAGGCAATCGATCGCCTTGAACATCAACTTTTCAAAAAGCCTACTGGAGGTAGGCGATCGATCGCCTCAACGCAAAATTTTTAAAAATGGCTACTGGACACAGGCGATCGATCGCATCATATGAGGCGATCGATAACCTATCGCGATTTTTTGTTTTTAAAAGTACAGATTCACTCACTCTGCACAAATCCACCAACTCTCATCTTCTCAAATCCTAATTCCCGCATCCCTAATTTCCCACAAATCTCCTCTCAAATCTTCATATAAGAGCAAATTCCTTTCCTCTCCACGACAATTAGCTAAGTTGTGCAAATTTTTTCTACAGATTACAAGCTCGGGTGGACATTCAAGCACCAATGGGAGATTACTCCAAGCCAAGGACCACACACCATCCAAGTTTCGAAATTTAGAGGTAAATTGGCTTGAGATTTCAGGGTCATGCTTAATTACTAGATATTTGGGGAAAGTTGGAAAGGATTTGAATTCTTTGTTGGTAGGAAAGTTAATTTTGGATATTGGTGTTAGAAGCTTGCTATTATTGATTGTTGAGGCTTGGTGGTGCTAAGTAAATTCTTGAAAGTGGTGTGAGACAAATTGGACGTTGGAAATTATTGAGGAGTTGATTGTCGTTCTATACATATCATATCATGGCACCAAGAAAGAAGCCAAGAGGAGGGGCTTCCTCTTCATCCTCCACACCGACATATGAAACAACCCGTTTTGCTAACCATGCCGCATCTGAATTTTATGAAAAATGGCATGCTAGGCCCTTGGTAAGGGAGAGGGGAATGGAAATGGACACACCCGATTCGGCCATCCCCCGAGAGGCGGAACGTCGTGGTTGGTTGCGCTTTGTGACACCCCCTTGCCATGCAGTCATCCCCGTAGTCAAGGAATTCTATGCAAACTTTAAGGTCGAAGCGAACGGACCATATCTAACCATTCGGCGGAAGAAGTTCCTTTTTGATAGCGAACGCATCAATCGCATATATGAGATGCCAAATATCAGAGACGATGCGTACTCTGCTTATATGCATCACCACCTTGACTACAATGAAGTGCTTGGGACCATATGTGGGAAAGGGGCGGAATGGATTCTGAATTCATAGGGGCAGATCAGACATTGCAAGAAGACTCAGTTGACACCAGAGGCAGACATCCGGTTTACCTTTATTTCTCATCGAGTCATTCCATCTACTCACACTGTCGTGGTTACCAAGGAGAGAGCGGTGTTGGTTTTTGCTATCATGACACGCCGCTCGGTGGATATTGGGAGCATCATATACTCCTCGATGAAATTAGCGGTGAAAGGCTCTACCACGATTGGTATCCCCTTTCCTTCTTTAGTCACTGAGTTGTGCCGCCAGGAACAGGTACCTTGGGAGTCTTATGAGGAAACAAGTGTGCCATTTATTTCCCTTCGCCTTCCTAGATCATCGTCGGAGCCCGAGTCTGCACCAGGGCCATCAAATGATCCGGAACAACCCCATTCTTCACACCGACGAGCCCCTCATGGTTATTCTACAATAGTTAATCCGACCACAAATGCTCAAAGATTTCAATCTTTAGAGGAGGAGCTTAGGGCACTTAAATTGCAACAGCGATTGGTGCGCGATGGGTAACGAGAGCTCCGTCGCAATCAAGAGGAGATTTTACACAATCAAGATGACATGCACCTTGAGCTTCATGAGTTTATGCGCTTTTCCTACGACTGGCACACCGTCGCAGCACAGGCCCATCCAGACTTGGCGTTTCCACTGCCACCCAATCTCCAGCCCGCCACCCACTGATGACGATGATGATGATGATGGCGATGCCGATGCGGATGAGGGTGACGACCACTGACGGTTGTCACCACAGGTATTACGTTGTCCTATTATTTATTCTTGTTCACTACATTGAGGACAATGTATTACTTAAGTTTGGGGAGTAATTGTTGAACTGTCATTTGATTTTGGGGATTGTGTTTTTGCGTATAATTGAGGTGTGCATGGTGTTGATACTGAGTCCTAATATGGTTAATTGTGCGTCTGAACATGTCTACTGCTGTGGAATCTATGATTTTAGCTTAATATTGATGAGTCCGATGAAGAGCATGGAAAGTTGTTTTTACTGTAATTGGATTAAAGTAGTGACTCCATGCTATGATGATATTAGTTTTACTCTACTTATGATTTGAATCTTGATGATTGTAAACATGTTGTGAATATTTTGAGTTGAGTTGACATGTTGAAAATGAGGAATAATTTGAGCACATTGAGTCATGACTTGTTGATTACATTTAAAGTAGTGATGACATGTGTGAACTTGATGACATGTCTTGAGCATCTTAGAGTAATCATAAAACCTATTTGATGATGGCACTTTGAGGCGAAATTTTTATAATTATGAACTAGACTTGGATATGATTTAGGCGATCTTTGGAACGTTTGAGCCTTTCAAGCCTACCTTATCTACATCTATCCCTAGTGTCCAACTTTGAGCTTGATTGAATAAGAATGGAAATTAGCCACCATTCGACTTTTGTTGATAAACTCATCATACCTACCTTGTTTAGCCAAAAACATGAAAGATTTTATCTTCAACCCAAGGGAGTATGATGAATCTCATTAGATGCACATAAATGGATATATTTGATAAGCTATTGAGAAAAGAATTCATGAATGAGAAAAAGAAAAGGATAGAGAAAGCCTTGAAAAGAAAACAAAACAAAAAAATTGATTAAATAAGACCCAAAGCGGGCAAGGCTAAAAGAAAAGAAGAGAAATCCGATATGTGCTGCATAAAAATGAACTTTACATGATATACTCTCTTCCTTGCACTTATCCTATCTTTTCTTTGTAACCGACACCAAAAGGCCTAACATTATAAGCTTTAAAAGTCCTTTTGATCCAAGTCTAGTAATTGATTACATTAGTGGAGAAGTGCTTGAAAACTAGGTATATGAGATTCTCGATGAAAAATCTTGATTGTTGTTGATTAACAATGTTTTGATCTATGATGATTGTATGATACCTGGGAGTGACAACAACACACACACACGTTCCAAATTTGAGACTGTCATTTGACTAAAGAGAAAACACTTTGTGCCCAACGATTTGAAGGATTCTTTGTTGTGGTATGAGTAAAAGTTCTGAGATAAACATATGAGCACGAAATGATCCATGTCACTTATCTGTTGTGAATTCACTGTTTTAAATTCTATTCTTGCTCGAGGACGATCAAGAGTAAGTTTGGGGGAGTTGATAAGTGTCATTTTTACACTTATATTTGCATATATTTCTTGCGATTTTTATAGTGATTCTTGGAAGATTTTATACTTTTGGTTATGTTTTGTTATAATTCCAGGAATCCAGTAGAAGTCCAAGAAATACTGGAAAAACCCCATTTTATGGACTAGAAGGTGGAACTGTGACAAGACGAGGCAAGCCATGGGAAAAAATGTGAAAAAGACTAAAAAGACGATAAAAGCAACAGGCGATCAATCGCCTATCACAAGAGATCGATCGCCTGAAGCCAGAGAGCTGATGGAATTTTGAAGCGATAGGCGATCGATCGCAACAAACCAAGCGATCGATCGCCTTGGGGCAGAACATATAGGTGATCGATCGCCTATCTCGAGAGACCGATCGCCGAGGAGAAAAAGCTGAAGGCGATCGATCGCCACAATCGAAGAGATCGATCGCACGCAGAGTCCAAAACTTAAAAAATTCCTTAATTAAGTTTTTGGGCTATTTTTGGTACCAGATTTCTTGGGCTCGTGAGAGGGCATATATATTGGAATTTTTAGGTCATTGGAAGGGTTTTTTCAGCTCTGGATAGGCAGCCACCCATTGGAAGTAAAATCACCTTCAAGACGAACGCAGCTAGAGACGGGAACAACGGATCGACACACGATTTCACATCGAGTGTTTATTAGTATTTCTGAATCTTTGTTTAGCTTTATTTTTGAATTTCAATGTTTATAATGTTGTTAGATGTTATAAAACGTTGTTCTTCCATTAATATGCTAGGCTAAGTTTGTTATCGAGACAAGGGGATCTTGTGTATGAACCCACAGTTTTAATTCTAGTTTTTGTTATTTTTGAGTTTATGTTATGCTTTTAATGCTTTTAAAGGATTAGCTACTCTTTGAATATTGTTAGTTTGCAATTGAGACCGAGAGATGATATTGTAAGACGGAACAAATAACATAAACCGTGAATTTCAGACCGAGATCGAGAGATGACGTCAAATACACGAGTGATAGCTATAGATATCTAGTAATCGAAGGCTAGGGGTTTTCATAGAACGTTTGCAACATTGAATTGTTAAATAAGTGAACGAGAGTTACTTACTGCAATTCAGTGTTAGGTTTAATATAGCTCGAGAGAGTATATTGGATATAACCGAAAAACTTGTCACCTTAGATGCATTAATTTTAATTAGAACTAGTAGGTAAATTGTGGGGGATTACTCATGTGAACCGAAGTCTCGATATTTATCTCTATTGTTTAATATCTTAATTCTTTGTGGTGTGGTTGAATCTTGGAGTTGAGTAAAGTAGTAAATCTTTCAACCAATTTCGTAGGTTAAATATAGAACGCTAGTTAAATTTGGTAATTACTACTAGTCCCTGTGGGTACGACAATCCTTACTTTTAGACCATTATACTAAAACTTGACACCGTGCACTTGCGGTATAGAATCGATATACTAAGGCGCTCAGATCAGGTCGGGCGATAGTTATTTGTTAATATCAGGAGCTCAGGTCGGGCGAGTTTATTTGCTCAGGTTGATTATTTGTGGAGTTTGGGGCATACGTGTTTTAGTTGTTCGACATATTTATTAGCTCACGATTCCAGCTGAGCTATATCTGCTCGCCTCTTCTAGTCTGGAATACAATCTGATTTAAGCAGTCCGGCCCCGCCAATATAATCATAGTCCGTATTTGTCTTATCCGCTCAGAATATTTCTTATTTCTGTAGTTCGGATATGTTTATTTGCTTCTCAGCTCAGTCTTTATCACCTCGGGACTCTCGGTCACCTTTGTCAGCTTGGAATTCTCGATCATTAAAGCTTCAATTTGGATTCCTAATCACCTCGTGCCCAGTCCGACCTGCTATTATTGACATGAGCTCTCAGTACTATGATTACGCCGGTTCCTCGTGTGGGTTATACGAGCCGCCTACTTTATCAAGGATCGACATTCGAATTGTCATGGCTATACCAACAACATGACTTGGGAAATCGGCATGGCGTTTGGGATTCCACCTCTCAGTGGTCGCTTCGCAAGATCACATCACTGTTTGACACTTGAAATGACTACCGATTGGGGTCCTCACCTAACCAGTTGGAGTCGATACAACGCTGCTCTAGCTCAACTAGAGGGAGATACTTGTTAAAACCCGTTAATTGTCCCGATGTGGTTTGGACCCGAACTCAGTGGGATCGACTCGATCTCGTAAGATACTAGCGATCATTATACCCTGGCCCATTTTTCCTTAATTGTTAAGGAATTATGAAGGCCCATTACCAGAGCCCATATCCATAATTTAAGAAGGAACAGTAGGGTTGGAAAAAGAGAGAGCATCACCTCTTGTTGATCTTCAGAGGCTACTTCATGGCCGAAGGCACGGCGGGTCGCCCTCTTCCCCATTTTTTCAATTATGATTACCTTTTTTCTCCATTTTTTCTTGTAACTAAACTACCGTAAATCGCTCAATTGTTTATAGTGGACTTTATACTGGACTAGGTCCCATGATTTTTTCCCCTCGTGGTTTTCCACGTAAAAATCTTGGTGTTCCATCTATTTTCTGCATATAAATTTATTGTTACAAATCGAACCAAAACTTGAGGTAACAGGAAACTTACTGTAATTCCTTGTCAATCAATTTAAACATTTTTTGCTAAGGTAGAAATGTGGTATCCAACTTCAATTTTTTTTAAAAATCATTTATGATGTTATACATTTTCTGTTTGTACAATTTGTGAGTCGTATACTCGCGAATTTCGGCCTTCGCATGCCTCGAAAGAACCAAAGACCCGACGAACAACTAAGACTTCAGAACCAGTAAATGCCGAGATTCAAGAAGATATAGCTAAACCTGATCACGGTTCAGAACCGCCGGTTAGACGGTTCAAAAAACATCGACCCTTAACCTTAACCTTTCTTGACGGTTCCGGTTACAGTTCATGAACCACCGGTTACGGTTCCGATTACGGTTACGGTTACGGTTTGACCCTTACTTTTTAAAAAAATTTAAAAATATTATTAAAATTTGAATTAAAGTGTAAAATGTGTTTGAATGTGTTTACATCCATGGATTAAATATAAAATAACGTGAAATAAATTCAAGCTCAGTTAATTAAAATGTGTACGATATATTTGTTTGGACATATAAATTATAACACTATATTTAGATCAACAATGCTCTAATAGCTTAGTGGTTGAAGCTAATTATTCAATTTGGAGGCCATGAGTTCAAATCTACACCATAACATATATTTTAAATTTAAAAATGTAAACAAAATTAAAATAATCCTTGAACCGCCGGTCACGGGTTAGCAAAATTATGACCCTTTCGAACCGTTGACCCGGTTAACCGGCCCGTTGACCACTGTCCGATTTTGCGTCGGTTCAGGGTCGATGATGACCCTTGATGGGGTCTAGATATAGCTGAGACATTGACTGAAGGGAAACGTATACAATCAAAGAGACTTTTTAAATTAAACTAGTTATATTTTACACACATTGCTTGAATGCAATTAATTCATCAATTTCTGATACACGTATTTTTATTCTAAAAAAGGTCAAGTTTAATAAATATTAATATGATTAACGTAAAATATAGTAAAATTTTCATAATTAATACTTCATAAATTATAACTTCTCTAAAATAATATTTTTTCCTGATCCTAACATGGGTCAGCTAAAAAAATTAGCAATTTTAATAAATTAATAAGATAATAATTTTTAGGAAGACCATTATATAAATCTATAGTCCCGTCAATATCATAAATTAATAATTCTCTAAAATTACGAATAGAACTATGACAAATTTGTAAAAAATTAATATGTTGTTGTTTGTTTTTTCTTGAAATTTAAATTTAGGTTGATTTCATGTCCAACTTTTCTCGTTACTTCAACAGCGCTGGCGTCGTGTTCTCAAACCGCAACAAAAAATTGTGAAGAATTGTTGCTGCTATGAGTGCTTGCTTTCCCGTGATTGGTTCTAAATGCACTGAATCATCCCCACCATCATCCTCAACAGGATTTCCAACGACACTAACCACAATTTACTCTAAGGCTTGGATCTCTGAACATTCATCATTTTAACTCGGGTAATCCGACAGATGATTGACATTCATTTATTGTGGCAACTAAGATCGTTAATCATATTCTCAAGCTCGTGAATGTCTTCTTCAGAAGTTAATTCATTTAAATTAATTGACACAATATGATATATATTAGTTATATAAATACAATGATTTTTTATGTGATTAAATTATATTCGCTGATTCGAAAAAACACTCTTTAAAATAATAAATTATTAATTTCTCGAATAGTTAATAAAATTTTATGATCCCACAATTATTAATTTATTGAGATTTTACTGTATATGCATAACATAATAACATATATACGAGATGAAATATGAATAAGTTATGAATATCTTTTTTCCTACTAATTAATCTGATATAAATTTTTCTTTATGTGTATATATATGTATATATTGTTGGTACTAAGTATTACCATCAGTTTGTTATTATCATGATTATTATTAATTTTTTTATCATGAGAAATATAGATTTTTAAAATATTATTTACAAGACTCAAAATTCATGTCAAAATGGAATCATGAGAGAGTCTTGATAATTTTTGCCTCATAAAACTCGGGCAAATTCAAGTCCAATGTCGAAGAATAGATAAGATCCAAACACGGCCTTAGCTACCACCTATAAATAGTTTCCGACGCTAGGTTTTGGTGAGGGATTTATTTATTTTCCGTTTTATTGTTTATTTTCAGCTGTCTCCCTCCATCGCACACCGCTGCAACCTACTTCTCCTCCCTCTCTGGGGTTTTGCTTTCTCCGAATTAGGGTTTTTGATCGAAAATGAGCAACACTAACAAGGACGCCTTCAACGTCGCCGATCTCGATGCCGGTAATTCGTAACCATAAAACCCTAAGTACAGTTTTGTATTGATTAGTTGCGCGTTTGATTTGGTTTTAATTGATGCTTTCATGTTTGTAGCTTTGAATGCTGAGGGCAGAGCAGACCTTGTTAATGTTCTCAAGGTTTTACTTTTGGCTCGTTTAACTGTTGTCAATTTTTCGTTTTGTTTCCGGTTCATTTAGTGGATTTGTATGTGTAAAGTGTGGTTTAGACTGATTCGGTGACGTCATTTTTTTGGATTTGCAGAACAAACTTCAGGATCTTGCTGGTAAGCACTCGGATGTGCTTGAGAATCTTTCCCCCGGTGTCAAAAAACGTGTGGACGTCCTAAGGGAAATTCAGGTTGCAGTCACAACTTTATTTTAGCCTGACATTGCGATGGAATTAGTATAGCTGCTGTTTGTTATAAAAAAATGATTTTGAGGGCAGAAGTGTGGCTAGTTAAACTATATTAAAATTACGTTTGTATTAGACTCTATTGAAATGTTTAATTTTGGCTTGTTTCAGTGTCAGTTCATATGTGTGTTAATACTAGTTATTATTTCTGATATATGCTCATATGGAAGTGGAACTCATCGATTTGAAGCTGTTTTATTGTCAAAGGCTGTTTGGTTACTTCTAGCGGATGTGAATTGTTCATATGTTAGTCATTGAATAAAAGTTTATGGTGCCATTCTTTTTCCCTCACGGAGTTTGTTCCCTCATGGATTGGTCAAAATGAGATGCGACCAAATATCTGAAATTTGTGATCCAATAATATGATTCTCACTGTATATGTGATAGCACTGTGCTAAAGCATCTTTGTTTACTCGGTCTACTTAATGAGGTGGTTGTTAAACTGATTTTTTTTTGTTAAATGCTATTGTGGACTTGTGCTTCCAGACTCAACATGATGATTTAGAGGCAAAATTTTTTGAGGAAAGAGCAGCTCTTGAAGCTAAATATCAAAAGCTGTATCAACCACACTATGTCAAGGTGTGAATAATTGTGCATTTTCACCATGTACATTTATCTTTGTTTGTTGTTTTCACTACCAATAATTTAAATATTTGCAGAGATACGAAATTGTAAATGGTGTTGTTGAGGTTGGAGGTGGCACAAATGACGCAGAACCAACAAAATACGTGGACAAAGCAGGCGAAGGTCTGTTTTGAACATCAATTCAGATTTCATGTCAAACATGGGAATCCCCTTTTTTTCTAAAAT
Source organism: Haberlea rhodopensis (assembly GCA_907163345.1). NCBI lineage: Eukaryota > Viridiplantae > Streptophyta > Magnoliopsida > Lamiales > Gesneriaceae > Haberlea > Haberlea rhodopensis. The sequence continues at coordinate 2,632,762 of CAJQUN010000078.1, forward strand.
TTTACAAACTTATGCAGAAAAAGGTGTTCCTGATTTCTGGCTGATTGCAATGAAGAATAATGAAGTGCTTGCTGAAGAGGTCAGTTGTTTCAGAACATCACTGATCATTCTCTGTATTTTAGGCAGTTTTTTCTTCACTTTTTATTGTGTTGATATCGGTGACAGATTTCTGAGCGTGATGAAGGAGCCCTCAAATTTCTCCAAGATATAAAGTGGTCCAGAGTGGATAATCCAAAAGGGTTCAAGCTTGAATTTTATTTTGATACTAATCCATTCTTCAAGAACTCTGTTCTAACGAAGACTTATCACATGATTGATGAAGATGAGCCTATTTTGGAGAAAGCAGTTGGGTAATTATTTCATTCCACCACTGTTGTGCAATCCCTCCTTTTCAGGAAGGTGAAAATATTTACTGGAATCTGAAACACCTATTCAATCTTCTATGAATTATGATAATTTTTAGGACGGAGATAGAATGGTATCCTGGAAAATGTTTGACACAAAAGATTCTGAAAAAGAAGCCTAAGAAAGGGTCCAAAAATGCCAAACCGATTACTAAAACTGAACAGTGTGAAAGCTTCTTCAACTTCTTTAGTCCACCACAAGTCCCTGAAGAGGATGAAGATATCGATGAAGATGCTGTAAGGATGGGGTGTTTTTTTGGGTATTTATTGCTTAGTGAATTTATTGTCTAATATTTCGTGTTTTTTGACAGGCTGAAGAGCTCCAAAATCTGATGGAACAAGATTACGACATTGGGTGAGTTGATATTTGGAATTCATTTGCATTATTTTCACTACGTACTTTGTAGAAAACTCTGGACCCTCTCTAATTGGGAGATAAATGTGTTGATCAGGAAAAAAGAGTGGTCAAATAACTGGTGTGAGAAATTGTTCCATAGTTGGATGGTTTAAGATTGGATACTGTAGAGTCTTTATTTACCTAGTTATTATCTGATTGAAACTTTTATAAAATTGCTCTTATTTTTCATTAAAATACGGAATACTATAAAATTGCTCTTATTCTGTAAAAGATCTAAATCTTTTAAAAAACTAAAATGTTTAAAATCACATGGGTAACCGCCTAACAGAAATATAATTGCCCACCTTTTCTAACTCATTTCTCTAGATGCCCATACTGTACAGTGTTATTTTCCGGGATTTCGAATGGAGGCGAATTTTTTCTTAATTCTGATGTGAAAAGGGAAATTTTAGGTTCCTTTTTTATTTTGTAGTTGTATTGCGTTGTCCTTGCCTCTCTTTGGATTATTACTCTTTAGGCGTTCTTGATGTCTAGTTAAGTTACTGCTTAGTCTCCTTTTAAAGTTGAGTGATTTTATGTAGGTCAACCATCCGAGACAAAATTATTCCTCATGCAGTATCATGGTTCACTGGCGAGGCTGCTCAGGATGAGTATGATGATATTGAAGAAGACAACGAAGATATTGACGAGGAAGATGATGAAGATGAAGACGAAGACGAAGAAGAGGAAGAAGATGAGGAAGATGAGGATGATGAAGAGGAAGATGAAAGAAAGAACCGGAAAAAGGTTTTAACTTTTATTCTTACCATTTAGGTGTCTGTTTGATTAACTTTATCCCCATCGAAATCTAGCATGTGACTGATCGATTGTATTTGGTCTATTGTTTTCAATTTACAGCACTCGGCAGCACGCAAGGTGTGATTTTTTATTCTCCTCTCGGTACTCAACATTTTACATTATGGTTTGATGTGTCGTAAATAAATCCTGATTAATTGTTTGATCTGATAACTCACAGAAGGGTGGAAAGCCACCTGCTAATACTAGTGACGCACAACAAGGTGAGAGGCCTCCCGAATGCAAACAACAGTAGCTGTTGAATCCTGTCTATCCGAATTGTGTCGTGGCTTCATTTGTTTGAGAACACGCGAGAGGTTGTTACAACTCACCATATGTAAGCGCATACGAGCAGTCTTGAGAGTTTCCTCCATTTTCTTTTGTATCAACCGAAATTTATTTTTGTTTCTTTTCTTTTCGTTTATTTTTGTGTGGAAATGATTTTAAGTAGTGGAGATGTCTTGTGATCTGCGAACTGCTTGATGTGTTCTGAATCCTGATGAAAGACTAAAGCATAATAGGGACAATGATCATTCATGGTAAAGTTATCGGCCAATCATGAAAATTTACCTCCCGACAGATATTGAATTTATGATCACTGATAAAATTTTATTTCTAATTTATAATTTATCCTCAAAGTAACATTATTTTCATACTAGGGATAATGATAACTCATGTTGGAAGTTATTGATCATATATATTGTTGCCTCGGATTTTGGTAGGGTAGACGTGTATTTTATCCAAGCACGAAACAATATACAAAAAGTAAATGAGACCAGATTTTTTACGTGAAAAACCTCAAAAGAAGGGGAAAATCACGGGACCTAGTCTGATATAAATTTCACTATAAACAAGTGTGATTTACAGTGTCTTCTTTACAATGTCTTTCCGAGGCCAAGTTGGCGCGGCTGAGTTGGAGATCTTCCTGAGGCCGAGCTGGGGTGGTCGAGGTGGAGGTCATCCTCGAGACAGACCTGGGGTGGCCAGGTGGAGGTTATCCACACGGCCGAGCTGGGGTGGCCGAGGTGGAGATATTCCTGAGGTCGAGCTGGGGGACCGAGTTGGAGATCTTCCTGAGGCCGAGCTAGGGTGCCCGAGGTGGAGGTCATCCTCGAGGCCAACTTGGGGTAGCAAAGGTAGAGGTCATCCACGCGGCCGAGATGGGGTGGGTGAAGATCTTCCTGAGGCCGACCTGGGGGTGGCCATGGTAGAGGTCTTGCTCAAGTCAGGTATTGCTAGAGTCCATACTTTTACCAGGGTAACACCATTATCCCTCCTCTAGTCGAGCTAGTGTAACGCTGTTTCGATTGTTCGGGTATTTTGGCAATACCTGATCTGTTACTTGTGCAGGGATGACCTGCAATAACAACTATAAATAATTCTAAATATAGATTGAATAACAACAAGGATGACATGTTTTCTAGGCATGGCTGACCTGTAATGACATCTAGAGATAATTCTAAGTATAAAATTAAATCTTAAACATGGTTGACATGTTATCTGGGCATGGCTGACCTGCAATATTAACTCTAAAAGAATCCTAAAATAATTCTAAATAGAGAGTTCAATACAAAATATGGCTGACCTGTTATCTTAGCAGGACTGATCTGCAATGACAACTAGAGATAATTTTAAGTATAGAATAAAATCTTAAACATGGCTGACCTGTTATCTGGGCAGGGCTGACCTGCAATGACAGCTAGAAATAATTCTACGTATATAATTAAATCTTAAACATGGCTGACCTGTTATCTGGGCAGAGCTGACCTGCAATGACACTAGAAATAATTCTACGTATAGAATTAAATACAAAACAGGGTTGACATGTCTGAACTCCAAAGATAATAAACTGAGAATATAATGCCCTCGCGACCTGAGCTCCATAAATAATGAACCGGACACATACAACTCGTTTGTCCTGAACTCCAGAAATAATAAACTGAGGACATAAAGTCTCTCGACCTGAGCTCCAATATAATAAATATGAGTGGATAATGCTCTCCTGACCTGAGCTCCAGAAATAATAAATATGAGCAGATAATGCTCTCCCGCCCTGAGCTCCAGAAATAATAAATATGAGCAGATAATGCTCTCCCGACCTGAGCTCTAGAAATAATAAACCGAGGACATAAGGTCTCCCGACCTGACCTCCAAATATAAAATGAGCTGATAATGCTCTCCCGACCTGAGCTCCGAAAATAATAAATATGAGCCGATAATGCCCTCCCGACCTGAGCTCCAGAAATAATAAATATGAGCAGATAATGATCTCCCGACCTGAGCTCCAGAAATAATAAACCGAGGACATAAGGTCTCCCGACCTGAGCTCCAAATATAGTAAATATGAGCGAATGATTCTCGTCTGGTCTGAACTCTGGGGCGGACTATGCGATAAAACTGTGCTTGGGCAGACCATGGCGATAATAATGTGCTTGAGCGGATCATAGTAGTAAGTTTGTGCCAGTGCCTTATTCACCTGGGCGGACCTGTGCCAAATATTTGTCAGGGCCTCATACACCTGGGTTTAAGCAATCAGGGCGGACCTGTGCTAAATATTTGACAGGGCCTCATACACCTGGGCTTAAGCAATCAGGGCAGACCTCTGCTGATATTTTGCTAAGGCCTCATACACTTGGGCTTCAGCAATCAGGGCGGACATGTGCTGATATTTTGCCAAGGCCTCATACACTTAGGCTTGAGCAATCAGGGCGGACCTGTGCTAAATATTTGCCAGGGCCTCATACACCTGGGCTTGAGCAATTAGGGCGGACCTGTGCTGATATTTTGTCAAGGCCTCATACACTTGGGCTTAAGCAATCAGAGCGGACCTGTGCCAAATCTTTGCCAGGGCCTCATACATCTAGGTTTAAGCAATCATGGCATACCTTTGCTAAATATGTGACAGGGCCTCATACACCTGGGCAATCAGGGCGGATCTACGCTGATATTTTGCCAAGGCCTCACACTTGGGCTTGAGCAATCAGGGCGGACATGTGCCAAATATTTGTCAGGGCCTCATACACCCGGGCTTAAGCAATCAGGGTGGACATGTGCTGAATATTTGCCAGGGCCTCATATACATGGGCTTAAGCAATCAGGGTGGACATGTGCTAAATATTTGTCAGGGCCTCATACACCTGGGCTTAAATAATCAGGGCGGACCTGTGCTACATATTTGTCACGGCCTCATACACCTGGGCTTAAGCAATCAGGGCGGACCTGTGCTAAATATTTGACAGGGCCTGATACACTTGGGCTTAAGCAATCAGGGCGGACCTGTGCTGATATTTTGCCAAGGCCTCATACACTTGGGCTTGAGCAATCAGGGCGGACCTGTGCCAAATATTTGACAGGGCCTCATACACCTGAGCTTAAGCAATCAGGGCGGACTTGTGCTAATATTTGTCAGGGCCTCATACACCTGGGCTTACTCCGAATTTCCCAAACTCCCCATCATCACATCATCCGAATAAGTTCATCCAAAATCCATAACAAATAAAGATCATGAGCTGATGAATAAGGCCTTACTGCGAGATTCCACGCCCGAGCTGTCATAATATGGGCTTATTGCAAGATTGCATGCCCGAGCTGTTATAGTAGGGGCTTACTGCAAGATTGCATGCCCGAGCTGTCCGATAGGGGATTCTGCAAGATTGCATGCCCGAGCTGGTGATCCTGTCCTGAAATAATAATAAAATAACACTGCACAAAAGCATAGCGATTAAGCACCCAAGTTGAGTTTGATTGCTGAGGTCTAGCTGATGGCTGAGGTGGCCGAGCTAGGGTGGATGAGAAGAGCTCATTGTAGAGGCCGAGCTGGCATGGATGAGTCCGAGCTCACTGTTGAGGCTGAGCTGGGCGAGGTTTCCGAGCTGCGGCCAAGCTGGGACCGAGGTGGCCGAGCTTGGGCCTATGAGGCGAGCTCATTGTAGAGGCCGAACTGATGTGGATGAGTCCGAGCTGGCATGGATGAGGCCGAGCTCACTGTTGAGGCCGAGCTGGGCGAGGTTTCCGAGCTGAGGCCGAGCTGGGGCCTCGGTGGCCGAGCTGGGGCCGAGGTGAGGCCTCGGTGGCCGAGCTGAGATGGCTCGATGTTAGGTATTGATTTGATCTGTGTCACTCTTAATCAGCTCCAATCCTGCAACAAAATCTCCTAACGCCCCAAAAACCAAATGCTAAAGCAGCACCATTCTCCAAAAATTGTGGTCAGCTAGGGGGAAGAGGTATCCCCAGAGATCTGAGGCCTGATGTAGCATCTCGAGAATCATTATACCGGCGTTTCTTCGAGTGCAACCCAAAAGCATAGCAACTTTCATACAAGGCTGCACCCCAATAACCAAAACCTTTCCCCCTTTTATCAAACCCGTCGCCACCGGTTACCAAATGTTTTTCTTCTCCAGAACGTAGAAAACCCATCTCCCAACAGAGATGCAACCCTCAAACCATCCTTCTCCTCCTCATATCTCAACGTCTTGAGCTCAGGTTCCCACAGACAGCGCCAATTGTTGCCTCGGATTTTGGTAGGGTAGACGTGTATTTCATCCAAGCACGAAACAATATTTAAAAAGTAAATGAGACTAGATATTTTACGTGGAAAACCCCAAAAGAAGGGGAAAAACCACGGGACTTAGACCGGTATAAATTTCACTATAAACAAGTGTGTGATTTACAGTGTCTTCTTTACAAGAAATGAAAATGGTGAAGGGGGAAGGCCTCGGCTGCTGCTTGTTTGTTCTTGAGGAGGAAGGAGACATACTTTCTTTTCCCCCCCAAGAAAGAGGTGTTGGCCTTCCACATGCCCTCTCAACCCTCCTGCCTGCTCTCTCACGAAAAATCCGTCCCTTGCTTGGTGAGAGTTATCTGGTATTTATATGAGAATGGAGGAGACAACCTGTAACTACCTACCCAAGGTCTAGGGGACATTGCCCGATGCTGAAGGTAGGGGTCAGAGTCCTAGTGATGGGGACCACAAACAACTATTGCACTCTTTGTACGATTTCTGTAGCTTTTAAGATATTATTCGTGTACGAAGATATGTTATGTGCCTCTGATTTATGAGATCACTCCTCAGGTGTAGATCTTCCTGGAGACCGACCTGAGGGTGGCCGAGCTGGAGGTCATCCTCGAGGCCGACCTGGGGTGGCCAAGGTGGAGGTCATCCACGCGGCCGAGCTGGGTGGCCGAGGTGGAGATCTTCCCGAGGCCGAGCTGGGGTGGCCGAGGTAGAGATCTTTCTGAGTCCGAGATGGGGCGGCCGAGTTGGAGACTTTCCTGAGGCCGAACTAGGGTGGCCGATGTGGAGGTGATCCTCGAGGCCGACCTGGGGTGGCCAAGGTGGAGGTCATCCACGCGGCCGAGCTGGGGTGGCCAAGGTGGAGGTCACCCTCGAGGCCGACCAGGGGTGGCCAAGGTGGAGGTTATCCACACGGCCGAGCTGGGGTGGCCGAGGTGGAGATCTTCCTGAGGCCGAGCTGGGGCGACCGAGTTGGAGATCATCCTGAGGCCGAGCTGTGGTGGCCGAGGTGGAGGTCATCCTCGAGGTCGACCTGGGGTAGCCAAGGTGAAGGTCATCCACGCGGCTGAGCTGGGGTGGCCGAGGTGGAGATCTTCCTGAGGCCGACCTGGGGGTGGCCATGGTAGATGTATTGCCCAAGTCAAGTCTTGCAGAGTCCATACTTTTACCAGGGTAACATATATAGGGTAACATATATATATATATATATATATTTGATCGGTAAATAAATATTAATACGAATCACACTGTATCAATGGTTGGCAATGCCCTACAATGCAAGCATGGAAGCTCGCAAAATCAAGTAAAACTCAACTTAAAATCAAACCAAACAACTTTCTCCTAGGTATAAGTCAGGACTCGGGAAATAATTTCACATACGACAAAGTACACAAATTTTAATCTGAAGCAGTTAAGGTGATATATTATTTCTGCCTCCTTGTAAAGCAAGAAACGAACAATTCACCCATAAGAAAAATAGAAAGATAATTGACCTCCTTATAAGGGCAAAAACATCTTTCAAGAATCCAAACACAAATAATCAGTCGTTGTAAAGGAAGAGTGAGCGTGACTATCGCTGATTGGGGGTAAATTGCTTTATTTTAGAAAGAAGAGGTTTTTTTTGTAACTATTTATTCACAATGAGGTAGATTGTTCCTTTCTAGATTTACAGGGAGATAGATTGCACCATGTAACTCATAATCTTAATGTAAAATAAAGAGATGTGAAAATGAATAGAAATCTTTCTACCTAAATTGCTCTCTACATAATATAATACTATCAATCTTAATAATAATTTCTAACACTTTATCAGCACGAATCTCTAGCCAAATTGGGAAAGTGGACGTTTCAATGAACAATGATAAATAATTATTTTGGCAGGCATTGCAACAACACACTCCATAATTAAGGATAAGAAGTATTTTTCTTACTAATAATGAAAGAAGCCAATGTTAGTACAATATCTGGTAATACAAAATTAATTCAAGGCTCCGAAAGAGCAACTATAATTCTGCCTGGAGGAACAAAATTTTGCATTGATAATACATTATTTTGCTCAAAGCCTCAAAGAACTTATTGAGTTTTAAAGATATTCGCAGAAATGAATATCATATTGAGACTAAAAGTGAATGTAATAATGAGTATTTGTATATTACATGTTGGGATCGGTGGTGTGGTTAGAAGGGGTGTTGAATAACCACCATTTAAAATCTTTTGACATAGAGCTACAATAGCTCTTGTTCTCGAAATGTTCAAACTTGAACACGAGAGATTATACCGAGTGGAAAACACTTGACATAACCAACTCTAAAACAGATTAACCATTTTGTAAATCATTTGAAAAGTATGCAAGTAGACTATTTAAAAACAGTTTGGTTGAATCATTTTATCAAACATTTTGAATGCTTCAACTATGCAGTAAAGTATATGCACACAAATTTGTTTTTGGAAGCTGGTGTAATCCTTCTATGCCTCCCATTATTCCATCTCTGGAAGATATCCACCAGAAGACTTTGATTTGTATTACAGTCCAGCCAAGGTCACACTTATGCCTAGAACTACTAGTAACTCAACATTGTACGCTCTTTAATGTCTCACATACGAAGATCTTTCTTTCAGTTGTGATAAATCACCAATTGTTACAAAGATATTCATTCATCTGTTTAAGCTCTCAACTACAAAGAATAGAGTGAATATAAATGCACAAATGATCCATCAATGGATCTGATACAGCAAGGACAAGGTGCCTAAGAATCTGGGGTATGCTCTTGTTTCAGCTGGTTCATCTTCTCAAACTTCCTATTTTAGATCCCAAGTGGGTTTGATTTTATCCTTCTTGGATAAATATTCAATCAACTTATTTGACTTTTCTCTGCTAGGTTGACCTTGCTAGATGGAGCATGATACTCGAAGTCTGCTACTCGAAGCTTGCTAGCCAACCTCGCTGTCAAAAATCTGTTATGCTGCTCGAACTCTGCTATGATGTTCCGTTCCAGCAGCCGTGTTTTCTTGCGTATAGCTCTTGATTCGTTGATTTTTGGGCAAAGTGACGAACATGAAAGTTGTAGCACTTGTCTTGTTTCTCCACGTAATCAAGAATCGCTCAATTTGGAGTTTGTCTGATAGATATATGCTCGAAATACAAAACAATACACATGATGTATGTTTCGGAATGTAGCAGCAGAACTTGTGATAGCACTGCGATTTTTCTCCTTCTTTGAATCCGATTCAGACGTTGTATTCTGAATATAACTTGTAGATCTTTGACTTGGATTTCCAACACCTGAATCGATCCATTTTGATAAGTGAGCTAGGAGTTATGACAAAAATACCATAGCTGCTCTACTGTAGCAGCTTGTTGTTACACTTCACACCACCAGAGTGTTGCACAGATGTTTTCATCTGCTGGTCTTAAATACGACTATTAGAAAATTGAGCTGGTTGTCCAACCCTTTTGGAAGCACGTCGTTTCGATATCCGAGCTATGGGATATGCTCGATTTAGTCAACAACGCTTGGGGTCTAGCAAGCTTGAACTTTTCATATCAGCAACCAAACTTAAAGCCATTTCTCAACAATTCATCAAGCTCTAAAATATCATTTATGAACTGCACACTTGATGAAATATGTTAGAAACATAATAACAAATTTTGTTAACATCAAAACTAAGATTATTCGGGTTCCCAAAACCCAACATTACAAGTATTATTTTTGGAAAGAAAGTTGTGTTGAAAAAATTATCTTCTTAATCCTTTGGATTATACTACACATATATTACCACTATTGAAATATTTGCAACAGTAATCCAGAAGTTTACCGATCAAAATGATTTTATCATTTGGCATGATCGTTTGGTTCATCACAGTTCTGTAATGATGTGAATAATATTAGAGAATTCATGTGGTCATTCTTTGAAGAGTCAGAAGATTATTCAATCCAATGAATTCTCATGTGGAGCTTGTTCTAAAGACAAGTTAATCATAAGGCCGTTACCATTAATGAATCTCCTACATTTTTAGAACACATATATGGGGATAGTTGTGGGCATATTCACCCACCTTGTGGATTTTGATATTTTATGATTTTAATTGATGCATCAACGAGATGGTCACATGTATATTCATTATCTACTTGCAACCTGACATTTGCAAAATTACTTGCGATATTAATTCGGTTACGAGTGGATTTTCCAGATTATCCTATCGAGACAATTAGTCTTGACAATGCTAGTGAATTTACGTAATAATATTTTAATGATTATTGTGTGTCTATTGGAATAAGTGTTGAACATCATGTCGCTTATGTTTGGTTTTGCTGAGTCGTTTGTGACGTGGCTTCAATTGATTGCACGACATTGCTCATGAGAACTAAACTACCAATATCTGCTTGGGAACATGCTATGTTGCACGCAGCAACATTAATTCGCATAAGGCCAATGAATTATCACAAATATTCTGCCCAACAATTGGTTTTTGATCAGGAACCAAACATTGTGTAGGACTCAATCTCCTATTCACGTCATTACTGCAATTAGATCATTCTTTATGTATACATTTACAAACATTAGGGAATTCTAATTTTCTATGCTTCATAATTATGACATAACGTCTAGAAAAGTTTCATTAAATCCCTCTTAACATTTAATCTCCAACTCAACTCGACTAGAATGTGTATATACTTTAAAATACATCAATCATATTCTCAATTCATCATGCAATCTTACTCTCAATTAAATTATACGCAAAGACCACATGACAAGATAAATCCCAAGACATTTATACATGTCATATACAACCATCAAGCGCTCACAGACGAGCCACGAATAATGAACACTCATCTAATTGCATAAATAACGTATACCATTTACCCAATATCATGTTACGCTTCTGAAAGCATTATTATCCGACCCAGCTCGAGCTTGCCACTCAAAATAACTTCGTATCTGTTATACCTGTTTTAACAGAAACAGCCCCCACACGGGGTGAGCACAACGTTAACATAACTCACATAGGTATTAACAAAATGTACGATGCAAAATTAATAAACTAATTAATATTGTATCACAAAGAGATACAACCTGTATGCTGGATATCTCAAAGTGTTCATGTTTCACAATACCACAATCTTCCACAAATATAAAATCCATACCAACCATTATAATATAGTTCAATTACCACTTTAATTCATTACTTTCACAATATGTATTTTTACTGTCATTCACGACCCATATTGTGTGGTTCACAAAAACTATAATGCTGTAAAGTACAGAGATATTCCCTGAGTATACCACACCCATATGATATCTCTCACGCTGTTCATGTTCTCACAATATTCAAAATTCATCAATTCCGATGTCAAATAAATCATCACCAACAAAGATTTATTGTGCTCATATTCAAAATTCATCGGTTCCAAAATCGATAATAATTGGACCATGAAAGTTCATCATATCACATCGCTCACTCAGCAACGACTGCACTATCACCCATCGCACGCTCAATAGCGGCGGCACAATAACTATCGCACGCTCAACAGCGGAGGCACCATGATCCATCACACGCTTAACATCGGCATCACAATAATTCATCATGTACTATGATATCATATCACCATTCTATCACAATTCATTTCATACAACAATATTTACAATTCTATCATGAACTCTCAATTCATCACCTTATCACATGAATATGAATCATAATTCATCATTAACATTATGCATACATGCTCGTACGTCATTACGTACCTTAAGGTCGACAACATGATTTAGACGTCCATGACAACCAGGGCTCGTACAATATATATATTGAATATCAATTTAATATTAATATTTAGCAACAACCCTCAACAATCTCATCATATCACAAAAAGTTGGCATGCCTCCTATCATACTCCTTTACAATTTATCGTACTCCGTAACTACTCGAACCATCCCATTATATTCTATATTCATTTGAGTTCTCAATTAATTTGATCGAGTAGTACATAACTTCCTAAGGTTCAATTTATACCACCTTATTTCAATGTGTAATATTTTCCTTAGAACGTAGAAATCATAATGAAAATCTACCATAAAAATTACATTACAAAATTCCTAAGAAATAACTTTTCAACATTTCACAGCTCGCAATCGATCGACCATAGCCCACGATCCAATAAAATGTTCAAGTTCCGCCCTCTCGCGATCGATCGCAAGGCTCTGGTTCTGCTAGAAAACTCCATTTTCATGCTCCAACTCAATACAAACCCACATTTTACCATTTACTCAATTAGTATACACTAAAACACAACAATAATCCAATTAATTCCAACATAACATAAATCTACCATTTCTTAAACCATAAATCACATAACTTCACCAACAACTCAAAATACTACAAAAAACCTTAACTCTTTACCTCTTTGATCTCAAAATCAAACTCTAAAAGCAATAATAAAGCCACTCCAAGCTCCACAAGGATCAAGGAGAGGAAAAGAAGATAAAAGGGTTTTGGGGGAAATGGTAGAGATTTGTTAAGTGTTTTAGTTGTATTGTGTGAATTTTGTTTGATAACTTGGCATTTTAAGCCTTAAACACCTTCAACACCACATTTAACTTATTCATCAACATTATAATATACAAACATGTATATTTTACCTCTTACATCATAACACATCAATTTGTATATTTTACCTCTAATTCATGCCATCCTAACTCATTTTATTAATCTACAATCAAACTACTCAATTTCAAATAACTACTTCATTATTATCACATAATCCAGATATACTCAGTTTATCTCCAAAACCAAGTCCAAATTACATAATTCATCTCAATCATTCATCACTTTAATAATTATGGCTCAACCATAAAATTCCACTATACTCGATTTATCTTAAAACTGAGTTCAAATGCAAATAATAATTAATCATAATTATCCTTTAACCATTTCATTAACTCAATTAATCAAGATAACTAGATTTCAGTCATCACACATTGTCAATCCTAAAATCTTTGGATGTGCAGTTTATGTTCCGATTGCTCCACTACAATGCACAAAGATGGGGCATCAAAGAAGATTGAGAATATATGTTGGGTATGAATCACCTTCTATAATAAAATATCTTGAGCAAAAAACTGGAGATTTATTTACGGCTCATTTTGTTGATTGTCATTTTGACGAATCAAATGTCCCAAAATCAGGGGAGAAAATACACAGTCGGTTAATAAAATTATTTGGAATGAATTGTTGTTATCTCACTTGGATCATCATGAGACAATGTGAACTGGAAGTTCAAAAGATGATTCATTTGCAAAATTTAGCGAATCAATTGCAAGATGTTTTTTCTACCTAGAGTGTGTGACAAAGTCATATGTACCAGCTGTTCTGATTCGAATTGATGTCCCTGAAGGACCTTCTACCACTATTAAGGCACCTATGAAACGTGGTAGACCAATCGATTCTAAGGATAAAAATTCTCAAAAACAAAAGGAGCAAATAATTAAGATGGTAAAATCGAGGTAGTTGAAACTCCAGAAGAATTCTCATAATTAAAAACTCCCGAAGAGTTTCCAGACATGACAAATGATAAACTTCCAGAAAAGCTCAGGTACCTGAAAATTTTAATAATCATGATATCTCAATAAATTATGTCATGATTGGGGAAATATAGAATTGATATACAATTAATATTATGTTAAATTTGCATATACCACAACAATTACGATCATGAATAAAACCGAGAATCATGAACCAAACTCCGTGGATGAGTGAAGACTTAAAAATTATTGGCAGAAATGGAAAGACGCAATTCTATCAGAGTTGATTCCATGGAAAACATAAAGTTTTCGGACCAATAATACGCACACATGAAGATGTGTAACCAGTTGGTTACAAAAGGGTATTGTGTGAAAACGAAATGAGAAAAATGAAATTGTGAGGTATAAACATTGTCACACACCGAGCCCAGGTCCGCACAAGTGCGACTGCACAATGGGCTCCTATAACAACTATTTCGTATCCGTCATCGCTCTACGTAAATGGTTAACCCAAGTTGCTATAATAGTCCATTGTAAGCCATCATAAAACACTTTAAATTTTCATCCACAACCATTGTGGGACAATGGTATTACAATCAACCCCTCCTTTAGAACGCGGCGTCCTCGTCGCGACCTAACTCATTGATCCACCGGCACCAGGAATCTAGAGATGGCTCCTACAGGTTCAAGAGGTGGCTCCCGTCATGTAGCACTTTGCCCCGCAAGTTCAAGAGGTGACTCATACGCACGTGACACTTTGCCCCACAAGTTCAAGAGGTGGCCCCTGTCGTGTAGTACTTTGCCCCGTATAGCACTTACTCCCGGTGTTTTGTGCCGATGACCGGCTCTGATACCATTCTGTCACGCCTTGGGCCCAAACACGCGCAAGCGCGACTGCACAATGGGCTCCTATATCAACTACTTCGTATCCATCCTCGCTCTACGAATATAATACCCTTGTCCCACATTGGTTGTGGATGAAAATTTAAACTAGTTTATAAAGGCTTACAATGGACTATTATAGCAACTTGGGTTAACCATTTTCGTAGAGCGAGAACGGATACAAAGTAGTTGCTATACGAGCCTATTGTGCAGTCGCGCTTGTGCGGGTCTGGGCTTGGGGCATGACATAATGGTATCAGAGCCGGTCACCGGCAGAAAAACACCGGGAGATAAGTGTTATGCGGGGCGAAGTGCTACGTGCGTGGGAGCCATTTCTTGAGCCTAAAGGGGAAAAGTGCTACACGACTGGGGTCACCTCTTGAACCTGTAGGGCAAAGTGCTATATGATGGGAGCCACCTCTTGAACCTGTAGGAGCCACCTCTAGATTCCAAGTGCCGGTGGATCGATGAGTTAGGTCGCGACGAGGACGCCGCGTTCTAAATAATGGGTGATTGTAATACCCTTATCTCACAATGGTTGTGGATGAAAATTTAAAGTGGTTTATAAAGGCTTGCAATGGACTATTATAGCAACTTGGGTTAACCATTTTCATGGAGCGATGACGGATACAAAGTAGTTGTTATAGAAGCTCATTGTGCAGTCGCGCTTGGGAAAGGGGCGTGACACACATGACTTGTTACAGTTTTCCCAAAGACTTGGTATCAATTATGAGGAGACATATTCTCCGGTGGTGGATGAAACAACTTTTCGTTATCTGTTTAATCTGATAGCAAATGAACGGCTTAAAATGTGTTATGGATGTTGTTAGTGCCTATTTGTATGGCTCAATTGATAATGATATTTGTATGAAAATCCCTGAAAGATTAAAACTACGTAAGGACATGATCCCGGTTCTCGAGAACTTTACTCAATCAAATTGTATAAATTTCTATACGGCTTAAAACAAGCTGGACGCATGTGGTATAATTACCTTGGTGAATACTTGATGAAACAAGATTATATGAATGATCCCATTTGTTGATGCATTTTTATTAAGAGATCCAAATCCGGGTTTGCAATCATTGTAATATATGTTGAAGATTTAAATATCATTGGACTCCTGAAGAACTCAAAAAAGCTTCAGATTATTTGAAGCAAGAATTAGAAATGAAATATCTTGGAAAGACAATATTTTTACCTCAGTTTGCAATTGAACACTTAGAAAATGACATTTGGTTACATCAGTCGGCTTATACAGCTAAAATGCTTAAACGATTCTATATGGATAAAAAAACATCCATTGAGCACATATATGGTTGTAATATCACTTGATGTACATAAAGATCATTTTCGACCTCGTGAAAATAATGGAGAACCACTTGGTCCAAAATTATCATATCTTAGTGTTATTTGAACATTAATGTATCTTGCTGGTCATACACGCCCTCATATATCATTTGTGTGAATCTGCTAGCAAGATCTAGTTCTTCAGCTACACAAGACATGTGAATGGTGTTAGACTTATATTTTGGTATCTTCAAGGAACGATGGTATCGTAAGGCACTCAAAACTGATCTTATAAGTTATGTAGATGCTGGATATTTATCTGATCCTATAATGCTAACGAGTGTTGTGTTCACATATGGAGGTACAACTATTTTTGGCGTTCTATAAAAAAAACATAACTGTCACTTCTTCTAATCATGCTGAATTATTGGCAATCCATGAAGCAAGTCGAGAGTGTTTTTGGTTAAGATCTGCAATCCATTATATTCTAGGAAAATGTGGTTTGTGTTTGGATAAAAAGGTTTCTACTACTTAGTTTGAAGATAATGTTGGGTGCATCGCTCAATTGAATGAATGATACATCAAAGGCGATATAAACAAACATCATTCACCAAATTTTTTTTCAATCATGATCTTCAAAAGAATGGTGAGACTAGTGTTCAACAAATTTGTTCAATTGACAATCTGACATATTTATTCACAAAGTCTCTACCGACTTCAACATTTAAAAAGTCGGTTCACAAGATTAGAATACGACAATTGGTTCACAAGGTTGGAATGCGACAATTGATAGATATCAAATAGGTGATCAATAATGTGAATTATTTCACACTGTACTCTTTTTTCCCTATTGCTGAAATTCGGCTCAGATTCTTCGTAATTCCTAAGTGTTCCCTCAAAGACAATAAACGAGTCTGAAGAAAATCATTCAAGATTTGTGTGCAATTAGAAATGATGAATTGGTGAATGATTCTCAACGTGAAATTTCCTACACTTTCACACAACAAGAATGTATAAACAAAATCAAACAACTGAAGGTTGATCGCTTGTTATTTAAACAATTATTTCCCAATGTAGTGATTTATACAGCAAGTGCAAGGTGTCAAATTTTAGTATAGTAGATTTTCAGAAAACTTTGTCGAACCCACAGGGACTATAAAGTAATTACCAAACTCAACTAGTTTAACAATATTTAGCCTACGATCATTAGTGATGGAAATTATACTAATTTGACTGATAACCCAAAAAATCAACCAACAAGTAGTAAAGAATGAAAATAGAATCAATAGAGAAAATTATCAAGAATGTGGTTCACCCATGCAATCCCCCATAATTCGCCTATTAGTTAAGATTTAAATTCAAACGACTTAACGTGACGAGTTTTCCTAATGCACTTGTTATACCGTGGTCCGGTTATAACAAATCTAATACTAACGTTACGATAAACTACTATCTTATCCTTATTGAACAATCAATATTATATGTCGATCTATGAAAACTACTAGCCTTCGATTACTGGATATCTATAGCTATCACACGTGTATTTGATTTTATCTCTCGATCTCAGTCTGAAATCCACGGCATAAATTACTATATCATATTACAATTTTTATCTCTCAATCTAAATTACAATAAATAATCATTCAAAGGTTATCTATCCTTCAAAAGTATGAATCACAATAAATTAGGCACAAAGATATGCAAGAATCAATCAAAAACCTTAAATTGAATTATGGGTTCATACGAAGGATCCCCTAAGTCTGGACAACAAACTTAGCCAACAAAAGTCATCAAATAATAATGCATAAAATTATTTTGCAACATTCTAAACATCAAAATCTAAGACTAAACGATAAATAAGTTCAGAAATACGATGGTAACGATAAGCGTTGACTCCTTGCGTTGCGCCGTCGTCCCGTCTCTTCCGATGCGTCTTCTCCTTCAATGGTTTGTGGTGTATGGATGATGGTGGTTGATGGAGAATGATGGAGGTTGTGGTTGTAGGTTAAATTATGAGCAAAGAAGTCCAATTTTTGTCCAAGTCAATTCCATAAATAGTGGTGGAGGAATTTCATCAAATTTGGACATCAAATAACCAAGAAGGAAATCAAATCTCGAGTTTATTGGGTCTGGCGATCGTTTGCGAGAAAGTGTCGATCGATCGCCTAATCATACTGTTTATTTTTCAAAATATGAACACTGGCGATCGATCGCCCGTAATTGATCGAAATATGAACACTGGCGATCGATCGCCAGGAATTGCCGATCAATCGCCAAATGTTTCTGGATTGAGGCGATCGATCGGTAGATTATGGCGATCGATCGCCACATTTAAATTTCAACAATTTGCGATTTCGTCCTTTCTTCAACGTGTTAGCTCGATTTGGTTATTTTTCATTATTTTTAGCTTATTTCCTCCACTTTTATGCATTTGGACCTAGATTCCTGAAATATACAAATATAGATCAAAATGCGTAATATTGTCCAGAATCACTAAAAACGCCTCTAATCTCGTAGCAAATTAAGTGTAAAAATCACACTCATCAAAGGCTTTATGTGGTTCATCATAAATGATCTACAGTGAGACGTTATTATTGATGAACATGTTTTGAAATACAAAGCAATCACTCAATACAAGAATTAACTCGATTAACTCTTACGTATTACAATGAATCTCTCAAGTACTCTTCTGAATTCTCTCTTGCTTTTTCTCTATCTCACTGTGGATTCGAGAACTTGAATTGCTTCTTTTCAAATGAAAACTTTATTCACGAAGGACTTCTGTTGAACTCTTCAGTCTTCATTCTTTTATACAGGAGCAACTTGAGCTTCAGGTTACAGTTTGCAAGTGACTGTCGTTTCAGTTACAATCCAACCACCTTCATCTTGAATCTTGATCACTAGCTTGAACCACCCTTCTGTGTTCTGGAATTAATAGAAGATATTAGTCTCACAATTATCCACCTTGTCTCATATTCAAAACCTTCTTAATAACGTCTCCAACTGCCTTAAAAAGGCTCTAGCTCACTGGTTATATTTATCAAGTATAGATAGCGAGCAAACTTCTTCGAAGGAAGTACCTTGGTGCACATATATGCTGGATTTTCCTCAGTACTAATCTTGATGACTTTGGCTGATCCTGTTTGAATTCCGTCCCTTACAAAGTGTAGTTTAACATCTATTTGTTTAGGCCTCTCATGAAACAGTTGATGTTTGGTAAGATGCACTGCACTTTGACTGTCGCAGAAGACTGTAATCGAGTCTTGATTACATCCTAAGTCTTTCCTAAATCCTCTCATCCATAATGCTTCCTTGACTACTAGTGTGGTTGTAATGTATTCTGCCTCTGTGGTTGATAAGGTCACCACGTATTGCAACATTGCTTGGGGGAAGAATATGCACGAATCGGATTTTTTTGGAACATATAGCGAGAGAATTTTACTTGGTTAGACAATTTTTGGTTGGTAATTGAGGATCAATTTTTAGAAAAGTTATCAACTAATTTTAGTAACATTCCTGGCGAATATGCAGCCTGCAATGGATTTCTCAGTGTCAATATTAATCTACATAATCCACTAAGACATCTGCATCACTCACTGTTCTTTCAAACTTCAAACCAGTGTCTATAGTTCCTTTTATATATATGAACATCCATTTTAAAGCATTCCACTGTTCCTTACCAAGGTCTGCGATAAATCTACAAACCAAGCTCACACCATAAGCCAAATCTGGTATAGATCACACCATCAGCCAAATCTGGTATAGATCACACCATTGCATACATAAGACTCCCAACACCACTTGCGTAAGGAATTGAACTCATTTAGAGTTTATCTTCCTTAGTTTGTGGAGCTCGAGAGCTTAAAATGGTTTGCTATTGGCCCTTGAACTGGTTTGCATTCACTCATCCCAACCTTTTCAACACTTTCTGTAAATAACTTTTCTGAGATAGGAACAACTTCTTTTTGTCTCTGTTTCTTATAATTTCCATCCCTAGGATCTTCCTTGCAGGACTAAGGTCTTTCATTTCAAATTCCATGCTGAGTTCCTTCTTAATTTTAGTTATTTCATCTCTGTCCCGACTAGCTATCAACATGTTGTTGACATATAGGAGTAAATAAACCATATCACCATAAGCTAAGGTCTTTCGGTAAACACATCAATCGTGTCCGCTATTTTTGAACTCATGCCTATTGTTATGTATTAATGACTTAAACCTACTCAAGATTCTTTGTACACCTGCATTCAAGATAATAATCCAATGCACAGATGCTGCACGATCATCACAGAACAAAAGCAATTGCAATTCACCTTCAGACCAATGAATATATCTTTGAACATATAATGAACTAATTGCTTCGAATCAATGATTTTATGGACTATACTTAACAGTGAACCCAACTATCTACTCAAGAACATTATAGCACAATTTACTCAGCAAGAATTCAATCATGAATTAACCATATACTGGACACCATCAGATCAGAAAAGAATCAAGGAAGAAAAATACAACACTGCTTGCAAACAACGACCTACATCCACGAGTCAATGATATTGATTATTTTCAATCAAGAATCCACCATACAATTCTCCAGAATTCACATCTAAACACTCTTATGTATTTCAATGTTTTAGAATCACAAATTCTCTTCAGAATTGCTTTCAATCTTGATTCCCTCGACACTCTTTCTTTTCTGTTCTCTACTGGTAATTTTCGAATCTGATCTCACTCCTTTACTTGGACTCTAATCAGGTATATTTATAGCTCCGCAAGTCACCTATTATAGCAAGTACCCGGTTGCTATACTCATTCGAAAAACAATCAGCAGTGCAAAAGAAAAAACCGTTGCAACTGCACCACATAAACAGTTACTTGGAAAAAAAAACCGAGCTTCCTAAAAATAATTGCAGATTGAATAAGTTGACAATTTCCTAACACCTATTTATGAACTCGTCAAATCTAATGTACCATTACGTAGGTGCTTGTTTGATACCATATAAAGATCTCTTTAATATATACACACCAGCGATACATTTCCCTTAACTTCATAACCTTGAGGTTGAGTCATAGATTTGTTCATCAATCTGTCCATGTAGGAAGGCTGTTTTGGCATCTAATGATCCCGCTCAAGATCATGGCTTGCAACTGTGGATAACACCATTCTTATAGACCTATTTACCACTAGTGAAAAGATTTCATGGAAGTCTATTCCTTCTATCTGTGAGAATCCCTTATCAACAAGCCTTGCCTTATATCTAGGAGGTTCTCTTTCTGAATTGCCTTCATTTCTTTTGAATATCCATTTCTTCTTGCATAGCCATCTGTCACTTTTCTTTATCCTTAGAGTTCAAGGCTTCTGCCATAGTTATAGGTTCATCTTCTAGTATATCAGATGCTACTGTAAAAACGTATGTTAAGTCAGCATGCCCATATTTTTGTGGTGGTCTAATGATCCTCCTTTGTCTATCCCTTGTTAGTTGATAGTCTGCTAGTGATCTGGAAGAATCAGGGATACTTTAAGGATGTTCATCCATATGTAAATCGTCATGGTCAGATTTATTTCTTAGTTCTGGAAGCTCCACTTCAATTTGTGTATCAGATTGAGTATTGACAGGTTCATTTGAGGGTTGAGGAGTACCATGTTTTTCGTTGGAAAGAATTATTCCCTAAATGTGACGTCCCTGCTACTTAGAGTTCTTTGATGTCCTGGTTCAATGCACCAAAGTTTAAAACCTTTAACTCATTCGGGATAACCAATGAGCAGACACGTCATAGCCCTAGCATCTCAAGCTTTCTTTGCTTTGTGCGTATGCAGCACATCGAAAAACTCCAAAATGTTCAAGGTTGGGAGGTGTTCCTGTCCATTTCTCCATAAGGGTCAGTAATTCAATGGATGTGGAAGGACATCTCTTGATCAAGTAAGAGGTTGTTGTCTCTCCGCAAGACCATTTTGTCGTGGTGTTCCCACTATAGTAACATGTCTTGCTATTCCAGCTTTAGAGCAGTATTCATTGAACTCTCTTGAACAGTACTCTGGACCATTATCAAACCTAAGTTTCTTAAGTTTCCTTCCTATCTGATTTTCGATGAGTACATGCCAGGACTTCTCGACTGCTTCATTGTATTTCAGTATGAATACCCAAGTTCCCCTAGAGACGTCATCAATTAGAGCCATAAAGTACCTTGCTCTTCCATTTGAGGCAACTCTTGATGATCCCCAGAGATCTGAGTGAACGTCATCCAAGGGTTCTTTAGAGACATGTATCCCACTCTTGAAACTCACTCGGATTGAGTTCCCTTTGATGCAATCTTCAGAGAACTATAGAGGGCTTAGTTTTGTGTTAACTAGAAGGCCTTGTCTATGTAGCTCTGTCAGTCCTTTTCGCTAATATGGCCTTGCCTTAAATGCCATTTAGACATCTCATTTTTCTGATGCACACTAAGAGAGATAGAACCAATCATAATGGTCCCATAAAGAATGTCAAGACCTTTAACTCGGGTCACTTTCATGATTACTAGAGAGCCTTTTGTTACAGTGAGTTTTTCATTCGCATCCTTAAAAGAGTGTCCAGTCTTATATAAGGTTAAGGATAATATATTACGTTTTAACTCAGGTACATATCTAACATTTTGAAGGATTGTTTCTATCCCATTACGAAGCTTGAGCCGTAACGCTCCTATGCCCAGTACCTTGCAAGACTTATTATTTTCCAATAGGGCCACTTCACTGTCATTTTCATCAATAGTTTCAAATCATCCTTTGTTGGGGCATAAATGAAAAGTGCAACCACTGTCAAGGACCCAAGATTGATCATCTTTAGGATCAGTAACACATAGAACTTCGGAACCTTCATAGCCATCATCGGCTAATGAAACTTGCCCTATTCTTTGGTCTTATCATTTGGTTTCTTCCTAACATGACAGTCTCTCCTAAAGTTTCCGGGTTTATGACAGTGGAAACATTTTGCTTGTTTGCTTTTCGACTTGGATCTACTCTTGTTCTTAGACAGTGATTACCTTTTCTCATGTCTACCCCTAACGATTAGACTGTCACTGCTACTGGGTGTTATTACTCCTGTTACGTGCTCTGTTCCAGTAGACTTTAGGGCCTTTAAAACATATTAAATGATAAGGAATCCCTTGCATATTTCATAGTGTCCACAAAAGTTGAAAAAGATTTTGGGAGTGAGTTCAATACGATGATGGCTTTGTCCTCACCATCTATTTCTATTCTAATGTTTTGTAAATCAAGAAGTAATCTATCGAAATCATCAATATTTTGACCAACAGATTTTGTATCAACCATTTTGTGTCAAAAAAGTTTTCCTTCTAAGTATATCCTATCCTCCTACGATTTTGTCATGTAGAGTTCTAATTTACACCATATACCTGCTGCAGTGTTTTCGGATGCTACTTCTCTTTAGACTTTATCATCAAGGTGCAATGTGAGCGTGCTGAAGGCTAACTCCATCATCACAAGTTTTTGATCACCAATGAGTGATGTAGGAAGTTTCTTCTCCTCCCTAACGTCTTCGCAACCTTCTGTTGCACCAAGATGGCATACACACGCATTCGCCATAGTCCAAAATCCCCTATGTCATCAAATCTCTCCACCTCAATCTTTGTTGTTGTTGTGAAACTCGACCTCGATCCACCAATCTATATAACGATATATATATGCACTTAGCAACTAAATTCCTTTCCTTGTTGTAACCAAATCAATTTCTGGTTGAGGAACTAAATCACTAAAGTTGTTGCTGCATCAAAGTTTCTGCCTAAACTAATTCCAGTAGCCTTATGCAGAATTGATTTCTTGGATTTGATTATGTCTTAATCAAGAATCTATTGGACACTGATACAATACCAATTGCAAAGTCTAAAATGATTTCTTTATTCTCAAGAATGCAATTCACGTAAACATTTATGCACTTGAATCTTCTAGTCAAAGCTCACTTACACATTGTCATAATTCACATGCATTTGACCAATTCAACGGCAGTAAGCAATCATAGTTCATTTCCCCTTTCTTGACTCAATAACAGAATTCAATACCAGCTACAAATTGCAGTAATGAATCGAAATAGCAATGAAGAAATTAACGGGATTTACGTGGTTCGGCCTTCAACTCGGCCTACATCCACGGGAGGGGGAGCGATTCCATTGCACCAAAATCAAGAGTTAATCCAGATTACAAACACACTCAATGTCTCACACTTCTCTTCTTTTCACAATTGACACAAGAGAGATTCAACAAGATATTACTCTAAGTGTTTATATCTCAAACTGAATCTTCCCACTCTTGTTTTCTTCTCGATGCCTCTCTCTTTTTCCCAAGAAGAAACGCCTTCTCCTTGCCTAAGAGAAAAACCGCCGTTGAACCCTCTTTTACTTTTCCCTCTTTTTTTCTCTGTTCGTTCATCTCAGATTTAAAGGCATTAGGAGAAAATAATCTCAACCCTTGAATTTCCTTATCATTTCCACGGTCGTGATTAACCAGCACATTAAGAAAAAAAAACCACAAACAAAACAAGGCATAAAGGGGCAAAGAGGTAAATGTGCATTATAAAAGTTGTCATCTTCAAGAATCAAGATTGAGCCAAAAACCTCGCTCTGTTACCAATTGTTGTGGAAATTCAGCTCAGGTTCTTCGTAGTTCCTGGTTGTTCCCTCAATGACAATAAACAATAAACGAGTATGAAGGAAATCATTCAAGTTTTGTGTGCAATTCAAAATGATGAATCACTGAATGATTTTCAGCTTGAAATTTCCAACATTCACACAGCAACAATGTATAAACACAATCAAACAAGAAAAAGGTTTATGTGGTTCTATCATAAATGATCTACATCCACAAAAGACGTTATTATTGATGAACACGTTTTGAGATACAAAGCAATCACTCAATACGAGAATTCTCTCGATTCACTCTTATGCATTACAATGAATCTCTCCAGAACTCCTCTGAATTCTCTCTTGCTTTTTCTCTATCTCAGTATGGCTTCAAGAACTTGAATTGCTGCTTTTTAAATGAAAACTTTATTCACGAAGGGCTTCTGTTGAACTCTTCAGTCTTCATTCTTTTATACAGAATCTCAGGATCAAGTTGAGCTTCAGGTTACATATTGCATGTAACTGTCGTTTCAGTTACAAGTCCAACCACCTTCATCTTGAATCTTGATCACTAGCTTGAACCACCCTTTTGTGTTCTGGAATGAATAGAAGAGACTACTCTCACATTCCTTAACCATGTTTTTTCTCAACAGGTTTTTCTTTTTTTTAAGGTTTTTGACGAAGTGTATGGACATCCAAGGTGGGAGTGTTATGAACCATTTAGTGGATATCCACACACGACACCAATTATCTCCATGACCTCCACCAACTTCCCATGTAAGTTATGATCTTAAGCCTATAAATAAAGGTTTTAACTTAAGGTAAAATAAAGAGATGTGAAATTAATAGAAATCTTCCTACCTGAACCAATCTGTACATAACATAATACGATCAATCTTATTAATATTTATAGCAAATACACCATTATATATTCTTAAATTTTCTTTCCATTTTGACAAAAAAATTTGTTGCAAATTGAAATAAGTAACTGATGGCACTAATATTATACTAACAACTCCATTTGCTTGTGTGTCCGTGCATCGTAATATTTCATCTCTAAAACAACTATATACAAATCTACATATATGCAAGGAAAAGACCTATGCAACTTATAGCAAAGATATATAGTTACATTTACTCATATCTTGGTTTTTGTTTAAACCACGGAGTGTAAATCTGAGAATGAGTTTGGATTTGAAATTTTGATTCAAATCCATAATTTCAAATACTTTATAATTGTTTGTCTAAATTTAATCAAAGGATTTTAAATTCATCCACCTTCAATTTAGTGGTGATTATAAATGATTTCAGATACTCTCAACTAGGGTGATGTGATCAATTATTTTCTGTATTTGGTAAAGTAAGTGCAATATAAAATAAACATGAGATACCACAATTTTTTGTGTAAAACCCTGCAAAATGAAGGGAAACACCACAGAACCTAGTCCAGTGCAAATATTCCACTATGAACATTGATAATTTTACATGACTTTGACAAAATATTTGAATAACGAAATCAAAATACATTTGAAAGACTGAACAAAATTATGTAATATGCTCCTCTTAGTTATATTTTTCGTTCGAGAGTTCACCCCTTGAAATGTGGCTTTGGTCTTGTATTTATAGTGCTTAATATGGAAATTAATGTGCGGCAAATTCGGGACATTATATGCATCTGATCATGGTGTCACTGGCTCAAGACATGTTCGAGAAGCTCGAATCACTTAGGCAATTTTAGGTTAAACATGGACCAAATATCCCGATCCCATAAGTAAACTAATAAAATTCCGAACAATCTCGAACATCACGAGCACAACCACTTAGGCAATTTTAGGTTTAAACATGGACCGAAAATCTCGATCTCATGAGTAAACTAATAAAATTCGGAACAAGTTCGAACACCCAGAGCACAATCACTTAGGCAATTTTAGGTTTAAACATGGACCAAACATCTTGATCCAATGATAAATTAATAAAATTTTGAACAAGCTCGAACATCCCGAGCACAATCACTTAGGCAATTTTAGGTTTAAACATAGACCAAACATCCCGATCTCATGAGTAAACTAATAAAACAGAACAAACTTGATAAAAGAAACTTCACTTTATTGATATTGAATTCATAAATAAAAGCAATAATTAAAACATCATATAAAATACTTCTTTAGATTATGAACATTCCAAGGCCTCACCAAAATCTTGGCCTTGTTGATCTTCTAGCCTGTATACCCTCGTCCGATCACCGCCTTCACTTTGTAAGGGCCTTCCCATTTTGGTTCTAGTTTTTTCACATCACCGGGGGGATTGGCTTTTCGTAGCACAAGATATTCGACCTGAAAGTCACTTGGTCGCACTCTTCGATCGTATGCATTGGAATTTTTTTACTTTGTACATTTCAATCTGTGCGGCTACTCTTTCCCTTAATTGTTCCACGTCCTCTAACTTATACTTTCTCATTTCTTCATTATTTTCGGGATTGTAGCATTGCACCCGAAGAGATTCCACACCTATCTCAGTTGGGATAAGGGCGTCAGAACCATACATTAGACTGTATGGAGTTTCTCCTGTGGGTACGAGCGGTTTTTTTTGTATGCCCATAGTAAACCAGGTAATTCATCAACCCATGATCCCCTTGATCCTTCTAACCTAGTTTAATACCATGTGCTAAGATCCGATTGATCACCTCGGCTAGCCCATTAGATTGAGGATAAGCTACCGAGGTGAATACCTGCTTGATTTTCATATCCATGCACCAATCCTGAATTATTTTTTCCTTGAAATTGTCTTACATTATCAGAGATCAATCTCCTCGATTTTCTGAATCGACATAATATGCTATTCCATAAGAATTTAATAACTTCATCTTCTGTTGTCTTAGTTAGAGGCTCGGCCTCTACCCATTTGGTGAAGTACTCAACCGCGACCAGAAGAAACTTCCTTTGTCCGGTTGCTGGAGGAAAATGTCCCACAATATTCATTTCCCATTGGTCGAATGAACAGGAAATAATACTTCTATTGAGAGCTTCTACAGGTACGTGAGATAAATTGGCATGTTTTTTACAATTGTTGTGTTTTCTTACTATTCACTCAGCGTCAATCTTCATTGTTGGCCAATAATACCCCGCTCGGCTTGCCTTTTGATAGAGCATATTTGCACCAAGGTGGTTTCCTCAACAACATTCCTGAATTTCTTTCAGCAAGTACTCCCCTTCTTGAGTCGAAGTGCATTATAAGAAAGGGACTGGGAAACTCCTTTTGAACAATTCTCCCTCGTTAAGCACAAATAGATTTTCCATTCTCTTCACCCGAGCTGCCTCTTTTGGATCAGAGGGCATAAGAGTAGTCTTCAAGTACTTAATGATTTGTTCTCGCCAATCTCCAATAACACGTGGTTCAAGATTCATGATGCTAATGACGGACATATGGGAGATCAAGAGCTACTGCACCAATACATTCCAATTTTTCCATTCATGTATTGAGCTAGACAATTTAGCAAACTCATCAGCTCGGCTATTCTCTTTCCTGGGTACTTGAGTCAATTTCACTTCCTGAAATCGACTCATCAATGCCCGAGTAGTTTCAACATACCTCTTTAGCTTTTCCTCCTTTACTTTATACATGCCATTCACTTTCTGAACCACGAGCATAGAGTCCTTAAATATTAGTATTTTCTGAGCTCCAGCGTCCATCGCTATTCGAAAGCCCGAGATGAGAGCCTCAAATTCAACTTCATTATTCGAGGAATGAAAGCCGAACTTGATGTCTACTTTTACTTCTTCTCCTTCTAGGCTTGCAAGGACCACACCTGCACCACTTCCAAGTTGGGGAAAGGACCCATCCACATAAAGATTCAATTTCTTCTCTTCGTTGTACGGGCCACTTCTACGACAAAATTTGATAATGCTTGAGCTTTGATGGTAGTTCATGGCTGATAAGTAAAGTCGAACTCACTTAGTTCGGTTGCCCACTTTACCATTTGTCCAGAAATTTCAACTTTGGATAACAACTTTCCCAGAGAAGTGCAGGTTACCACCATAATTGTGTGAGATAAAAAGTATGGCCGAAGCCTTCGGGCAGTAGTTATGAGGGCTAGAGCCAGCTTCTCAACCTCAGGATATCTTTGTTCGGCTCCTTGAAGTACTCTGCTTACATAATATACAGGGAGTTGTTGTCCCGACTTTTCTTTGACTAACTCCGAACAGATGACTTCATCGGTAACAGATATATAGACGATGAGTGTCTCATTATGCTTTGGGTTATTCATCAGTGGTAATTGAGTCAGATTATCTTTCATCAAAGGCTCTTTGGCATTAATCATTCCATTCAAATCGAACCCATTGTCTTAATGCTTTGAAGAATGTCAAGCTCTTATCGGCTGAACGAGATATGAATCGACTCAAAGCAGCTATCCTCCCTGCCACTCTTTGTAATTTAGAGTTCGAAGAGGACTCATCTCCTAGATTGCTATTATTTTCCCAGGATTGGCTTCGACGCCTCTTTCAATGACTGTACCCCAAAAATTTTCCACTATGTATTCCAAATGTGCATTTAGCGGGATTTACTTCATGCCAAATCTACGTAAAGTACAGACATTTCCTCCATGTCATCAGTCAAATCCAACATCTTCTAACTTTTGATGAGGACATCATCCACATATACTTCAAGATTACGCCATATTTGATCTTGAATATTTTGTCCGTCAACATTTGATAAGTGGCTCCGGCGTCCGTCAGCTCGAAGGGCATGACCACGTAACAAAAAGTTCCCCCTGCTGTGACAAAGCTGACTTTTGTTGATCTTCTCGTGCTAAAAGGGATCTGATGATACCATTGATATGTATCCATGAGACATAGCAGTTCATGTCCAGCGGTAGAATCGACCAGTTGGTCAATCCTCGGCAATGGGTAGCAATCTTTAGGGAGGGCCTTGTCCACAACTCAAAAATATGTACACACTATTTATCTCCTTATTTAGGTACTAAACCATATTCAAAAGCCATGTGGGGAAAATAATTTCCCAAATATGGAACGCTCTCAACAGTTCCCCTACTTACTGAGCGATGATCGTGTCCTCGGTTCCAAAATGCCTCCTCTTCTGCTTGATTGCCCGAACATCAGGATCAACATTGAGATGGTGTTTGGCAATGTCTGAGCTTACTTCTGTCAGATCGTCATTACTCCAAGCGAACACGTCAATGTTCTTATTCAAGCAATCAATCACTCTTTTCCTCAATTCAGGTTCTAACTGGGAACCCACCTTGGTGGTCTTAGTTGGTTGACGCAGATCGATCGTGAGAAACTATTTGGTTGAAGCTATGTGAGGAACTCTTCGGCTGAAGCTACCCGTTCCTAAACTCATTCTTCTCGCTTTCTCTTACCATTCAATACTCGACCATCATCATCTTCCCTTCGTTGTTTTTCTTACTTCAATTCCTGAACATGACATTTCCTCGAGGAACTCTGATTCCCTCGAACTTACCCAATTTACATGCCCACAAGAAACTTTATCCTCAGATGATATGTAGATGCCACCGCCTGGAATGCAGCCGGGGTTGGTCGCCCAGAACTATGTTGTGTGAGGAGCAGTCATCTACCACCAAAAAGTTGATAATTTTTTCTTCGTTTTTGGTTCTTTGCCTAATGTAACTGGCAAAGAAACCTTCCCACTAGACTTACAACTTCTCCAACAAATCCATTGATAGAAGTATTCAACCTTTGCATGGGCATGCTTCCCAATTCCATCCGAGCCAGTATATTTAGGAAGAGCACATCAACTGAACTTCATGTATCCACGAAGATTCTCTGCACATTGTGATTGGCTACCATGCCAGAGATAACCAATGCATCATCATGAGGAAATGCACCCCTTGTAAATCTTCAGGTCCAAAGGCAATATATGGTCATGTTGGCAATCTCTCCGGCGTGATTGACATCACATGTATCTTCCGAGCATAAGATTTTCTTGCTCAGGTAGAATTTCTCCGACAGTCCTCCAGATATGAGGTGCATAGTTCCTAGGTTTGGAGTATTATTGGGGGCAAGCTCACCTACAGCCCAAACATCATCTCTTCATGTCTTTATCCTCTGATCGCCCATGGCACTGGTTTAGTTGCTCCTCTCCCTGGATTTGCATTGTTCCGTGGGAAAGGATTATTAGGAATTTGCTCAGTGTTAGGCTTTTGTTACATAAAGATTTGTTCACTGCTCGTCCTCAAAAATATCCTCCTCGGCCTCTCTTGGGACCTCTGCCACTTCTCTTGGTGGTATCATTGGGAGGTATTGCTCGAGGTTCCTCTTCATCTGCTCGGGTTCTTTATCTTTTCGGATTGGTTCCCCGTCGGGTTTTGTGTCTTTCTTTTGGTTCATCTTTTGGGCTTATTCTAAGTTAATGTATTTGAAGCCCTTCCCAGCAACTCATCATAATCGGATGTGTGTTTTTTAGCCAAAGATCGGAAAAGGTCTCCCTCTCGCAGCCCCTGAGTAAAGGCACTAACAAGTATCTATGATGTGACGTTAGGAACGTCGAGACAAGCCTGATTGAATCTTTTCAGAAAGACTCGAAGTGATTCTTTCTCCAATTGCTTAAGACCGAACATGCTGAGAACTGTTTGCTTGCAACTTCTACTACTAGCAAACTGATGCAGGAATAACGAACTGAATTTCAAGAATGTGCCTATGATCCCTGGAGGTAATTGATTGAACCAGGATTGAGCTGCTACTGCCAAGAGTAGTCAAGAATATCCTGCATTTCACCCCATCTGTGAGTTGATGAAGGAGTGAGGCATTCTCAAATCGCGACAAATACTCTTCGGGATCTTTGTTGCCATCGTAATTTTTGACATTTAAGGTTTGGAAATTTGATGGTAGAGGGTCATTGAGGACTTCGGGCGAGAATGGTGTGCCCCTTCTGACTGGACAAGTTCGATCTTCCATTTTATCATGCATTTGTTGCAGCTCCTCTTTTATATCTTCCATTTGCTTATGCAGAATTTTACTATTTTTCTCTCCTATTTGGCTGGAGAGATCCTCAGCTTTCTTTGCCTCCTCTTCTTGTTCTTCTGAGGAAGCCAAATCATCTTCTTTACTTGCTCCTCCGTTTTGTGGATCACAAATTGCTTAATGACCTCCCCCATGGTTTTTGCAAAAACTTCAGTGAGTTGCTCCAGTGGTATTCCCATGGTGGGGAACACATGTGGATTACTTCGAAGATGATTTTTATGTGATGATTCCACATCGTCATCCTTTTCTTCAAGCAGAGAATATTGTTGTATATTTTATATCTGAATTGATGATTGGATATATGTTGCAGATGTGGTTGATGCGGACTGATGAGTCCATGATGTAGACCAGTGGATGAAATATATGGTCCTTGTATCACGTATATGGTTGATATGGA
This sequence comes from Haberlea rhodopensis, assembly GCA_907163345.1. Taxonomy (NCBI): domain Eukaryota; kingdom Viridiplantae; phylum Streptophyta; class Magnoliopsida; order Lamiales; family Gesneriaceae; genus Haberlea; species Haberlea rhodopensis. The sequence goes on from CAJQUN010000078.1 coordinate 2,664,565, forward strand.
CTGACGAGTCCTTGATCTAAGCTAGTGGATGACATATCTGGTCTGATGATGGTGAATGCATTGCGATGCATTTCACACATAGATGATATGATTTGATATTGAACATCACTTTTTATTGCATATTATATTATTGTGGTCTTGTTTGACATGATTAGTTCCTAGGTAAAGGAATAACATATCATTATTTGTTAAACTGTTGAGATGTTTATGATATGTATAATTTCTGTTGGTATTTTGATAAGAACGTACTGGGTGTTAGCTCATCATTTTATGTGTTTTGTTTTTCAGGCAACATGGCAGGTACTAGTGGACGGGGTCAGAGTTAGAGTGACGATGGGATGCATGGTAGAGCCCACTAGTTTCTAGTGTTTTACCTTATTGGAAGAACATGTTTTGGATGTCTAATATGTTTGAGAGATTATAAATATTATGTTTAAAGTTCAAGAAGGGGATTGGTCGAAATGTTTATATATTGTTGATACGTATGATTGTATAATGTTTGACATGTATATGTATATGTTTATGTGATGCTGGACAGCATTTCGGTCAGATGCGTCAGATTTTAAGTTATGTTGGGAAGTATTTACTTTGGCAACAGTGGACCTATCATTTTTTTAATAGACTTGTGATGTTGGATTATGATAATTACAGTCGAGATATTGTTCGTTTATTGTTTTATTTTAATATATTCCGGCTAATGTATATTTTGTAAACCATTACGTGGTCAATCTTGGTTTTAGAGGGCTCGATTGTGTGTGATTAAGGTTTTATATTCCTTTCAAAACCAAATTTTTTAGCCGGAATATTATTGATTGTTGATTGATTATAATTAGTTTCAATAATTGCATGATAATGCGATGTTAAATCGAGGGGCCCTGCACTTAGGTGGGGGATGAGTGTGACGTGGGATCTGGGGCTTGCCCCCCTTGAACTCTGTCCTCGACCTCTACTCCTTGCCATTTTCTTGTAAAATACTTTCCTGTTCAACGCCTTAGTTCAATATTTCCCACAGACGATGCCAATGACGTGATCCGTTATTTTCTATCTTTGGTAAAATAAGTGCAATAAAAAATAAACAGGAAACAATATAAATTTTTACGTGAAAAACACAGCAAAATGAAGGGAAAAACAAGGAGACCTAGTACATTATAAAGCTTCCACTATGAATAATTTTACAGGACTTTGACACAATATTTGAACAATGAAATAAAAATAAATTTGAAAGACCGAACAAAATTATGTAATATGCTTCTCTTCGGTGTATTTTTCATCCGAAAGTTAAACCCCTTGAAATGTGGCTTTGGTCTTGTATTTATAGTGCTTAATGTGGCAGCTAATGTGCGGCAAATCCGGGACATGATATGCATCTGATCGTTGCGTCATTGGCTCGAGACGTATCCGAGAAATTCGTGCGTCATTAACGCACGTTCGTCCACACTCGTTGATTGTCAGTTATATCAGGGTCTTCTGCTACTGTTTGACCAATAAGCCGAGCAGGTATTGACAATGTTCGAGCAACCTGTGTTCGGGGATTCTTGTGTGGGGTTTTTCTTGTTCGGCACTTGTATGAGTTTTTACCCGAGAAGACTGATTCATCCTATGACACCAGGACATATCCAGAAATATTTAATCTGGTGGGCTAAAATTTGTTCTTAATTACATGTATAAACATAGAAATATGATATGCGGTATATTATATTAACTTGAGAAATAAAACAGGAAGTATTGAAATTATACAACAAATATATTAAAATAGTAATTAAGTCGCAAGCTTGCGATTCTTTAAAATATGAAATTCATCAATGATGAACTCGTTGTTAACGGTAAGAGCAGTATCTATTTCAATATAAATAAATATGAAATTGGTTAGAAATTGATAATTCATTTTATTATGAAGTGGTGTCTTTATGAGTTTCATAAAAAGCTCGCTATGTGGTTGCCGTAGAAACTGGAAGAGTCAAATAGAAAAAAAATAAACAATTTCAAAAAAATATTGTAATTAAAACTTTAAAAAGGGCAAACTAAATAGATAAATTCCTTACATGAAATAGACTACTTGTTTGTGCTAAAAAAAAACTATGGTTAGAGTCACAAATTTCTAATACACAAAGTTTCAACAGTATAATCACATAGCTGTAAAATACCAATTTTCTTGAACAATAAATTTCAACTTCAACAAAAAAAAAGTACAAATATTTTATGTTTTGACACAAATCAAGAAAGTTCGATAAATAATAATTTAAAACATATTGGACGATTAAAACATGTTACTATACTATTATATATTGCTGCATCCCAAAGTCATCATCACATGGTGATTTTGCAAAACTGAAAATTGCAAACTGATGCGATGAGTTATGAAATTATGCGCATTGAGAATTGCAAATTGCTGCGAGGAGTCAAGAAATTATTGTTTCTTGCTCTGCAAAATACCTAGCCATTTTGGTTTTAGAAATTTTAAGGCTTTTAATAATTTTAAAAAGTTGGGCTGGAAAAAAAATAATGGGCTGAATATATATTAATGTTTCTTTATTTGAAACGTTTCTATATTTCATTCATCATTTTATTTAATTATAGGAGTTTTTTTAATTATATTCATTATCATGTTTTAGTTTAAAGAATAGTGACACAACTCCTATCAAACCGATTATATTAATTATTTGTCAATATTATTATTTACTCTATTCAATCATTTTAATAATCCCAAATAATTTTTATATATAATCTTATCATTCAAAATAAGTCGAATCATACGTATAAAACTGAGTTAGAAGCTCGGCCCGAGATTCAACAGACGAAGAAGGACGAGATGGACATGGGATGCTGGCAGGGCGATTCTACATAGATTAGCTGCTGATAGGATCAAAACTAGAGCGGATTCGAGATCGCTAGTCTCCTAAGAATTTGTGATGAGAATTAATTGGTTGAATACCCCTCCATACATGCATAACCCTAATTTGTATACAACTTCTTCCTACTAACTTGCTAATCGTACTAACTTGCTAACTGTCAGTAACTTCCCCCACCACTACGGTTACCAACCATGGTTCGCAGAAACGGGAACGGAACGGCCGGAACGGCCGTTCCGGAACGGGAACGGAGGTGAGCGTGCCAAAGTTCCAGTTTGTAACGTAGGTTGCTCTGGAACGGCGTTATGTAATCGGATATCGGCAATATATCGGTGGCGCGGAAGTGGAACGGCGGAACGGTGCGGCGCGGAACGTATATGAATTAAAAATAATTGAATTTTTGAATTTTTTTTCAATGGAACGAAAGAGAGATTGATGATGAACGAAACGAATGAGAGAGTGAGATGAAGTAATTATATATGGGATCTAAAGTTGTAGTTTTCTTGTTTGTGTTTTATTTAAAAGTAGCTTATTTGATTTAAAAATTTAAAAAGAACGTTTATTAATCTGAAATTATATTAATAAGTTTGAAATATAAAAGTTGTTAGGAATTATTTAAATAAATTGTTATGTGTATTTTAATAATTTAATAATTAAATAATTTAATTTTTGTAAACAAAATGATAAAAAAATATAATGCAATATTAAGGTTAAATTTATATTTTACATAAGATTTAATGATTTTACAATTTACTTGAAAATTTAGCTAATTAGAAATTAAATGAAAAATATTTCATTTAGTTTGTTGATTTTATTTTTTATTAACATTATGATTTGAAGGTAAAATAGTTTTGATATGGTTGTGAAAATTTTAGTATATATTGTAGATAAATTTATGTTTTAATAAAGTGTACAAAAGATCTAGAAAAAGATTTAATTTGTTATTTTTTAAAAATAATTTTTTAACTATTATTTATGAATTAAAGAAGATGAAAATAACATACCTCAATTTATTGGGAATAAATACTTAGTTATTGTTGTTTATAATTAAAGAAGATTAAAAATACTTTTTTTCAAACTATTCGATCTTTTTGAATTTTTTAATATTATTTTAAAAAAATCCACGCCGTGACCGTTCCGTGAAATGTCATTGGAACTGGAACGATGACCTCCGTTCCAGGCACCGTTCCCGCGACTGCGAACCATGTTACCAACCGACCCAGTTATACATCTCATTTATTTATTTACATGAGCTACAACATAATCTGATAAATGCTTTGGTGTCATTCTTAGCCTTTTGTCCTTCACTTCCACATTGCCAGCTTCGTCTCTCCTCCCTTGTTCTCAACTCTTGCTGCTACTCCTTGTGCATTCCTCAATCCTTTCTTCATAGTCGTGTCAGCTGCCCCTCTCAAGTTTTTTGTATATATAAAATTGCATTTGTCCCTGTAAATATGAGATTTTAGAGGGTGCCTTGCCGTTTATCATATATTGGAAGAAGCAAATGATAGGATGAAGAAGAGGCTCTCGAAAAGTTAACTTGTAAAACCCTCTAGCTTACCGATTATGGGCATTCGAGCATGAAATTGTAATCTTTTTATTCTGCTTCCTGTTGATAGACGATTTGTCTCATCTCTTTTTCACCAAATAGAAATCTGCTAAAAATTAACTGTTTTAACTACTTGTACCAAAAGGTTTGACTTACTTTGAGATTATTTATATGTATAGAAACACAGAAACAAAAAGTGTGCATATTTGGATTTTGCAGTATTTATCCTACAGTTATGGCTTGCTAAAGAAAATCATGCCTCTTGGTTTTCTAAAATAAATGTCTGGAATTTTTATTTTTATTTTTTGATCAGGAAACAAACGAAATAATAATTAAAGATACGCCGACGTGGCAAGAACAAACCATGGCGAAAGTAACAGTCTTAACACCCAGATAAACCTAATCAGGAAAATAAGTAAAACAACATAAGTCAATCACGGCCTCCTATGAAAAGTGGTACAACCAGGTGGAATGATAAAGTGAGTCATGACATTAGACAGTAACCAGAAGAGGGCATGAACCACCAATCCCAAAGTCGGTCCCATCAAACCAAGAATTCCAAAGTGTGGCCAACCAAGTAAACTTTGTTCCTTAACAAATGAAGGCACAAAAATGGAGTGAATATAATACATTGTTGCATGTGTTGATGTAGTAATCATTATGAATCTAAGTATCATGACATAGATGTGGTGGTAATGTTTCTGAACGCTATTATGTTGACATAGGCCTTAAAGAGCATCTGGGTGTTGATTTCGAGGAATGAATCGAGAAACGTGGATTTATTGATCTTGGGATTGGGGGAAGATAATCGATTATTTTGATGCTACTATTAAGAGCATTGCTCTTGAGGGTGAATCTTACATTGAAAATATTCCATTTGGAATATTCTCAATGCATGATGGATGCACCCCAGGATGTTATTTTACCCTCGGGGCAGCATCGAATATTCCGAGATAATCGAGTCACCAAGGAAAATTTGATGGAGAGACTTAATATTAATATGCATGAAGTTTGCCTCTCGATAGATAAGAGTTGCAGGTTTGATTGATGTTAAATCTCATTTGCCTAGTGTTTTGGAATTGATTATTGTTATGTTTTGTTATGTACATTAAATTTTGATAGATTGACACAAATTTGACGATCAGGGACGAACGTACGTGTCCCATTTGGGGCAGTTGTTCCACTCAAAAACAATTTTTTTTATTACCTTTTTAAAAAATTAAAAAATTGTATGCCACCGTTAAAATTATATTTTAACCTTTTGAAGTTTTTTTTTTGCTCTCCATTTTTTATGTTGTTTTTCACTCCGTAAACAAAACTTCTAGATTCGTCCTGTTGACGATCCATGAATCTAGTGATATAGTCATCAAGGTAGACGATGCAGTGGAATTCGACAAGATATACCAAACCAGACTACACATTTAAAAGGAGCTAATCATGGGTATACACTAAACATCAAGAAGAATTAGCTTCCACCATTGTGCATTATACGAAAGAATATCTGCAGCTGCACAAAGATAAGTGAGATTTAGTCTTAAGTCTGAATCTTACATGTAATATTATAAAATCGGATTTCTTCGGTGCACCCGATGTTTAGAAACCTATAAAATCTGCATTTATTTGTCTAAATAACACGCTTGCTATCATGTGTGATCTTATAGATGATCCATTTAGTTCTACGTAGCCGGAAAAAAGGCATATGCCAGGATTTCGACAAAGGAAAATGGCTAACGCCTTAATTTCTTGAAAAAGTTTTATTCTCTGATAAGATTTTAAATAAATGTTTCAAGGATCTACAGAAGTCCAGGGATTACAGAGAAACTAGGAACAGATTCTAAGATTTGTTTAGTCCAAAAAGATAACTCCCTAGGAAGAACATCTAGAATTTGGAATCTTGACTTATTACGAAAATCTATGTGCTATGGAATAACTCTATAAATCAAATTTGCCTTCAATCTGTTACAATTAACAAGATCATGGAATACATCAAACTGTGCAAACAACTTGAATGCATTGTTCTCCAATAGCAACATGCAAGAAATATGATGTCACTTCAGTTGCTGTCATATTCTTGTAACGATAGTTTTTGATCTTCTGGCAGAATCACATCATATGATAATCATTGATGTCAATAAAGGATTCGAAGAGAGTTTTTTTGCTACTAAATAATGTCATGCAGGTTCTTCTAGAAACTGTGCCTGTTGATGGAACACATCTTCCTCTTCAGCATTTTGTGCTCTTTTTGCCTATTCCGAAAGTCGTCGCTCAACTATACTTGCTCCATAAAAGTATCAATCTTGGACCCTCTTCAGGTATTTCTGTACTCCTTGATGCTCTCTCATGCTTGTGACAATGGACTCTTTGGCCTTTGTGAAATAAAAACAGAAACTTCAATAGGCAATGATAGGATAGAACAAGCTGAGAAACCATGTTTTACATTCTGAAAGATGATTTGTTACTGTGATTGCTTCGATACTCTTGGGAAGAAAGAAAAAAAGCAAAAATATCAGCAAAATTTTTTCTAAAAGTAGAAGAAATCAATAAAAGTATAATCTAAGGTGCATCAATCAACTATCAAACATGACTGGCCAAAATTTTCAAAGCGGGACATAAGATTACCTATCTGACCGAAACACCATTTGCATGCCCAGGGTTGTCAGGATGAATCAGATGCAACGTCCAAACTTAAGTCCAAGTTCTCTGAATCATTTTCTTTTGCAGTCTGCATATCTTCCTGTAAATTTATACAGTTTGTATTCAAGATTTGATCAAATATCATGAAGTTTTAGTATTGTTTCGATAGAATAACAATACACATCATACCAGTTCATCCTTCAGCTTTTCGATTTTTTCCTCCAGTTCCAAAATGTGGTGTTTAAGAGCCTGCAAATATTTGAAGGAAAGATAATTAACAAATAAAAATACAGAACTTGCTTAAGCCACAAAGCTTTATCTTCTATTTGATAGTTAACAAGGCATTACCTCACGTCTCTGAAGTTCAATAGAACGAGCTAATGCTTGCCTTTTCGTTAAAAGATTTCTTGGCCTAAATGCAGAAGGCTGCTGATAATTCTTTCCGCGATAGACTATTATAGCATAGCCTTTGGTAATTTTTTCTACAGATACCAACACCCCACCACTTTCGGATTCAAGAGAAACTGCAATATGCTTGACTTGTGGAAATTTTTTCCTATCTACAATAATCTTCACCAGCTCCCTATATTTCCAGTGCAAGTGCATATTTTCTATAGTGCCGTCAAAAATTTCTCGCCTCCCTAAAAAGAAAAAAATAAATAAATAAGGTCTACGTTTAAAGAATGAGCCAACAACATACTATAATGCAACTCTTACCTAGAAGCAGGTAAGGTTTCATGCTCAATCCAATCTTACGAAACAAAAACCTTTCCTCATCGGTTAATGTTTCCAGATCAGTTGGTAGGTCCACTGGTTCTTGATTTGCTAGCACCTTTTGCAAGGATTTCTCAGCCTTCTTGATCTTATAATTTGCCTGCACCAGATATCATAATGGTAAATGGTGATCAGAAATTGGATGTTCTCAAACTCAGTACGGTTATGATTTCTTTTTAAACATCAAAACATACAAGAGCTAGCTTCCTCTGAAGAGAGTTGACTAAAGAAACATGTCTCGAAACAGCTGTGCCTCTCATCATCTTCTCTATTTCTGCACTGTTTGGTTGGTTTCCCCAGCGTGAGGTTGCAGCAACCGTCTCTGCAAGGGTACCTGCAACTAATGGCTGCTTGGGTGCTTTGATGCTTGAATCAATTAATGTACCAGCTCTATGCCGGGCATGCTCTTCCTCATCCTGTTGCAAGGTAATATTTCTTTCGGCCTCAACTAGTGCACTTGAAACACCAGGAGGCAGAAAGTCGTTACCCCTGTAAAAGACGATGTAGTCCTTGTTCCTGGAAAGTAGTGTTCCTCCTGTCAATATCTGCATAAATGATCAGAAAGGTCATTGCTCAGAAACAATATCTATTTCATCATTAATTATCATTTCTTTGTATAATCAAACACATATTGTGTTTTATTCTCAGGAAAGTTAGCGGGGAAGGAACCGTATAATTGATGGTCATGTGCAGCATACACAGCTAACATGTCAAATAATCCAGACCTTGAGCTCTTCAGCCATCCTTTCGTTGGAAGTATTCTGAACACCACGCTTGATAGCTATCTTTGCAATAGCGCTCTTTTTCCATAATTTCACCATAGCCATAGCAAGACCTTGCAGTTCTCTGTTTTCTTCCTAAATGATTAAGCAATATAAAGAAACTCAATACATTGAATATGTCGTTGCATGTATAAGAAAATAAGGACAGTGTTATTGCACACACCAAGTGCGAAATGTGGAGGCAGTATCCTTGCAGTTGTACGCAAATAAGTCATTTCTCTGTTTTTCAAAGCTTGTCTAGTCCCATGAGGAAGAAGTCTAAAAGGAGGCTTGTATCCAGGAATCAGAGCTGGCAGTAAATCCGCATCAACAGGAAGTGGTTCACGACCCGACCAATCTATGAACCTCGGACCAAGCTCATCTAAAAGATGGTTGAGCTCATGTAATGCCATTTCTTCTTCACTGGATATATTTTTCAAATGATTTGAAGAATCAGCTTGAGATGATTCTCCAGCACGACTAACATGTTTCACACTGATGCTTTGAGGAGAGTCTTTTACTAAATCTTCAGAAGATCCCAATCCTCGAATGTGAGCTTCAATGTGTTTACCGTATGACTTTACACAATCGAGCTTATAAGCCATTCCTCTATATAATACTACTAAACTCCCTGATCTCCATATTATCAAACCTCCAGTTCTTCTCTGACAGATAACACAACATAACAATATAAACTTCAAAGGTTATAAAACAAAAGAAGCTTTTGTCTACAAACCACCACCAAAGATTAACATGACTATGCAAATGAATCTAGTCAATCCCATAATAATTAAATCGATTTCGTATATTTGTTGTTCTATCAAGGAAATATACTCGATTATAGCGCCTAACCTCAAGCACTTCATGTGTTCTCTTCATGTTAATTGAAAGTGGCCCTTCGAATTTTAGCTTGACCACCTCCTCATTCTTCCACTTCTCTTGGATAGCATCAACCAGTGCCTGTGTCACACCAGCTGCACCGACTTTCATTCTCTCCACCATCCTCAATGCCACATTTCTAAGCTTCTTCAACTCATTCTCAGGTATCAATCTCTCTGACAACTCTGTGTTACTCTTCCTTAACTTCTCCCCTTTCTCCAAGTTTTCATCAGCTCCCATTTCCCACGGTAATCTATTTAAACCATTCACATCAGCAGAACGTCCCGTGATGCCTATCTCTCGACCAATAGGCGATGAATCCTTCATAAAAGTGGCAGCTTCACTGTCCTCCTTACCCAAAATCTCATTTTTCTCCCAGTACGTAAATGGGGTTGCCTCAAATCTGCCACAATTTTCTTCAAAATTGCCATCAAATGTAACTTCCTCCAGTAAATCTTCAGACTCTTGACCAACATTAATCAAAGAATCCTCATTTTGACACTGCTCATGAAACCCACCGAAAACATGTTCGTTTTTATGATCCTTTTCTTGAAATTTTCTATAACCTTCAGATTCAGAAGGTTTCCTTGAATTTTCCCTTCCATGAACCCATGGAGCCAAAATAGACTTACTTTTTACAACAGAAACAGAATCAACCGACTCAGTTACAAAACTACTGTCCTGAATTCCTGTTTCCAAAGAAACATCCTCGGAAAAACGGGACCTTTGTGCTTCAAATCCTTGATTTTGACTACCACTTTCTTCTACTTCCCAAGGAAAGCTCTCTCTCAAAGAAGGGGTTTTGAGGGACCATTTGTCTTGAATTTGTTCAAGAAAACTCGGCCTAGGCTTCCTCTTCTTCCTTATGGAGAGATTCTCTTCTTGGGTTTCATTGTTGCGCTGAACCGTTTGCTGGCAACAAGAAATCTTAAGCTTATGCGAATTGAATCGTTCTAATTGATGAAATATAAGAATTCTGGGAGATTGTGAAGGAAAATTTGACTGTGAAGACGATGGAAAATTCAAAGTCCCGCGTGAAAGTGCCATGGCGATGCAGGGTACTGTATCTATTGCCACCATGGATAAAGAAGAAGGAACAACTACATCTGTAATTTGGGCCACAGAACCGAATCTTGAAAACTGGTAACCTGGCCCGGTTCGATAAATCTCGGTCCGGTAAATGCACGTACATATATGTCACTGTATATATGCACGAATACTGACACAATACGATACGAACACGATATCATGTATTTTCAAAATTTCATGATTGTGGCACATATGTATATTTTTATATTTACCTACGATGCACAGACGGTGACACGGATTTTCAAAATATATTTTTATATTTCTATATATATTATATATTTATTATATTACAAAATATTAAAATTCATATATTTTTAAATTCAAGAAACATATAAATAAATACATATCACGGGACTCATCATAGTATTATTCATTCTAACACCAAATACATATTAATTCAATTAACATAAAATATAAAAAACACGTCCAAATAAAATATAACACCAAAAATATTGTTACCAAATTCATAAAAGCATATAAATAATGAATGTCACTGAAATCATCATAGTATCACACATATTAACACCAAATGTATAGTCTTCAATTAACATGTTTAACTAACACATCCAAAATTTATTTTGCAAAAAAAAAAAATATTTTTAAATTGTACAATTAACTCCAAAAATGTCATTTTTGTGTCAGACACGTCTATCGATATTGTCCGACAAGAGTGTCCGATTTTGAGGGGAGTGTGACACGGGTGCTCGATTTTATTTTTTTTAAAAAAAATAAGCACACGTCACAACACGTCTTCGATTAGTGTCGATGTTCTAAAAGTGTTCAACAATGCATCGAATAATTTTAGGAGTGTCTATGCATCATAGCTGTACCTATTTTATACCATGTTTTATTGCAAACCCATATGATTAATTGACCTCGACTTTTTCATTATTTCTGTTGAAATTATTATGAATGGGTATATATAGCGTAAAATATGGTATAGGATTTTATTCCATATACCCATATATAAATAATTATCTAGCTGTATTTGTATAATATATATTTTAAAATTTAGATTAATTTCTCAAAAATTTCAACAATAAATCTAAGTATTTGTTTTTGAATATATAAATAATGTATAGACTCCTTCTAGCTTCAACAATGATGAATTTCACCTTTATAATTTAAACAATAACGTATATATTTCAAACTATGTATTTTTATGTCAATTCATAGCGAAAACAATTATATTTTTCATATATTTATTACAAATTGGATGTGTGATATTGTAATGCAGCTATTTTATATAATGTCTATCCACTATTATTCAAAGTCAAAAATTGTAATAAATCTTTTCTGGATGTGAGACCACCGTAAATTATCTAATTTGAGTCATCTAAAAAGTATTTCAAAGGCTTGAATTATTTTAACATTAATTTTACATTGTAACAAAGTAATTAACACAATATACAATTAAAGATATTTTAAATTAAGATTTTATTGTAAAACCAGATATATATATTCATCTTAAATAATAATTTTTTAAAAATGTGAGATCTTTAAACATAATTCTCATAACCCTAATTAGGCATTTTTAATTATAAATAATTTTTATTGGGAGTGGTGTACTTAGCATTCTTATGTGTATTCGTGGACAGAGGCATGTCATCTACTAAGGCGTAACAATCAAGACTCATTGACACCCACTTAATGCAGTCATTTATGTCCAACTATCACTAGTACAATACTTTGTGTTGGCACTGCATAAAGAAATAAAATGTGTATCTGTTAATAACTATAGCTTTTGATCTAATGATAAGTATTTGATCCTAACAAATTCATTCTATTAATTTGAATGATAATAATTCTGATAATTCAGAAGTTAATTATTAAATTTCCAGTCTCTTGAAGATATATCTTTTGGACAACTCAGTTTACCGTTTCGGATATTTGACGTAATGGGCAGAATATCCTACGAGCCCAAATTTCTTATTGGGCTCGTTCTCAAATAGGGCCCAAATAATTTTTCCGAAATTTCTTGTATCTATTAACCTTTAAATCCATGCAATCCACGATTGGAAACATTAATTAAGTGAATTATTTTATGTTAATATAATAAATTTTAGATAAAAAAATATTAAAATAAGTATTATCACCAAGGAAATCCATTCCAAGTGCGAAGTATTGTTGCCCAGACACAATGTCAAAAGAACTTTACTTATGAGCTCCTGGTTTGACGGGTTGGATAAGAGATCATGCACATTTTGGACAGACACGAGTTCGAGTCGTGTTGGAGCAAAAAAAAAATATTTAGCCCATCCCCACTAAAAAAAATGAACTTTCCTTATTGTCAAATTATAAATAAATATAACAAGGAACGGGTTTATATAATTTAGAATATTTGAATTATGAATTTATTATAATAATGTATTATTTGGTACATTTATATGAGATGATTTAAGTATATGAATACGTAACACGAGTGATTAAAAAATGGTTAGATATATGTAATTTATATAGTGTGATTAGTCGTATAATATTGATGTATGAGCCCAATGTATGTTGAGCAAACAATAGTTTAATTATCAACCACATCAAATAGTACTTAAGTTAATTAACTTATGGCTTAAGTCATTGTCTCACTGACGTTAAAAACTATGGTAATTATAAAAAACATCCACTCGACTTTGGAAAATTACAGCTACCTCATATCTGGTGTTAACAATGTCACAAAATTAAACAGAACCTGCAAAATGATGTTTTTGCTTACGTAATATAAAATTTCAAAGCATTACAGCTACAAAATATTTTAGAAACATCTCTTATAATATACTAGATATGACAATTACACCCCTATGATGTCATATTATTTTTATTTATTTCAAAAATTATTTATTAAATATTTTTAAAATATAAACTAGTTTTCATATTAATGATGTTATTTTAAAACAACTTATATATAAAAATTCGTCAAAATTAACTAATATTATTATTCTCATATATTATATCTTTTCTTTTCTTTTGTAATTATGATGATAAAAAGATCTTGTAATATCAAACACATCAACATCTTTAACATATTTAAAATAAGTTTATCCAATTATTTTAACATTTTATTCTTAAAACAAGACTTCACAACTTATTAACTATTTAAAATAGTTTAACAAATATTTTTTAGACAACTATATGTTTAGATATTGAATTTAAATGATATTAATTATTTTTAAGCCATGATCTGTAATGATGTTTTATCGATTTGGTTGTTTAATGTAAAAATCAATCAGTTCGGTTGGCTGAGAAAAATTAGGTCGGTTCAATTTTTAGAAATTCGGTCGGTTCAGATTGAATGTTCACCCCTAGTTGAACTCGTACTTGGGTAGTTTATTTTTAAAGTTTAGATTTTTATCTCGTTTATCAAATTATTAATTATATATTATTTATATTTAAAATCTTTTATTGAAAAGTACGATGATTATATATTATCAAGTTTTTACGGTATGTTTTGGTGAACCAATATTTATTGACGTCAATTCGGAAAATGAAAATCAAACATATTGTTCTTTAATTTGACTTTAAATTTGATTTAATTCAACATATTCCAAATGTTGTTATTTCTCACAAAGTTTTTAAATGATGTTATATATAAATTTTGAATTTTTTACGGTATGTATTGATATTTTATAAGATTGAATAAAAAATTAATATTATTTTGAAAATAAAAAGGTTTATGTAAGTAGTAATTTTATTTGAAACAAACAATTCGAAATATAAAATAACGATTTCATTACGACTACACCCCCTAATAAATATCATAATTACAAAGGCGCCCCATCTAAAAATAGATGTCAAAGTTGACCATAGGCAATATGAGATTTTCATTAAAAATTATTGTGGTTTATGTAACGACCGTCAATCTTTTTTACGGCATGACTGGTTTGTATTGTTTAACCTAATTTTAGGGGACGTTTATGTAATTTTTCAAACCACATGGGACATTTGATTTAATTCAAAATATTCCAAAATGTTGTTATTTCTCACAAAAGTTTTAAACGATGTATATATATAAATTTTGACTTTTTTACTGTATGTATTGATATTTTATAAGATTGGATAAAAAAATGATAAAAAATTAATTTATTATGAAAATAAAAAGGTTTGAGTAATTAGTAATTTTATTTGAAACAAACAATTCGAAATATAAAATAATGGTTTCATTACGACTACACCCCCTAATATATATCATAAGTACAAAGACACCCCTCTAAAAATTTAGGTCAAGTTAACCATATACAATATGGGATTTTCATTAAAAATTAGGGTGGTTTTATGTAACGACCGTCAATTTTTTTAACGACATGACTTGTATTGTTTAAACCTAACTTGAGGGGGTGTTTCTGTTTCCAAACCACATGGGAGGTTTCTGTAATTACGTCAAAATCATGAGGTGTAGATATAATTATCCCTATATAATATAGTCCATTGTGTTTTGTTTAATTTTTAATTTTTTCAATTCCTTGTTTGATGCATATCTTTATCAATTTTTAAACATGGAAATTTTTGTTTGGATCGGATCTGGACCGCACCCATGTATGGACCAACATTTAGAAAATGAGTTTACCATTATTTGATTAACATTGATTGACATATTTGATTTAGTTCGTTTTTTTTGTATTTGTGCATATGTATATTCCAAATCCAGAGCATATGAGAATTTTCAGCTTAAATATGCCAAAGACGATTTTCTATGATTTCGTGCTTAACTAACTAGTATCCCCCCCCCCCCCCCCCCCCCCCCCCCCCCCCCACACACACACACACACACACACTTTTTTTTTGTATTTTGGAAGTTTCAATCTCATTCTATGTTGACTATGGACCTCACATTCTATCAAATCATATATTTATTTTGATTTTGTGGAAGTTGCCCCCATACAATGCCAAATTTGGCATTAAATGCTTCTCCAACGCAATAAATTTTTTGGCGTTAAATTTAAGTGTAGCAATGTAGCTGTGTCATCTTCATTTTGTTTTTTGTTTTTAAATTTTATGATTATTAATTGAATATTTTAAAATTAAATAGTTAATTGAAGTGTTATATTGTGGCACATTATTTGGAAAGATATTTTTTATTTTAATATAAATTAAATGATAATAATAATAAATAAATAAATACTGTTAAAAATATAAAATTTGTTAAAAATAAGAATGCGATGCCCGATCCTAATGTGATGTTTAATTATCACACAATTATTAATTGCGTAAACAACAAAAGAATAATTTCAAATTTTCTGTCAAATGACCCTAAAAGTTTTTCGTTTTTCGATAATACATATATAATGATACCAATAAATAAATATATATATATATATATATATATATATATATATATATATATATATATAATCGTGCATTACATTAGTAGACAATACAACAGTCATTATTCAACGAAACATGTAAAGTCTTGAAAGTGTCATATCCCAAACACAACATATGCACATGTTTCATTCGTGCCTATTCAAATGTACACAAGACTCAAACTTAAAGCATTCCCAGTTTATGCTCTGAAATCAACTGTGAGGACACGTTCCTAATCAAGTGTTTCATTATTACACAATGATTATTTATTTGTAAACAGCGGAAGATTATTTAAAATTCTACCAACAAGTGGCTCTAAACTTTCGGCATGACCTCCCCGCACGAGGGACATACCAAAAAAAAATGAAAGTACACTAATAATATCCCCAGTACAGATAGTAAATACCATATACCATAGCATACATCATAGGCATCCACACATAATCCGTACTAAAAATATTTACATCATACTATAGCA